>JANFOE010000517.1:602500-1127500 GCA_025667525.1 Glebionis coronaria
TTAATCAATTAACCAAACTACTAAGTTATTCGAAAATATAATCATCGTATATGAGGCTCAGATAGGCCAACAGTCAAAGGAAAAGGATACGTCTGTCATGGCTGCAACTGTATTCAGTTGCCCCGCCAGGATGCGGATAATCTCACCTTCATCAAAGGCGTTCACACTCATCACAGCCTCTAATAATTGGTATCATGACCATCTTACTCACATTAAAACTGATTGAGAGCGAACTAATCACATCAAAAGTTAACATGTTGGTATAATAATACTTGAATGAAACCATGGTAATGACATGCATCCTTTCAATAAAAAGAAGACGCCAAGGCAAATGTGAGCCGGCCTTTTTCTTCGTCTAAATGCAAAGGTAGGATCAACATTTATGGGGTCAACTATGTTTTCCTTGTGAGGGTCAGAGAGGCGACCATTCGACGAAAGAGGACAACCCTCCATGGCTACATCTCTAATGAGTTGCCCTGCCAAATGTGTGGGTTGTCTCAGGTCCATCGAAGGCAGCATATTCATCATAGCCTATCACAAATTGGTTGTTTTTTTTCCAGACAAAACACATGTAAAAGCAATAATAATTCGGGATCACTTCTATCATGCTTACCCGACAATAAAGCACCCAAATATAAGGTGCCTTGTTACAGCCCACAAAATACCGCAAGGCAAATGTGAAACTAACGGATCATGAAAACCAATGTACCTCTAAAAGCCAAACATTCGGTAACAAACATATTATATACACACCGTTTCGTGCCTCGACCACCATAGGGGTAAGGAATGCCACCTTCATTGCAACAACAACCTATGCAGTATTCTTATTTCAATGTTCCTTCCTTCTCAAGTGAAGTGCCACCAAATTCATATGCACTGAACATGCCCGATTTTTTGTTTCCTTTCTAGTCGACATCGCCATTAACTAACTTAATCCTTGATCAGTGACCTCTGTATTTGACAACAATTAGGGACAGCGGACGAAAACGGTGACCATCAGATATATTTTTGTGTGCGATGTTATGGCTCAGATAAGTGAGCATCGAATATCAGAACACGCGCGCTCTGGCTGCAAACATAAAAAGCTTGCCCCGCCAAGAGGCACACAATCCAAATCATGTTCTAGTCCGCTTAGGGACCAGAACCAATTATCAATGATCATGAGTTGGGGCCAACAATCCTAATATAAAGGAACCATCACCACCACCATAAAAACACAGAAACTAATTATGAATGGTCATCAAGAAAACCAATTATCGATCACAGCAATTGTAGCGAACAACCTCATAAAAAGGGATCATCATAACCGTAGGCCGACCGTCACCAACCAAAGAAATATTTGGGGCAACGATCCAGGCGGAAAACAACCGTCATCGGCCTAAATCGACCGTCGCCAACCCATCAAACGTTGGGGGCAACAATCGGTGCCGAAAACACGATGCAAACCCAAATTCTGCTCGATTCCGCTTATGGTATGTTCAGGCTCAGATAAGTGAGTATTGAATATTAGGATACATGCACTCTGGCTGCAAACATACAATGTTTGCCCCGCCAAGAGGCAGACAATCCAAATTGTGCTCGATTATGCTTAGGGACGCTCAAACAGTATCATCATCGCCTCTTAGGACCTTCCAACAGACACAATACCACATACTTTCGCAACGAATTTCTATGAACAGTGGTATGAAGTGTTAGCAGTATTACATATGGGCATTTTCTAAACACGCAAATAAGCTAATCATGAATTTCTATGAACAGGAATCACGAATCTCTTTCATCAAATAAGCTAATCACGAATTTAATTAACCTATATCACATAAACAGTTACCCCCATCTCACAAACTCATCATTGTGCCTCTCTCTGAATATCATTCTTATTCATAGATATTAGATATCTATTTTATAATAAAGGAAAAACAATCAGAGCTAAAAAAATAAGGGTTTCCATGAAACCCAATATAGGGTTTCCATCAAACCTGATATGAATTCAGTATGTCCAGAAGAGCTACAACAAATCAGGGTTTCCATCAAACCCAAGAGAGGGCCTCCAACAACCCCCAAAAACCACGGCTTGATGATTCGATTACATCCAAAGGTTTCCTCGATTACATCGATTATAGATCGTGTTAAGAGAGAGTAAGAGAGACAGATGCAATAGAGAGAGAAAGAGTGAGATGGAGAGAGAGAAAGAGTGAGGAGTTTGTGAGATGTGAGGAGTTTGTGAGATGTGGGAGTAATAAAATATTAGGTATGAGAGGGGATCACTGTTCCTAGGGGAACGTGATTCCCCTCTATTATAAGGTATATAATATAATATTGAAACGTAATATGTCCTATTCTCATGGGCAATATTTTTGCAAGGAGTTTATCACGTGAGATATACAAAATATGGGGGACATGACAAGCTTTTCTATGTGTTAAATTGAAGTGGGATATTGACAGATAAAGACGGTACTCTTTAATTCTTTATACAATTCGCTTGCAACTTAGTTGTGTTGACATTGAGACTTTGGGCAGAAGCAGCTATATGAATGGATAAAAGTGAAATACTACTTAATTATTATCTTATGAAGTTGTCACAGTGGGCATATGAGGAAGCCGTTGATGGGAGTATTTTAGCCACTGACAGAAAGTTTTAAAGATTTTTGGTATGGAATTTGGTTTATTCACAGCAACTAGTTCTTAAAGGTATAAAGGCTCGTTTTATTTACATTGATTACGAAGAAAAGTTTTTATTACTTGTTTGAAGACGAAATAGATTTTCGCGGATTGATGTTCTATCATATCTTCAAATTTTGTCAGCATTTAAAGGTAACTTGTAGGTTCTTTTAATTTGTGACAACGGACTTGATAAAGTGTAGCAAAGGTATGATATTTTTCTTAAGACGCTCTAGAACTCTTTTTGTCAAGAGACTACTCATTATAGCCGTGAGTTTTATAGTCTACTCATTATAGCCGTGAGTTTTGGAGTCACATGTTTAGTACAAGACATGGAATACAAGTTCGGTTATTCTACTTCATCATCAAGTAAGTCGTAATTAGATTTCTTAATATGTGATCATTACATAAAGCCTACAGAATTTGAAGATTCAAGAATGATTAACACAATTTAAGGGGAAGCTAAATTGTTCATGTGTTAATCATTTACATGTAACATTAAGGTGAAGGTGTTTACTACTGCTCATTAGTTTTACTACAACTTATGTGAGTTTCTATA
Source organism: Glebionis coronaria (assembly GCA_025667525.1). Classification (NCBI taxonomy): domain Eukaryota; kingdom Viridiplantae; phylum Streptophyta; class Magnoliopsida; order Asterales; family Asteraceae; genus Glebionis; species Glebionis coronaria. The sequence goes on from JANFOE010000517.1 coordinate 605,718, forward strand.
GCTCAAATTCATTTAATTTCATCATGCTGTTCTTCATGGAGGGTAATTTGAGACATAGAAAACTTGTATTAGTAGTGTGGTATTATTTAGGTAGTGGTCGAAATCAAGGTTGCTTACATACAATACCCCTATTTAGATCATGTCAAAAAGGGGAAGAAGTCTACACAATGCAATCTGTTGATCCTTGGTGTTATATGTTTTACAAAGAATGCGAGCTTAAGGGGAAGTGTTTTTGACATCATCAACTAGGGGAAGATTGTTGGGTCGAAATTATAAGTTGATGCGTCAAAAACAACAAAATAAGAAGATAAGGGCTAAAGTGTACAAGTTACAAAAGAACAAGCCGGTGGCGTCTTTTTATTAATTTAGCTTTCTTTGTAAGTTATGTCTCTATTATATAAAGAGACATAGACGTAGGTTTTATATTAATATTATTCATTCACAATGTAACCTACAACAAGCTTTGATTTCTAGGCATGGGATTCAATGTATACATGCTTAGAGTTGTTTTTGTTAATCTTTAATACAAGCATTTGGGAGAATTCATCTTTGTTAATACCTTGTTTATAATCATTATTCTATTCCGCTATGTTAATCATATGAATGATGATTATCCTAGATATAATGGTTTTTACCATTGAGTCTAAACGATCGCAGGACTCCACATTATAATTTTCAAAATTGGTTTGGTATTTTTCCTATTTTTTTTTATTTATTATGATTATTTTAATTTAAAAATAGTATTTAGCCATTTAAAAATAGGTAAATAGTTTTAAAAAGTTTTGAAAAGTACTTTTTAGTAATAGAATAATATAAGTGAGGTTTACATTTGATAAAATCTTTGTTTGGACTTTTTGTTAATTATTTTTAATTTTAGGGATTTAATTAGCATTTAAAATTAAATAAGAATTTAATAAAAGTTTTTCAAGAAGATTTGTTGAATTTTTATCCTTATTTATATTATTTAGGACTTAATTTGAATTTTTGGAATTTCTTTTTAGTTAAAATTTTATTATCGTCACGTTTTACGATTTTACGTTTCTTACGTCGAACTTTAATTTTTTAGCGTAATCGTCTTTACTTTTCTCTTTCTTCAACCAAAAACAAACTAATCCAACTATGTATTATAATTTTGGCACACAAAACAATAACCTCCCTTAAGGAACGAACTCACTTGTCGGATTTTGCGTTTTTCCTAAAACGTAGAATTTAATACTTCGACATTCTTTTTCCTAAAGTAAAGTATATAACAAAAATACTACATCAATTTTGGCGCCGTTGCCGGCGAAGGTTGTGAGTGCCATTATATATATATATATCGTGTTTGTTTGAGTAGTACGTTTTTTACTTTCAATTTTGGGAAAGCTTAAATATCGTACATACTCGTTTTTATTTTTTTATTAGAGTATCCATAAAAATAAATCGTGTTAAAGTGAAATCAATTAACACGAATATCATTTTTAATTTTTCTTATGAATAATATATTATTTTTACGTAGCACAATTAATAAACAATATTTATCCAAATACGCGTGAAAACGCACCTTAAATCCTTAATAGTGGGCGTTCCGGTCATTATTAAGTGTATCGAACAAACAAAATTCAAAGGCAAAATAGATAAACACTCTTAATAGATTTAATCTCAATTGATACAAACTATAAGGTGTGTATAAGGCGGCTGTATTTCACGACCTAAAGAAAAAAGGCTCTTAAGTGCTTCGCTTCGCCTCGTTTACTCCGCTTTCTTGTGCGTATTGATTGAGTGACGATTAATTAAGGGTTTGCCAACTCAAGTATTAATAAACTTATTTTTGTCCTTATATTATTGAACTCTCGAAACGTTTTGGTGTTCCACCAACGTTTCAAAGTCGAATGAAGGTTTTTACTTGGCGTAATTACTTTTATTCCTTTGGATTCATTAATCGAGACAGTGATTAGTGGATAGATTTTGTGGATTTAATTATCTACGTAATACACCAAAAATACATAAAAATTAAAAAACAATCAAAAACCAAAAAAATTGAAAATTTGAAAACCCCAAAAAGAATCTTCTTTGCTACCCCTATTTTCTACGTTAGTGCATGCGCATTCGATCGAAGGATTATTCTAATTCTAGCGACGTTTCTAATCGACGGGATCGAAATCGAAGGAATCGCCAACGAAGACGTAATTTAGAAACAAACGATCCTAATATCGTTGTTGAAACCGTAGACGAGATGGCCGAGAATCGTACGATGATGGGCTTGCTCCAAGTACCCACCAAGGGTTATGGAGACGCGATCGTAATTCTCGCAATCGAAGCGGAGAATTTTGAAATCAAAAGCGGAATGCTATCTTTGATACAAGAGACAAAGTTTAAGGTTCTTGAGGCGGATAATTCTCACGATCACGTGCGGAATTTTAATCGCCTTTTAGTCACGCGCAAGCTTAAGAACGTTGACACCCATGTCATTAAGCTTATGCTTTTTCCTTACGCGCTCGATCACGCAACCAAGGATTGATACGAGAAAGAACCACCTAACTCCATAGTTATGTGGGACGATCTCGTTTCCAAATTCCTTAATCTTATTTTTCCATCGTCTAAGACCACGTTTTTCAAAAACGAGATCACGAGGTTTGAACAAAAGCCGAATGAGTCGTTTAGAGATACGTGGGATTCGTTATAAGGAATTGCTTAGGCAATGTCCTCAACATGGATTTTCTGAGTTACACCAAATTGAAACATTTTATAACGGTCTTAATCTTCACGAGCAAGATTCGTTAAATTCTGCCGCGGGTGGTAACTTTTTGTGTAAAACTCCGAAAGCCGTGTTAATGATTATCGAGAATAGATCTAAGGTTTTTCAACTCCGTAACACACAGAGTGTTGCCAATGTCGCCAATGTTAGTAGTACTAATCGCGACATTGAGAGGTTTGATGCGAAAGTCGATAAATTGACGAATGTTTTTACGTCGTTTTTAATCGAAATGCAAAAGAAAGACGTTCCCGCTACGGTGAAAGCGGTTGAGGTTTCGTGTACGTTTTGTAGTGGACCACATAATTATTACGAGTGTGCGGCTACGGAGGCCAAACGTCGAGTGTTAACACGTTAAATGGAAATAAGAATTTTCAAAATCAAAATAACGTTGGTCCGTCACAACAAGAGAACTATAGTAACCAAGGCAATGATTTTTCAAATCGAAGTCGAAACAATTTTTCAAATCGAGGAAATAATCAAGGAAATTGAGGTGATTATAATCAAGGTCGAAATTTAAGTTGGCATAATCGAGATTTTAAGAACAACAATCAAAACTCGAATTTTCAAAACAACAATAAAGGCAACAATATATCAAGCGGTAATCAAGGATTTTTCAAACAAATAATCGAAACCAAGGGAACTTTATTTCTAATCAAAACGGTTTTTCAAACGAGTTTAAAGAATATATGAAATCGAATGAGGCTAATATCAGATGATTAGAAGGACAAATTGTTACTTTGAACAATGAATTTTCCACCACTTTGAAAGGGAAAAATAATAAAATTGAACAAGGTCAAAGTGACATTAAAAAGATGTTTTCAGCTATTGTGAATAACCAATCGAGTTCTTCTTCGTGTGCGTTACCAAGTAACATTGTGGTTAACCCTAAGGATCACGTCAAAGCCGCTACGTCTAATGGAAAAAATTTTGTGGTTACCCCTAACCTTGATGGTTTTAGAGTTGTTCATTCGTCTCTACCCTCGACTTCTAAAACACCTTCATGTTCTAAAGTCGAGGGTAAAAGCGTGGTGACAAAGGAAAAGCGTGCACACCCTCGGGTACCTCAAGTTCAATCCACGGTTCAAAAATAGAGCTTCATAGACTTAACCAATGTTCATGTGATAACCCGAACCCGTGGTCATTATTTAATTATATTTTTACGTGTATTTTTAAAAATTTTGACGAGATTGAATGTTATGATGCTTAGAGATTTAAATTGAACGAATGTTGAAAGTTATATTTTTACGCTTTGACGAGTTGCGAGGATTATTAGTGATCACATTATCAACGGATGCCTGAAATTTTACATTTTATTTTTAGTTATGTCGATGTTTAATATTTTGACGTTTTTATTTCTGATTTCGTATTAAGTTGTGCCGGGACTATATAATTTCATATTTTGTGTGCGTTTTAAGTTTTGAGAAGTATTTTAATGAAAATCGAGACCCGTAAATATTTTTGAAATTGACTAATAGTCATTTCCCGCTTTTTAAACAAGTATTTGCAATTTAGTCCACAAGAATCATAATTGGCAAAAACTACCTTAAACTTTCCCCATATAAAAGGAAAATTTATAAACAAAACACACACAATATACCACTAACACCAAAAATTCACTTCTCTCTCTCTTTCTCTCAACAAATCGTCACCCCCATCCCACCCTAAATTCATGATCAACTTAAATTTGAGTTTGTGTAACACCAGAGAATTTTCCTTATTATAAATAATAATAGATTATATTAATTATTATTCAAAATTTATTTTTCCAGCGCTACCGAACTTATTGGTTTGAAAACGGAACATACTTTGACAAAATCTGAAAATCACGCAGTTTGCTTACAGACATGATAAAAATTAAATTAATATTTAATTTTCGCGAGTTATTTAATAAATATATTTATTAAATTAGTTTATGATGTTGTTTCAATAACGTTTGCTAAAACCAAGGAATATTTAGGTTAAAGTCCGTCTTTCTTTAAAACGAAACTTGACCGGGATACCTAATAGATAATTAACATTTTTTTAAAAGAGTGTACAAAATATTCTTGAAAAATAGTCAAGTAAATAGTCAGTTTTAATAGAAAATCTATTTTAAAAACAATGACGAAAGTTTCGTGTCCCGAATCATTCGCTAGCTACATTAAACGAGCCCTAAATCGTTAATTTACGAAAGTTGTAAAACAGTTACACTTTTGACCCTAAACTATTCAAACATACACTTTTATTTTAGTATAAATATAACATTTATATTTTTTTCTCATTTCATTTCATCCCTACACACACATAACCCTAAATTATAAAACTCTCTCTCTCTCAAAGATTTCCGGCGACCGAAACCCTAATCCGGCCACCGGATTCCGGCGCCGCCATTTTTCCGGCGAACACCAAAAAGCTTCTTTTCGCCCGATCTACCCGATCCCTTCAACCACTCCTCGTCACGCGTCTCCACCACTCCACCACCTACTGCCACCACTGTTATAACCACCACCATGATGCCACCATCATGCTGCTACTGATCTGTGAAACCACCCCACTGCCATTATAATGAACCACCGCTGCTACCATTCGAATCCGCCATCATCACCATCGTATCTGTACTATCCGCCACACCGGTTGCCACCCTTATCACCACCATGTCAGCCGTCGACCATCACCTTAAAACTACCAGCCACCGCTGCCAACTCTTTGTCTAAACCACCGGACCTGTAAATCTATCATCACCACACTACCATACCACGTGACGACCATCACACCCATCACACCTCCACCATATGACGTGAACAGTCGTGGTTAACCCATCGTTACCATCATGACACCAACCACCTCAAGAGCACTACTGTATACCACCAACCGTCATCACAGCAGATCCGAACCACCTTCACCGTGCCGTTGAACAGCCGCGGGTGTTTGTTTTGTGTATATTCAGCCACCCGTAAAGGGTGCATTTGTTGGGTGATTGTCGTAGTGGTGTTGTTTTGTCCGATTTACATCAACTCGAAGTGTGTTAGTTTGATGTTCGTGTACCACGAAACCGCCACCTCAGCGGTGTTCGTGTGTGTCGTTTTGGCTGCCACAGCCGCACCAAAGGCGGTGCCGGCTCGTGGTTATGATTGATTGTTATTGTTGTTCTTAAATCGGTACCCGAAAATAAATAAATATGATTATGTTTGTTTTGTGATGTAACGACCGTTTACGTCGTTTGGTTAGTATTAACAGCCGTTAAGTACATTTGAAGTTATTGAAATCAGCTTTAGGGGCGTTTGGGTTTATGGATGACTAAAAAGATGAAAGTGTCTGATTGAAAGTGTTGGTTTATTTTCGACTTGATTATCGGTAATTTATTTTACTTATTGATAATGATTCGACAATGATAAATTTGATATAATAGAAATATGTGGACAGTTGAAACGGGGATTGATTGTGAAAGTGAAAATGTGATATTTTGAGATTATGGAAACGCTATATAAACGAATAGGTCATGCCGAAATTTTTATAAATTTAATATTTATTTAGTTTTCTTAAATTTTATTTAGAAACTAAAATCTCCTTTTAGAAATATTAAATTGATAATAAAGAAACAATGGTTTATAAAATATTATTTTATACAATAATAATTAAGTAAATGCTTTTAAAACATCACTTGAAACTCTAAAACATGTGTTTTCTTTTCTTAAATGATCCTTATTTAATTAATGGGTGATTTTGAAAAATGTATCGAATCATTTAGGTTTTGTTTATTTGTCTTGTTTATATAATAGTTGCAAGTTATTGTATGCTTGGACTATTTTATTATTTTGTTGTCATCTTCTTGAGTTTTGTACATATCGCGTGTCTGTGCATCCCGAGTTATTCGTGTGTTGTCTGTTCTTGTTATATAATTCAACCTATGAATTATATACACATGTTCCTTTCTTTCGTGTGTAACATATACTAGGTGTATATATTACATACATGGGGGTATCCTCCGCTTCACCTTACTGAACCGATTACTGAACCGATTACCGAACCGATTATTGAACCGATTATCGAATGATTTCGACATGGGATTTAAACGGTTTATGAACCGATGGTACTAATGAAACCTTTTATCGGGAAAGCTTGGATGCATCGATTTGGGATGCTGGGAGATGATCGATAAGATAAACCGTGACTTCCGGTATCGAGCAGTTCCGGCCTACGCTACACTGCTCTTGTATTCACGTCTCTGAAAGTTGTTCTGCAACATCGATGTGAGTTCATACCCCCTCTTTCTCTTTTCAAATTGCTTTATAAATTTTTTGAATCTCTTTGGGGGAGATACATGCTTGTCGATGTCAAATACATGTTTGTGCCTTTCAATGATTGTTTGCGATATACATGACTATACTTTTCAAGTATTATTGTGATACATAGACGTTGATATCTTTTTGAAGATTGTTTATATTGTGTACGTGCTTGTACTTTTGATGATTGTTTACGTGAGATATGAGTTTACACTTTGGATTGTTGATGATTTACACTTGTAAATATCTGAGCTATCCCATACCTCCTTTTAAACTGCTTTTTATGTTTAATACTATGAAGTGAAATGGCTGCTTGTACTTGCTTGTGGACGCAAAAACTAATTTCTGTGAACGCTTAGTGAACTCCGTTTATGATTAGCCTAAGTAGCGTTAGCCATAGTCCCCACTATCATGAATCGTTAGTTACTCTGCTGGAGTAAGCTCTTATGTTATGGATAGATCTATTGAGGCTTGACAACCTCCACTCGGGCATTCTAACATCGGACGGGTGTATATCATTTGTGTGAACTTGGGTAGTCTTGGCTAGACTCTCACTTGGGGCAACTTATATGTACATTGTGGTGTACGTACTGGATCATTAGCTTCGATATCATGAGCTTAGCGCTATCATAAACACTGAAACACCTGATTTATCCTACACTTGGAACTATATCTCCTATAGTTGCCTTGGGTACTTGAACTGAACTTTTGCGGTCCATCTTGCTAGGAATCTGGAATATGATCTTGCTATGAATCTTGAATATGATCTTGTCGTGAATCTTTAATGTGATCTGTTACTATGTTGGATGTGAATCTTGATTATGATCTTGCTATGAACTTGAATGTGAATCTTGACTATGATCTTGCTATGCTCTTGATAGTGATTAATGAACGTGATATTGATATGAATCTTGACTGCGATCATGTATTGATCTGACTGTGATATCGATATGAATCGTGAGTGTAGTAAGGTAAGGCTCTTGACATGAAATTATTATGTGATTCTGACATGATTCTTGCATGAGATATGATATGATTATTGTATGTGGATTGATATAATCCTTATGTGTGGTATTGATGTGATTCATGCATGTGGTTTTGATATGATGCGTATATGATGGTTTTGATATGATGCTTATATGATGGTTTGATATGATGCTTATATGATGGTTTGATATGATACTTATATGCAGGATTGATATGATACCTATATGCATTTTTCCATGATTTTTATATGTGATCTTGATTGTGATATTGACATGAACCTGGAATATGATATTGTTATGTATGTTGACCGTGATTATTGAATTAAACTAGGATATGAATTGGATCATGAACTTAAGATTGAACTGAAATTAAATGTGAGCGTGAACCACAACTTGCCTATGAACTGAAGTATTTTTGTTAGCTGTAATGCTTTTGCTAAACATTGATTTATGACCGAACCTTGTAGTAACGGTTCTTTTATTACGAAACTATGGATTTCTAAACATTTTGAAATGCTACTTTTGATAGTGATCCTTTTAAACTTTTAAAGTGTTGTAAACATTTTAATAAAACTTATGAACTCACCAACCATTGTGTTGACACTTTTAAGCATGTATTCTCAGGTACTTGACTGTATGATTATTTGGAGTCTGCTTTGTGATATTTGGAATAAAGGTCGTTCTCTCGGATCAAGACTCGGATAATCATGACGTAACAGGCCCCAATACTCGTGGGCTTCCGCTGGGCCAATTTCGGGGTGTTACAGATTGGTATCAGAGCCTTGGTTATAGAGAACTAGGTGTTATTGTATAGGCCTAGACTATAACCGATGCTCTCTTGTGTATTAGCATGTCGTTATGCTTATTCCTCTGATATATGAATACGTGCTTCACATAATATGATTTCTTATCCGCTGCTATATGAAAACTTTCCATGCATGTTTGCGATCTCTCGTTCCGCTGTTATATGAATGTTTACTTTACATGTTGTGATTGTTTCATGCGCTGTTATATGGGTATTTGACCTACATGTTTGTTATTACCTTATGTGTTGCTCATAAAGTAATATATCATATATTTCGTTAATTTTATTCTTGCATTGTTTAGATCTATGTATGCTGTCACTTATCATGTGTTTTCCTGAAAAATGAAAGAAGTAAAGTTCTTTTCTACATTGTATCTTCTAGATCTATATATTTTTATGACCGATTTACTAAATATATATATTTTAAAAACATAAATATAGTTTTTATAAAAATATAAGTTGTAGTATTTATAAAATATATGGATATAAATATGTTCTTGGTAAATTATTGGTGTTTATGAGTTATCGTACAAACTAGTAGTGTTACTATAATAAGTAGGTGTGTTTAGAAGTGGTCAAAATATATTTTTACAAAAGTTTGACATTCTGTCCTAAATTTATATTGAGCTTAAAGCGTTATAAAAATTGTTTTGACACTAGATTAGCACGTGATCATCAAAGTACAAGTTAATACCTTCGTTTTGATATATTATGAGCAAACATCAAATTTAATGAGCAGGATACGTGTGTTTGAAATTTGTTGACGTAAAATTTAATTTTTGTGGAAACGCTAAAAGTTTACTTGCTGTCTATAATTTAAATATGGTCGAAAGAACGTTTTTGAGTTAAACCGCGCTATTTTGAGTGTCGAAATGAGTATAGAATGTTGTATCTGATTGCTGGAAACGTTTTGAAAAAAAGGTAAAAGCGTGTATTGGACTTAATTGGCAATTGTTACTACGTGAACATTGTAAGTGAGTATTTTGCGGAAAATAAGCTATTGGTTGACTGTGATTGGAGAAAGTGTTGAAAATATGAGACTTTGATCGAGATTTGAGTACATACTAAAAATGGCAAATTTTGAAATGGCACCGAAAGGCTGTCGAATTTTCCGTAAAAAGTGTGTTGCGAAATTTACTAAATTAAATTTGGGTAAATTAAAAATTTACATCGAAAGACTTTCGAAATTACGTCGAGTCAAAAATAAACATTTTTGCCTAAGTATAAGATACTAATATTAACTATATGATTTCAACGAGTCATATTTTATTTGTAAAACTAAGCACATGATTGGCAAGTGACATACGTGATAAAGTTATGTGATTTAAATTGTTCGCGCCTGAATATAGTATTATGTTTAGGTCGCTGCTAGTACTGTTCGCTATTACTTGCCTTACTTGTGCGGATTGAATCTTTGCTTGAGATGAGTTTATAGTTACCTATTATGCGGCCTTATATGTTTAATGTTTTGGGATGCAACAGATGCTTGATTTGCGCGTTTGCTGTTATCTTATACCGCTACATGACTTATGCTTGCTATTGCTTTATGCACCATACAGATCGTTGCCTTATCTGTTTATGATTGCTTTATATGCTGCCACATGACTATATACATTACGTAGTTACGACTGTTTTATATATACATTTGTACTTATTTACGAGTCTCCCTCGACGATGAGTGAGACTCATGTAATCGGCTAATTCCTTTAATTATTTGATAACTATTATAATATATCATTATGTTATATACGGGTTCCTTTTTTGGTACGTGTTATTGCGCACGTTATTGCGTGATTGGCATTTACTTTATCCCGCTTATGAATTTGAACGTCTATTTATGGAAAGCAACTCATTGACGACTCCTGCGCTTGCTTTTGATAATTTCACCTAATAACGTTTTAGAGATTATAACTATTTTCAATGAGATTTCCCGCTGATAACCATTATGATATATTATCCTCTTAATTACGATTTATGACCTTACACTCCATACACGTCTACACTCACGTTACCGCAAACGCCTATTATTGGAGTGTAACTGGTTGACGTCTCGTTTTGATTATCTGATGTAATTTTATGTGATATCATTTGGATAGTTTGCCTGTCTAAATGCTGTGGTGTGACTCCAATCACGGTACTTATGATTTCATATTTAAATGGAATGGGACGTTTAAATATGGAACATGAGTCTCCTGACGACAAGTTAATTATGATTTTGTATTTCGTTGGTATGAGACGTCCAAATGTGAAATCATAAGCCACCAGACCCGAAGCGTATTTATGGTTCCGTATTGAGATGGTATGGGACGTTTGAATACGGAAGGTGCAAATAAACTGACCGTAAACTCTCTTGGCAGTATATATTTCTTAGATATTTTATCTACTCCGATGGTAACTCTTGTCGAGAATATTTTTGTAAGATGAGTTATGAGGTCTTTATTGAAATGTATTGGGACGCCTTTACATTTGAATAAAGAAGTTATAAATCGCTTAACCAAAGGTTTATTATTTATATTTACATAGATTGGGACGCCTCTGTATGTAAATGTGAATTATAAACAAGCGGCCTTAAGCACATCTGACATAATTTCATATTTACGTTATTATTCTATGATTCCAATTATGGAATGTGTTTCTTTTGACTCATGATTCGTCTGTATGATTTTAATCATTGCTTTCTCTTCTTACCATTATCATTATTGCGTTTTAGCGAAAGATTTCATAAAATTTCATTTGACTCATGAATTGTTGCACGGATTTTTTTTCCGAATGAACACCGATCGACGTGAGTCTAACAAGCTGACTGCTGTGAAGCCTACTTCGACTTTCCCGAGTCGACGACTTGCTAAAATTCTTCACTTCTAATTATCCTTTATTTATTCTATGAACCCTTACCGACATTTAAGATGTTGGTGACTTGTCGAACTCCTCGCTTCTAGTTGTCCATATCTGTTCTTTGAACTGTTACTGCTTTGTCAGATTGATTGCCAAACCTTTCGGATACATTCCAGCTTTACCTATTTCTTTTCGACATTCTTGACATTTCTAAACCTAGTAACAACGATCGAGTTTTGAGGACAAAACTCAAAATAACACGTGGATGATGTAACACCAGAGAATTTTCCTTATTATAAATAATAATAGATTATATTAATTATTATTCAAAAATTATTTTTCCAGCGCTACCGAACTTATTGGTTTGAAAACGGAACATACTTTGACAAAATCTGAAAATCGCGCAGTTTGCTTAACGACATGATAAAAATTAAATTAATATTTAATTTTCGCGAGTTATTTAATAAATATATTTATTAAATTAGTTTATGATGTTGTTTCAATAACGTTTGCTAAAACCAAGGAATATTTAGGTTAAAGTCCGTCTTTCTTTAAAACGAAACTTGACCCGGATACCTAATAGATAATTAACATTTTTTTAAAAGAGTTTACAAAATATTCTTGAAAAATAGTCAAGTAAATAGTCAATTTTAATGGAAAATATTTTTTAAAAACAATGACGAAAGTTTCGTGTCCCGAATCATTCGCTAGCTACATTAAACGAGCCCTAAATCGTTAATTTACGAAAGTTGTAAAACAGTTACACTTTTGACCCTAAACTATTCAAACATACACTTTTATTTTAGTATAAATATAACATTTATATTTTTTTCTCATTTCACTTCATCCCTACACACACATAACCCTAAATTATAAAACTCTCTCTCTCTCAAAGATTTCCGGCGACCGAAACCCTAATCCGGCCACCGGATTCCGGCGCCGCCATTTTTCCGGCGAACACCAAAAAGCTTCTTTTCGCCCGATCTACCCGATCCCTTCAACCACTCCTCGTCACGCGCCTCCACCACTCCACCACCTACTGCCACCGCTGTTATAACCACCATCATGATGCCACCATCATGCTGCTACTGATCTGTGAAACCACCCCACTGCCATTATAATGAACCACCGCTGCTACCATTCGAATCCACCATCATCACCATCGTATCTGTACTATCCGCCATACCGGTTGCCACCCTTATCACCACCATGTCAGCCGTTGACCATCACCTTAAAACTACCAGCCATCGCTGCCAACTCTTTGTCTAAACCACCAGACCTGTAAATCTATCATCACCACACTACCATACCACGTGACGACCATCACACCCATCACACCTCCACCATATGACGTGAACAGTCGTGGTTAACCCACCGTTACCATCATGACACCAACCACCTCACGAGCACTACTGTATACCACCAACCGTCATCACAGCAGATCCGAACCACCTTCACCGTGGCGTTGAACAGCCGCGGGTGTTTGTTTTGTGTATATTCAGCCACCCGTAAAGGGTGTATTTGTTGGGTGATTGTCGTAGTGGTGTTGTTTTGTCCGATTTACATCAACTCGAAGTGTGTTAGTTTGATGTTCGTGTACCACGAAACCGCCACCTCAGCGATGTTCGTGTGTGTCGTTTCGGCTGCCACAGCTGCACCAAAGGCGGTGCCGGCTCGTGGTTATGATTGATTGTTATTGTTGTTCTTATATCGGTACCCGAAAATAAATAAATATGATTATGTTTGTTTTGTGATGTAATGACCGTTTACGTCGTTTGGTTAGTATTAACAGCCGTTAAGTACATTTGAAGTGATTGAAATCAGCTTTAGGGGCGTTTGGGTTTATGGATGACTAAAAAGATGAAAGTGTCTGATTGAAAGTGTTGGTTTATTTTCGACTTGATTATCGGTGATTTATTTTACTTATTGATTATGATTCGACAATGATAAATTTGATATAATAGAAATATGTGGACAGTTGAAACTGGGATTGATTGTGAAAGTGAAAATGTGATATTTTGAGATTATGGGAAACGTTATATAAACGAATAGGTCATGCCGAAATTTTTATAAATTTAATATTTATTTAGTTTTCTTAAATTTTATTTAGAAACTAAAATCTCCTTTTAGAAATATTAAATTGATAATAAAGAAACAATGGTTTATAAAATATTATTTTATACAATAATAATTAAGTAAATACTTTTAAAACATCACTTGAAACTCTAAAACATGTGTTTTCTTTTCTTAAATGATCCTTATTTAATTAATGGGTGATTTTGAAAAATGTATCGAATCATTTAGGTTTTGTTTATTTTTCTTGTTTATATAATAGTTGCAAGTTATTGTATGCTTGGACTATTTTATTATTTTGTTGTCATCTTCTTGAGTTTTGTACATATCGCGTGTCATGTGCATCCCGAGTTATTCGTGTGTTGTCTGTTCTTGTTATATAATTCAACCTATGAATTATATACACATGTTCCTTTCTTTCGTGTGTAACATATACTAGGTGTATATATTACATACATGGTGGTATCCTCCGCTTCACCTTACTGAACCGATTACTGAATCGATTACCGAACCGATTATTGAACCGATTATCGAACGATTTCGACATGGGATTTAAACGGTTTATGAACCGATGGTACTGATGAAACCTTTTTATCGGGAAAGCTTGGATGCATCGATTTGGGATGCTGGGAGATGATCGATAAGATAAACCGTGACTTCCGGTATCGAGCAGTTCCGGCCTACGCTAAACTGCTCTTGTATTCACGTCTCTGAAAGTTGTTCTGCAACATCGATGTGAGTTCATACCCCCTCTTTCTCTTTTCAAATTGCTTTATAAATGTTTTGAATCTCTTTGGGGGAGATACATGCTTGTCGATGTCAAATACGTGTTTGTGCCTTTCAATGATTGTTTGCGATTTACATGACTATACTTTTCAAGTATTATTCTGATACATATACGTTGATATCTTTTTGAAGATTGATTATATTGTGTACGTGCTTGTACTTTTGATGATTGTTTACGTGAGATATGAGTTTACACTTTGGATTGTGATGATTTACACTTGTGAATATCTGAGCTATCCCATAGCTCCTTTTAAACTGCTTTTTATGTTTAATACTGTGAAGTGAAATGGCTGCTTGTACTTGCTTGTGGACGCAAAAACTAATTTCTGTGAACGCTCAGTGAACTCCGTTTATGATTAGCCTAAGTAGCGTTAGCCATAGTCCCTACTATCATGAATCGTTAGTTACTCTGCTGGAGTAAGCTCTTATGTTATGGATAGATCTATTGAGGCTTGACAACCTCCACTCGGGCATTCTGACACAGGACGGGTGTATATCATTTGTGTGAACTTGGGTAGTCTTGGCTAGACTCTCACTTGTGGCAACTTATATGTACTTTATGGTATACGTACTGGATCATTAGCTTCGATATCATGAGCTTAGCGCTATCATAAACACTGAAACACCTGATTTATCCTACACTTGGAACTATATCTCCTATAGTTGCCTTGGGTACTTGAACTGAACTTTTGCGGTCCATCTTGCTATGAATCTTGAATATGATCTTGCTATGAATCTTGAATATGATCTTGTCGTGAATCTTTAATGTGATCTGTTACTATGTTGGATGTGAATCTTGATTATGATCTTGCTATGAACTTGAATTTGAATCTTGACTATGATCTTGCTATGCTCTTGAAAGTGATTAATGAACGTGATATTGATATGAATCTTGACTGCGATCATGTATTGATCTGACTGTGAATTCGATATGAATCGTGAGTGTAGTAAGGTATGGCTCTTGACATGAATTTATTATGTGATTCTGACATGATTCTTGCATGAGATATGATATGATTATTTTACTTGGATTGATATAATCCTTATGTGTGGTATTGATGTGATTCATGCATGTGGTTTTGATATGATGCTTATATGATGGTTTTGATATGATGCTTATATGATGGTTTGATATGATGCTTATATGATGGTTTGATATGATACTTATATGTTGGATTGATATGATACGTATATGCATTTTTCCATGATTTTTATATGTGATCTTGATTGTGATATTGACATGAACCTGGAATATGATATTGTTATGTATGTTGACCGTGACTATTGAATTGAACTAGGATATGAATTGGATCATGAACTTAAGATTGAACTGAAATTAAATGTGAGCGTGAACCACAACTTGCATATGAACAGAAGTATTTGTGTTAGTTGTAATGCTTTTGCTAAACATTGATTAATGACCGAACCTTGTAGTAACGGTTCTTTTATTACGAAACTATGGATTTCTAAACGTTTTGAAATGCTACTTTTGATAGTGATCCTTTTAAACTTTTAAAGTGTCGTAAACATTTTAATAAAACTTATGAACTCACCAACCATTGTGTTGACACTTTTAAGCATGTATTCTCAGGTACTTGACTGTATGATTATTTGGAGTCTGCTTTGTGATATTTGGAATAAAGGTCGTTCTCTCGGATCAAGACTCGGATAATCATGACGTAACAGGCCCCAATACTCGTGGGCTTCCGCTGGGCCAATTTGGGGGTGTTACAGTTTGATTCTATAAATTCTAATCAAAGTCCCATCTTAGTTACCTTAATCTCTATCTTTTGGTATAAAATTTACCTACATGCACGCACTTTTTGTAAAAACACATTTTTGGTGAAAATCATGTGTTTTGATCTTGTTTATTTGTTCTATATAGGTATTTATAATGTTATATATTATTTTTACTAGTTGCATGTTAAAAATTTTGAGTTGGGTTTTTATGATTTGATCATCTAGGGTGATATAAGGTGTTAAGATTCGAAGTAGTGATATTAGTATGATTAAAGTGGTAAAATGAGGTAAAAATAGGTGAAAAATATGATTTTGAGTGATTTTTAAGTATATATTTTTAATCAGCAGCTAAAAGCTAATCTTTGTAAAATTTAAGTTTGTGTATGATGTAAGTTAATTAGATATTGTTGTAGAGAATTTCATAAGCTTCGATTTGGTATAAAGTAGAGCTTCTAGCTCCTAACTAGCGAAATGTTATGATAGTTTGATTATTCGTGTACAGGGAGACGAGTATCGGCACAATATATATTTGTTGTCGATATTTGGATCGAATCTCGGGGACTATAGAAAGGATTTTGAAATGGGTCAAGGACTGATGTAAAATGGTAAACATTAGGATGTTGAGTCTATTTTCAAACATGAGTGTCGGTTTTGTAAATAGAGTCGTTTATAGAGGTTAAAAAGACTATATGAGTTGATAACGTAGAACTGTCCGATTTTTGTAGTTCGAAAATGTGTCGGGCAGGGAACCTTAAAAGTAAAATCTTTTAACCAACTTTTGGGAGTACTTTCTATATATAGTAAGTGAAGTTTCTGATTAGTATCGTGAACATTTGACGTGTCTAAGTAGGGAAAACAGTTTGAACGAATAGTGTATATATATCGACATATTTTTAATAAAGGAAATAAATAATGTAAAAGTGTAAAAGGTGAACATGTGTAGGAATGATTTAAATGTGAATGGCGTGAGTTTAATTTTGAATTGAATTATTTATTTTATTTTATTAAGTATGAAATATTACTTGAATGTATTATTTGTAACACATGGTAATTTTCCCTACTTTGTAAAATGACTATTTTACCCTTTGACTTTTTATTTAGTCAACTATGTGATTTAACTGTGTTGGAACAGGGAGGTTATCCCGCGTTTTCTGAAAAACTGTTTGATGACGAGTAATGACCTGACACTGTGCTCAGTCATTATTCTGAACATTTTATGTGAACCCGACCAAAGTGCTGAGACGGTCAATGAATTGACGATAAACCATGAGATTATTCGTTATCTGTGAATTATGTGCTTAACTGTTTAGTTTTTAACAGCGTGATCGTATTTTCTTAAGCAGCGTATTTAAATATTTCTGTATATGTTTATATGCCTGTATTTTAGTATTTTTGCTATTTATAGTAATAAATCGTATTTACTGTGAATATTTAATTAACGTATCGTGTTTTCGTATTTTACGTCGTTTTTACGTTTAACCGTCGTTAACATGCATAAAATACTTTATATACTATAAAATGTCAGTTTTCGTCGAAAAATCGTAAATTTAATATATTTCGTCAAATTTTTAAGTTTTACGTAATTTTAAACTTAACTATATACTTTTTGATATTTACCAAAAACTAACTAACCTTTTTACCTTAAACCTTTTAACTAGTTACCATAGTAAAAATTTTGAATAATTTACCCCATGTGGGACCTCCATAACCGGCCAAACTCACACACATGCAAGCTAAACCAAATTTTCTACTCTTTGCCATTTTAAGCTTAAGCTTACACACCTTACAACATTTAACTTATTAGCCCTTTTAACCCTAACTTCACCTCACACTTATTCACACATTTCACTTCACAAAAAAAACACACATCTCTCTCTTTCTCTCTCAAAACACACGGCACAAACACACACACTTTTCCACCATTGTTGATTTTCTTAAAGCTCCATTTTAAGAAGAATTAACACAAAATAAATACATCCTAGAGTTTGTACAAGCATAAAGAAGAATGGTTTTTCTTGGTTTGTTGATTTTAGTAGTTTTTGGGTTGAAGTTATAGAAGTAGAGTTCTTGTTGATTATTAGTGGGTTAGAGCGTAGATCGGGTCGTTGTGATTACGTAGAGTCGTTACTCAAGGTTACTTCTTAAACCTTTTTCATCTTTTCATTTTTCATGCATAATCTTTGTAGATCTATGCATGCATGTTACTCATCAAGTATTTTCTTGAAATAAAATGATAAAAACTATTTTTGGTCATGAAATATTTAGATATATGAAAATTATGTGTGGATCTATTAGATCCATGCATGAAAATGGTTTAATTGAAAGACTTGTGAAAATATAAGTATGTATATTTTTAGATTTGTGAACTTGAAGTAAAATCTTTGATTTTGTTGGTGTTTATGAATAATTGGAGGGAACTAGTAGTGTTACTACTAGTGGTTACGCTTGAAAATGGTCGAAAACGAGTTTTTACGAAAAACATACAATCGGTCCGATTTTTATAAGAGGCGTAGAGGGTCGTAAAAATTATTTTGACACTAGTTTACTACGATATTATGAAAATATAAGTTAATACCTTCGTTTCGATATATTATGGGCTAAAAACGGAGCTAAAATGAGTAAGATATTGTCGTTTAAATTTCATTGTCGGAAAACTTAATTTATGTGAAAAACACTATAAGGTGTTTGCTGTCTAGATTTTAAAAGTGGTCGAAACGACGTTTTCGAGTCAAACGGAGTTGCTTTAAGTGTCGAAATGGTTACTAAAAGTTGTATATGAATGTCGGACTCGTTTTGTAAAAGGGTATTAGCGCGAAATGTGAATACTTGGTGTACCGTTAAAAGTTTGAACGTTGGAAGTGGAAATTGATACTATCGCGGAAAATGACTTGTTGAAATATTGGTGATTGAGAAAGTGTTGAAAATAGGGGTTTTAGGACGAGATTTGAGTACTTACTAAAAATGGCAAATTTTTATGTGACGCCGAAAGGCTGCCGATTTTCGTTAGAAATCGTGTTGGAGAATTTATTAAGATAAATTTTAGTAAATTAAAATTTACGCCGAAAGGCTGTCGAAATTTCGTCGAGTGAGAAATAAATATTTTTGCCTAAGTATATATATACTATAATGTTTATAACGATATAACATTTACAAGTCACGATTTTAACAACAATATATATATATATATGATTGATGAGTAACGTACGTGACGAACTTTTGTAACTTATTTGCTAGCGCCTAAACTATAGTATTATATTTAGGTTGTTGCTAGAGTTGCTCGCTACTATTTGATCTTACTTGTGCGGTTTGAATCGTCGCTTGTGGTGAGTTTATAGATCCCTATTAAACTGCTTTCTATGTTTAATGTTTTGGGATGTGATAAATGCTTTGATGCTTGCTTCTGGACGCAAGTAAAACTTGATTTCTGTGAACGCTTTGTGAACACTATTTATGAGATAGCTTAAGTTGCTTTAGCCATAGTCCCCACTATCGTGAATCGTTAGTTACTCTGCTGGAGTAAGCTCTTATGTTACGGATAGATCTATTGAGGGTTGACAACCTCCACTCGGGAATTCTGACGTCGGACGAGTGTGTACCATATGTATGGACGGAGTTATCTTGGCTAGGTACTCCATTGGGGCAAAATTTATGTATGAAATCTATTGTATGCACTGGATCACTAGTTTCGATGTCACGAGCTTAGCTATCATAAATATTGTGAACACCCAATTTATCCTACACTTGGCACTATATCTCCTATAGTTGCACGTGTATATGAAATGAAATATGAAATTGAATCACTATGAATTTTTACTTGAAACCTATATTCTCACCAACTTTATGTTGACCCAATTTAGCATTTATCTCAGGTAATTGATGATGTGTTGTACCTGCTGTGTGAAGTACTTGGATTCCGCATGCATTTCTTGGCTATCTTCGGACATTTATTTACTTATGCTTTTGAACTATTATCTCGTTGATGTTTAAAACTTTTACATTCCGCTGCACTATCTTTTTAAACTGAGACCTTTTGTACTGTGATGCTTTTAATTTAAATTCAACGAGGTATTTTTATAAAACGTCTCATTTAGAGTCGTTCTCTTGTACCTTGAACCATGATACAATGACGTAACAGCCCCCGAGCTTCACCGCTTCCGCATATCACATTTTGGGGTGTTACAGATTTGGTAATCAGAGCCGTGGTTATAGAGAACTAGGTTTGCATCTTAGGCCTAGACTATAACCGATGTGGCTACTAGTTACTCTGTATACATATATGTACTACGTAATGTATTACGTAAGATAACACTATAAGTAATATGTAATATATATTACGTAATACGTAATATGTATTATATACATGTGCATTTCGCTGATTTGCATACTTTAATTTCTATACATGATTATTTCATGCATACCCTACAACTGCTCTAACACGTGAATGGTTGATAGGTGTGTAAACACCCATCCTTTTTACCACTTAATTACAATAATAACTGAGCCAAAACGTGTATTTTATGTCATTTATGTCGGAATTATGCGTGATTTGTGTTTTTGTTGTGATTTAGGACGAAAAGGTGAAAAGTGGAGAAAACACGGGCATTCACGGGCTTTTATCGAAGAAAAAGACGAAAGACGAAGTCAAGAAATCAAGAGTGCAAAAAGAACGGATGTCCAAGACCAATTCTGAAGATTTATCGAAGAAAAAGTCAAAAGACGGAAGTTTACTAAAAAGACGAAGAACTCAAGTCTTATTTATGAAGAAATGTCAAGACGAGTTTAAAGATATCCCGAGACAAAGTCATTAATGTCCAAGATTTAAGAAGATTAAAGACTTAAGGACTTAATGGTGCAATTAAGGAAAGAAGAAAGAGGGGAGGAAGCTTCCTAAGCACCTCTGTAATCTCCCCTATAAATAGATTAGGATTTCATTCATTTTTCTCTTGTTGGCTAGTTTGACAAACTATACCCTTTCACTTTAATTTTTGCACATTTAATTACATGTCATTTAATTAATTGTCTTGCACCTTAAATACATTTAATTTCAAGTAAGTTTCCTTTTAATTATTGTCAATCTTTACTTTATTGTTTGATCTCCTATCTACCTTTCTTGGTTTATGTTTAATCTTTGTGCTTTATTGTTTATGTTCATGTTCTTGATTTTTATTTATTTAATTAAGTGGGTTTTGATTATTTTGGTTATATTTGTTAGTTTGATTGTTTTGGATTGTTTGTTCATGATTAATAGATGTTTATTGATTAGTTTGATTTAATCTTGTGGTTGATTTTGTTTAGTTTTGATTAGATCCGTAGCTTTTAGGTTCTTGCGTGTTCTTCGCTGTTCTTCTATTTTCCCAGGTATATTCTGAATCAAAGTGTTGTTCAAGAAGTTCCGGATCAAGGGTTGTTCATCCGGAATATTAGACATTCCGGATCAGTGGTGTTTATTCGGAATAATTTATTATTCCGGATCAAACCTTTCATTCAGAATACCAAACATTCCGGATCAGCCTCTCATTCCGAATCAACCAAACATTCCGGATCAAGGGTTTAGCCAAAGTGTTTATTTGGAATATCTAATATTCCGGATCAAGGAGATATTCCGGCTCATGGAGTTTTATTCGGAAAAATTAATTATTCCGGATCAAGGTCTTCATCTGGAATCTTCAACATTCCGGATCAAGGGAATTCATTGGGAAAATATTCCGGATCAGCAACATTCCGGATCAAGCTTAAGTATTCCGAATCAAGACTTTATTCCGGATAAATGACATATTCCGGATAAAGGATTTATTTCGGATCAAGGGTTTTGGTAAATATTCCGAGTAAAGAAGAATCATTCCGAACGAAGGTGACATTCCGGATGAGTGATTATTCCGAACGAAGGTTTATTCCGGATGAGCTGTTTTCAGGTTCTTTTTAGTTTCAGTTTTTAACTTTCTGTTTTTAATTTTTAATCTTTATTTTTCCCGCCTTTTTCCTTAGTTGCACTTTAAGTTTATTTGCCTTAGATTTATTTTAGCATTGCCTTAGTTTAAGTTTTAGTTGCGTTTTAAGTTTGCCTTAGATAGTTTTAAATTTGCGTTATTTACTTTAATTGCCTTTTAATTTTCCGTCAGGCTTTTAAATACTTGTCATTTACTTTAAATTAGATTTAGATTTATTCTAACGTCATTTACTTTTACGTCTTGCACATTTATTTTAAAACAACCAAAAATTTTAGTTTCACCAAAAACAATTGAGTCGTACTTTGAACCGGAAATCAATTTTTTTTGGAACGGCGATTTTATTGAAAAAACTAGCAAGGAGCTAGAATTACACAACAATTAAGTATGGGTTTTTGAGCCAAGCGTTATAAGAGAACGCTGCTTTACATCGATACCTACACCAATAAAAAGAATTTAAAACTATATCATCAAACAATGTCGCCTTAGAGGGAGGCCTCTTATCGAATAAATACTTATTGCGAAACGTCCAAATGAACCACCACGAAGCATAAAACACTCCTTCCAAAAGAGATTTGAGCTTTGCCGGAAGCTGAATAGAAACAAGCCACATTAACCACTCCTCGTACGAGTTGCATTCCATAAATTGGATGTTCCACCAACAAGCAATCTTGATGTAAAGCTGACGAGCCATATTACAAGAAAAAAACAAATGAGATGTAGACTCAGCCACCTGATTGCATATAGGACACATGAGAGATTGAATATCAATGCCACAGCGCGAGATGTTTAATCTAGTTGGAAGAGCATTGAGTTTAACTTTCCATGCTAAAACATTCACTTTGATAGGCATGTACTTCACCCATCGGGTTTTAGAAGAAACACATGGAAATCTGTTGTCATCTATTACCTTTCTGATAGAGCTAACGGTGTAAGTATCAGAACTGCTTAAGGACCATGCATATCTATCCGCCTGCGGAGAAAGAGTGACCTTATCGATAAGCCGAGAGAGATCATCATACTGAGACTGATCCACACCTCCCCTAACAGCTCGTCGCAAAGAAGAAGAAAGGGTGGGATGCGCCACTTTATTCATAACTGTCTCATTCTTACAAGTTTCCAGGGCAAAAATACGCGGAAATCTATCTTTAAATTTAGTGTCCTCACACCATATGTCATCCCAAAAAGAGAACGTAGCACCATCTCCCAGTTTAAGTTTAAGATAATCAAAAAAATTCACTCCATTATCTTTAAGAATAACTGCTTCTTTAACAATCTGCAGCCAACAAGAACGAGCCTCAGCTTTCCTTTTTATCCCCACACAACCATCACCACCATGAATTGCTTTAATAACACGAACCCACAAAGCATCAGGTTCGGAAAAGAAACGCCATAACCATTTTTAACATAAGCCCTCTGTTGAGAGCATAGAGGCTCGCAACTCCTAAACCGCCTTTATCTTTTGAAGAGATCACATTATTCCATTTGGTCCATGAGACATTGTTACGACTACGATCATGACCATTGAAGAAATGGCTGCGAAGAGATTCCAATTCCTGAAGCACCTTCTTAGGAACACGGTACATTGACATATGGAAGATAGGAATAGACCCGAGGACAGATTTGAGCAATGTGAGTCTTCCACCAATGGAAAGAGACTTCATTTTCCATTTAGAGAGACGTACCTTAACTTTATTGATAACGTCATTCCAGAAATCGATTCGCGACATAAGACCACCAACTTTCATTCCTAGGTAAGTAAATGGAGGGCTAAGAGTGAGACAACCGATTTTTGCAGCCGCATGAGAAAGTAATGTATCATCCCCATAAATACCCATCAGTTTACTTTTTCCCATATTAATCTTGAGCCCAGAATCACGATGAAAACACTCCAAGACATTAACAAGCGTATTAATATTCTCCTCACACCATTTCCCCACAAAGACCGCGTCATCCGCGAAAAATAAATGAGTTAAGCTTAAAGAGTTACGAATATTAATACCCGTGAACATACCAGCATCAATTACCCGTTGAAAAGAAAGATGAAGACTCTCCATAACAAGGATAAAGAGGAAAGGAGAAAGGGGATCACCTTGTTTTAGACCTTTATAAAATTGAAATTCCTCCGTGGGACTACCGTTAATTAGGATAGACCCTCTTGATGAAGAAAGACAATTTTGAATCCATGTCCGCCATTTAGACCCAAAACCAAACT
Source organism: Glebionis coronaria (assembly GCA_025667525.1). NCBI lineage: Eukaryota > Viridiplantae > Streptophyta > Magnoliopsida > Asterales > Asteraceae > Glebionis > Glebionis coronaria. Next base: position 630,102 of record JANFOE010000517.1, read on the forward strand.
TTAATAAAATCTCGTCCAAATAATCCCATCTAACCGAATCAAAGGCCTTTTCGAAGTCAACTTTAAAGATCATCGCTTTCTTTTTATTCGATTTACACCATTGTATAGTTTCGTTAATAATAAAAGGACCATCAATCATTTTCCTTCCAGCAACAAAGGCAAATTGCACTTCACTAACGATACCTTCCAACACATGCACAAGCCTATTAGCCAAAATCTTAGCAATAATCTTGTACATACTTCCAATAAGGCTAATAGGCCGAAAATCTTTAACAAGTGTAGCATTAGGGATTTTAGGAATTAACGCAATAAATGAAGAGTTGCAACCTTTAGGGATCATACCATATGTGAAGAAGTGAGAAACAGCCGCAAAGACATCCTCCTCAATAAGAGTCCAAAAACGACGATAGAATTCAAATGTGAATCCATCCGGACCAGGAGACTTATTGAAACCGCAATCCCACACAGCACGCTTCACTTCATCCCGAGAGACAAAACTCTCTAAATCTTGTTGCTGATCAATCGAAAGAATACAAGGAAAATTCATGTCAACATGGATGTTTCTGTCATGAGGCTGAGCGAATCGACTACTAAAATGACGAAGGAATTCACTTTTTACTAGAGCAGGTTTATCAATCCAATTGCCATCGACCATAATCCGGCGAATATTCATCTGACTCCGCTTCTTATTAAGCATACCATGAAAGAACTTAGAATTTTCATCTCCCTCCACCGACCACTTGATTTTCGCCTTTTGAGCTAGATCACTAGCAGAGTTTTTATTAATGAGATTAATAGAATCTAAAACCTCCATTCGTTTCAATAAAATAGCCTCAGAACTGATGCCATTATCAATATTGTCGTCTAAATCTCGAAGCTCATTTTTGAGATTATTCAACACACCCATCGCTTCTGCTCTTTTCCCATAGTTCCAATCACGAATTTTAGCCTTAAGATATTGCAACTTTTTCAGAAGATTCCGAATGCCATTAGTACTATCACGTGGAGCCTCTTTCCAAGAATCAATAACAAGCTTAGGAAATCCATCAGCTTCTAACCAATGATGGTAAAAACGAAATGGAGACGGTCCATAGTCATAGGTAGATTCTCTAAGCAAAATAGGACGGTGATCGGATAAGAATCTATCCAATGTAATAGCACTAAAATTAGGGAACGAAATTATGAGATTTTCGGAAACAAGGAAGCGATCAAGTTTACTCATCTTGGATGCGGACTTATGACACCAAGTAAAGGCATTACCTCCAAGAGGAACTTCTTCAAGCCCCGCATTAGTGATAAAAGAATTAAATATTGCAGCAGAATGGGCATTAAAGACAGACCCAAATCTATCCGATCTGGTACGGACCTCGTTGAAATCCCCCATTAATATAGCTTCCCCATGCCAATTGTTAATAACTTGATTTAAATAATCCCAAAGCATCCTTTTTTCTCCCTGCTCTTAAGGAGCCTACACAACCACTAACATCAGGTTTACACCCGAATTTAACCATCTACCACGAACGATAACAAAATAATCCGATAACGTATGATTAAGTTTAAGAAAAGAATTGGGGTCCCAAGTACACAAGATACCTCCCGAGTTCCCCACAGCCTCACTATGAACGAAATCGAACGCATAATTGCCCCAACAGGATTTAACGCAAGATAATTCCATCTTCTCCATCTTCGTTTCCTGAAGAGCTAGAACGTTCACCTTATATTTAACACACAAATCCCTTACCCAGTCCTTCTTGGCCTTATGACCAAGCCCTTGAACATTGAGAGACAAAAAATTCATCTATTAACCAAAGACTCTCCTTGAGATTCTATAATCTCTGTGATATCCTTCTTGCACCCTTTCATATTATACCCCATAGTATTCCCAACTTTAATTATTTCCTCCATTAGGTTTAAAATGGATCCTCCAGATTTCGGAACCTCAGAAATTTTGAAATGGCCCGAATTAAAAGATTCTGCAGACTGCTCATTAACCCTAGCATTACTATTAGTACATCCCTCATTATGTTCCTCCTCATTCCGCTGAACTTGAACTTGTTCTTCTTGTGTGTTGCCATCGTTTGGAGTGAACCCGGGTGGATGCGATAAACTTGCATCAGTCGACACATTTTTGATTCCCTTCTTAGACTTTTTCTGTAAAAGAGGGTAAATTTTAAAGGGATCATCAGATACATTATGATTCGAAGGTGTTTCGTCTTGAAACGAAGATTCTGGAACTTCTTCAATGTCACTATCAATACATCCAATATCATCCCCTTTCATGTTATCATAATCATTCCCATATATTGTACCATCCTCAGAAAGATCAGAGTCCAAATCATCCAAAAAATCCGGCACCCATCCTGAGACTTCTTTAGCACGAACCCAAAAAACTTTCCCACGAAAAATAATTTTGAATTCTTCAAAAATATTTGAAGAACATTTAGTAGACACACATAATCTTTTGGAATGAAAGTAGTTGTCTTCTTGATCATCAAAATCTAAAAGTTCTCCCCATTTAGATGCTATTCTTTGAAACGTTTTTTTTGACCATACCTTAAGCGGAATTCCTTCGACGTCCACCCAAACTATTCTCCTATCAACAACAAAATCATTAGAAGCCTCCCGAAGTTCTGTAAACCAGGAGTTAACTCCCACATTATCACGAAATAAGTCTCTGGCAGAAACGGAAAGAAATTCTAACATAATCCACAGTTCACCCATATAACGGATATGAACATCAAGAAAGCCCTCATTGACAATAGCATTCTTAATATTAGATAGCGACGAGAATTCTTTAACTCTCCCCATCAAGGAGTTAGAAAGCTCACGAGAGGACAAACATTCATCATCTAAAGCAATAGCAGGTTGGGAGGAGTTATCAGGCAACACAGACGAAGCATTCTTATTCAAAATGTCCACATACGATTTTCCTTTTCCAATGAAAGCATTATTAGCATAAGAGGGACCTTTAAACTTAGGAGGTGGAGCCTTCTCTTGTGACTTAACTCCATTCCCAGTATTACGTTGGAATCTAGCTACATTAGCTTGCAGTTTGAAACGTCCAATCCATAATATGCATAAATTACTCGCTAGACGATCCACACTAGAAACATTAATGAAGCGAACAAAGCCAAACCTTTTACCCCCTTTCGTCTTCTTCAAAGGGATATATGAATCTACAACATGTCCGTATTGCTTGCAAGTGTGAAAAAGATCCTTCGCTGAACAAGAATCAGGAAGATTAGAGACGTAAAAAGACGTAGAAATCTTAGCAACATCATCCTCCTTAGATCGAAAAGAGCCCATGATAAATAAGAACAATAATGGAATCCTAAATTGGATGCAAATAAGGAGTAAACCAATACTACGAAAACAGCCAGAAGAAGAGAAAACCTTAATTTTAGAAAAGCCAAAAACCAACAGAAAATAACAATAATCAACAGCGGTTAAAAAGAAATCTTCATAATCCTGATCAATGCCTTTTAATCCGTAGATTAATACTACAAGATCATGATTGCGAATGAAGGAATTAACACAATGCGATTAATGTTAAAAATTGTGATGGCGGCACAAGAGTGATTACAATTATTGTGCGTTATCCAAGGAATGAAATCAAAAGATCAAAGAGAATTGAATCGAAAAAAGAAACCGGGATTTGGATTGAAGGGAGATCATTGAGTTTGGTTAAGGTGAAGGAAGGTTGGATTTGATTAAGGTGAAGGGGATGGTGAAATCGCCATGGGAGAGAAGCGGAGAAACCAAAGTATAAGTCAATGAACTCGATTTTTTGAACCGGAAATCAATTAGTTAAGACACCGAGAAACGAACTTTTCAACCTAGTTAAATCTGTACATTAAAATAGCGCCGCTGTCGGCTCTTTTCGTGAAGATTAACGGTTTTCTGTGAGAGATGCTTTGCTTTTTGGGATCCGTTCACTCGTGAACGTTATTTTTCGTGTCAAAAATTTTCAAAAAATCCCAAAAACATTTGAAAAATCATAAAAAGCATTTCTTTTTCAAAGTTTTGCACCAAAAATATTCCTCTTTATCCTCTATTATGTTTAATTCTTTTCTTTACCCCTCTTATTTATAATTCTTCATGGATTCGTCTTGCGTACGGTGTGGGAGACCATGGCATGGTTTTCAAACATGTCAATGGTGTACTGTGAGCGGTGTGGTTTTGATATCGACGATACACAATTTGGATTTTGTCCATTTTGCAATTCAACAAATTCATACTTCTCCTCTTACAATACATTCTCACCTTCTCCCGTCTATGACAATCCCTATCCTCAAGATGCACCGGGTTTTTCTCCATACCCGTGGTGCTATATTTGTGGGGGCCCTCATGATGCTTCTTCTTGTGATCCGTCGAAGGTCTTTGAGAAAGTTCCGTGCTATCATCCCAGTGTGTATAACTTTGAGCCCCCACGTCACACCGTCAATCATCAACCCTTTTGTGCACTTCCTCCTGAGCAAATGGCCACACTTTTTGACAACTTTCAAAAAGTTCAAGAAGCTTGCAACAAGATCATGGAGAAATGTCAAGCGGATCAGCAACAAGAGCAAGTATCTAACCTTAATGCTTATACTCCTCCTCTTGTGCCTCCATATTATTATGATAGTGATGACGATGAGAGTCCTATTTCTTGGAACGATGAGAATTATATTCCTTCGCCCGACTTGCCAGCTCTGGAGCCTAAGGATTCACCCGTCCTAGGGGATGAGGATCTTAGCACAATTCCTGCAAAGGAATCCGACGAATTCAATAAGTCTAGTGCTGATACCCTTGTCCCAATTCCAAGTGAATCTGAGTTGACATCCGACAGTGACGATAAGTATGATGCACTTTCTTCTGATGATGTTCCTTCCACCAACACTTTGGGAGAGGATTCTTTGGCTTTCTCTAATCCTCTTTTTGATCAAGATGATGATTTTACTTCTAGTGATGACGAGTCACTATCTGATGAAGACGTTCCGAAGGAAACTTTCAAGATTTATTTGAACCCTTTATTTGATTTTGATGACGCTTACATATCTAGTGAGGTGAATCCTCTCTTTGACGAAGGGATTGAGGACATTGATAGCTCTGCTTCTCTTGCTATTGATGAGCATACTTTGTTAGCCATGCCCCCTTCTATAGCAGAGGTGGAGAGATTTGACTCTACTAGACAAGTGACACGGATGGAAGGTAATTCTTCTCTTACTTCTCATACTATATTGCCCCCTCATCCTACTGAATGCACGCCCAAGCGGGTGATGTATCAATTTCATTCTCTGGGAAATGAGGATGAGTGCTTTGACCCGGGAGGTGACAATGACCATTCTATGATTGATAACCTTACGGCTTTGCCAATTGGTTAGCATCCATTGTCTTTGTAGGATGACAATGTGATTCCTTTACCCACCCCACCTCACGTGGATCAAGATTTCACATACTTCTCATATGTTGAAAAGACCTTCCTACCATTCAAGACTTATCCTCCTGCCTCTCCTTTGTTATATTCCTCCGGGAACGAGGACAAAGTCTTTGATCCCGGTATTACATTCGAGGCTTCCCAATGGACCATTTAATTCGGGGACGAGTTAGGCTCGTGACTCGGTTAACAAAAACAAGCGCTTCTCGGGAGGCAACCCGACTATCTATCTATCTTTTTCTTTGTTTTTACCATAAGTGTAGGGGGAGACCAGTTGGTGTTTGATATTTCCTCTCTTCTACTATTCAGGGATTCGAGCGCTCAATGATCCACTCTTGATGATTTTTGACGACCCGTGATTCCGTGTTCCCATTTTCCCGGTTCTATCCTAAACTCTTTTCGATTCACTATTTTATATTTCTCAATATTAAAATAGGAATCTCGTTAGTTGTCTTTTCCTTAGCAAGATTTAAACAAAGTGCACAATGTCCTAAGTGTAGGGGAGTTTACTCCCACATGCTTAAACATTGAGGACAATGTTTATATTAAGTGTAGGGGGGACTTCTATCGAAGTTAAGTGGCCTTTTCCTTGTATTTGTCCTCATTTTAACCGGAAAATCAATTTTTCGACATTTTTCAAAATTTTTGATCTATTTTGGCCTATTAGTTTTCCCTTTGTATAGTTATTTTCCTTCTTTACTACAAATTTTTTTAATAAAGTGGTTTTAATTTTCAAACGTTGTGAATCTTTTGACTCAACCCGAGTTTACTTATCTAAGTTACTCTAGCTAGTATCCTTAACGTGTTTAAGTCAAGTTTTGCTAGGCTTTTATATAGGGAGCTATAAAACGCGAAAGTCTTAACTCTCACGGGTTAAGAACAAGAACTTTTCACAAGTTCCTATAATTGATCCTAGAGAGTCGTTTATCAAGGGAACTTTAAAATGCGATTTCTAAACTTGAAAAAGTCTAAGAATTTGCAAGATCCTATAGGCAACTCGAAAACCCAAAACTTTGAATTAATAGGCTAAGCATCCATGAGTCTCATTCCTTGAGATTTTAAATTGTGGAGAACGAGAGATGATAGAGTCAATTATAAGTTTGGTATTCTTTCGTGAATTTATGTGAGTTAATTATAAGCCTATTCTCCCATCGCTTGTTAATAAATTTATATGCAATAAATAAGGTTGTACGATTTGAAAAGTTACTTAGCTTCTAGCCCAAGATCGTTTAAAAGTTGCTCGGTATGGATTAGAGTTCATAGCCAAGGCATAACTTATTGAAGCGGGATGCGAAGATTAGCGAGTCCGAAAAGGCCCTAACAAAGCATGAGGGCTATATTTTGTTGCTAAAGATCCTAAGTGATGTGAAGAATCATTTATCAAAGATCAATATGAAGGATCGAGACACACGACGAAAAGCAAATACTCCCCAAAAGTCATGGAGAAGTCTATCCAAAAAGGCCCTAACAAGGTATGAGGATAAATAGATCCAAGTCCAAAAAGGAGTCGGATCGTTGTATATCAATATCCCAAATAAAGATTGGAGAAAAATGAAGAAGTCGTGGTCCAAGTATGAAGAATCTCTCAAAACTTCAAGTGAAGAAATTCCTATTATGAAGAGAAGACCATTATTTCATGAACGTCTCACAAGATTTGAAGTATGAAGTCGCTGCCAAATATCGGTCCGAGAAAGGTCTCAAATCGCGAAGCGAGTTATGCCAAGATATGAACTTTATGAGGTCCCGAGAAGCAGTTTTAAAAGATTTTTTCCTTTAGCTAACTATTGATTAAATCGTCCCACTTTATTTTCAGCCTAAATAACTATCTAAATAAGTCAACAATGCATCCTCGTGATCATTCAAGACAACAATAAAATATAAGAGATACACCTAGGAATAAGGGAGTCTAAGTGAATAATTGGCCCACATGAGTTCGTGTTAGTTTGCTAACTTATAATAACAATGATCTCGTTTTTAAGCTTGGTTTGGAGAAAGTGAAAACTTGAGGATGATGATTATTCATGACATTTCCAAAACCCAAGGTATGTTTTTGATTTCTTTACTTTGAATGTTTATAATTTTCTAACTCTTTAATAAGGGCCAATATGGATTGATTATGATGGGAAATGTAATCTTGCTTTGTAACTAATGCATTGCATGAGGACATTGCAATGGTCAAGTGTAGGGGACTTGATAGGTGTGTAAACACCCATCCTTTTTATCACTTAATTACAATAATAACCGAGCCAAAACGTGTATTTTATGTCATTTATGTCGGAATTATGCGTGGTTTGTGTTTTTGTTGTGATTTAGGACGAAAAGGTGAAAAGTGGAGAAAACACGGGCACTCACGGGCTTTTATCAAAGAAAAAGACGAAAGACGAAGTCAAGAAATCAAGAGTGCAAAAAGTACGGAAGTCCAAGACCAATTCTGAATATTTATCGAAGAAAAAGTCAAAAGACGGAAGTTTACTAAAAAGCCGAAGAACTCAAGTCTTATTTATGAAGAAATGTCAAGACGAGTTTAAAGAAATCCTGAGACAAAGTCATTAAAGTCCAAGATTTAAGAATCTTCAAGACTTAAGGACTTAATGGTGCAATTAAGGAAAGAAGAAAGAGGGGAGGAAGCTTCCTAAGCACCTCCCTAATCTCCCCTATAAATAGGTTAGGATTTCATTCATTTTTCTCTTGTTGGCTAGTTTGACAAACTATGCTCTTCCACTTTAATTTTTGCACATTAATTACATGTCATTTTGTCTTGCACCTTAAATACATTTAATTTCAAGTAAGTTTCCTTTTAATTATTGTCAATCTTTACTTTATTGTTTGATCTCCTATCTACCTTTCTTGGTTTATGTTTAATCTTTGTGCTTTATTGTTTATGTTCATGTTCTTGATTTTTATTGATTTAATTAAGTGGGTTTTGATTATTTTGGTTATATTTGTTAGTTTGATTGTTTTGGATTGTTTGTTTATGATTAATAGATGTTTATTGATTAGTTTGATTTAATCTTGTGTTTGATTTTGTTTATTTTTGATTACATCCGTAGCTTTTAGGTTCTTGCGTGTTCTTCGCTGTTCTTCTGTTTTCCCAGGTATATTCCGGATCAAAGTGTTGTTCAAGAAGTTCCGGATCAAGGGTTGTTCATCCGGAATATTAGACATTCCGGATCAGTGGTGTTTATTCGGAATAATTTATTATTCCGGATCAAACCTTTCATTCGGAATACCAAACATTTCGGATCAGCCTCTCATTCCGAATCAACCAAACATTCTGGATCAAGGGTTTAGCCAAAGTGTTTATTCGGAATATCCAACATTCCGGATCAAGGAGATATTCCGGATCAAGGAGTTTTATTCGGAATAATTAATTATTCCGGATCAAGGTCTTCATCCGAAATCTTCAACATTCCGGATCAAGGGAATTCATTCGGAAAATATTCCGGATCAGCAACATTCCGGATCAAGCTTAAGTATTCCGAATCAAGACTTTATTCCGGATAAGTGACATATTCCGGATAAAGGATTTATTTCGGATCAAGGGTTTTGGTAAATACTCCGAGTAAAGAAGAATCATTCCGAACGAAGGTGACATTCCGGATGAGTGATTATTCTGAACGAAGGTTTATTCCGGATGAGCTGTTTTCAGGTTCTTTTTAGTTTCAGTTTTTAACTTTTTGTTTTTAATTTTTAAGCTTTATTTTTCCCGCCTTTTTCCTTAGTTGCACTTTAAGTTTATTTGCCTTAGATTTATTTTAGCATTGCCTTAGTTTACGTTTTAGTTGCGTTTTAAGTTTGCCTTAGATAGTTTTAAATTTGCGTTATTTACTTTAATTGCCTTTTAATTTTCCGTCACGCTTTTAAATACTTGTCATTTACTTTAAATTAGATTTAGATTTATTTTAAAGTCATTTACTTTTGCGTCTTGCACATTTATTTTAAAACAACCAAAAGTATTTGTTTCACCAAAAACAATTGAGTCGTACTTTGAACCGGAAATCAATTCGTTAAGACACCGAGAAACGAACTTTTCCACCTAGTTAAATCTGTACATTAATGGTTGTTGTAGGATATGTCATCGAATACTATCACGTATCATTTCGATTACATCTATAGTCTGACTCTAATCCAATCACCATTTTGGGTGTTATTTTTGGTTTTGTTTTGATCTTTGGTATTTAATCAAAACTCTTATTTTATTACTATGTACTCGATATTTTGATTATGAATGGGAATTTAACATTATGACTTTGATCAATGACTATCCTTTTTATGTTTGTTGTACTGTTAAATTCTGCATTTCATTTTAGCATAAGAAATATATAACGTGTATATTCGTGCTTGAACCTTAATTGCATTGTTGTCTTAACGCGGAGAAACAATGGTGAACACACGTAACGGAATGACTGATGCACAATTGGAAGCACTGATTACGCAACGAGTGACTGCTGCACTGGCAAACGCTCAAGCTAACAACAACGTGAACGAAGCACCACCGAACAATGTTGACAATCGACCGCCTAAGCCGTGTACTTACAAGGAATTTAGGAGCTGTGACCCTTTGAATTTTAATGGTACTGAAGGAGCTGTCGGATTAGCTCGTTGGGTTGAAAAGATGGAAGCTGTGTTCCGTGTCAGTGGATGTGCTGTTGAAAACCAAGTGACTTATTCTACTTGTACTTTAGCTGCTGGAGCGTTGACATGGTGGAACACCCATGTGCAGACGGCTGGAGCCGAGGAGGCGTATGGAATGAGTTATGAGGAACTTAAGAAGTTGTTAACTAAGGACACCTGTCCTTGTAATGAGATTCAGAAATGGAAATCGAATTGTGGAACCTGACTGTGAAGAACAATGACATTGGGACGTACACAAGGAGGTTCCAAGAATTGTGTTTTCTATGTCCTGGAATGGTTCCAGATGAAGAAAAGAAGGTTGAGCGCTATATTTAGGGTTTACCTGGTAGAGTTCAAGGGAATGTGACATCGTCTAGACCGACAAAAGTTAGTGATGCTATAAGGATGGCTCACAGTCTGATGGACCAAGTTGTTCGAGCAAATGCTGGGAATGCCGCGGACAACAAGAGAAAATGGGGGAATAACCAAAGGAACAACCATGGGAACTATCCTAATAAGAGGCAAGACACCGTGAAAGCGTACACTGCTGGTACTGGGGAAAAGGGAGTATACAATGGGACGTTACCTTTGTGCAATCGATGCAAGCGTCACCATAATGGACAATGCAATGTACAATGTCACGACTGCAAGAAAACTGGACACATTGCTAGAGATTGTAAGTCACCACCCAACACGAAAGCCAACGTCACTTGCTTTGAATGTCAGCAAAAGGGACACTACATCAATGAGTGCCCAAAGAAAAAGAACAAGGACCAAGGAAAGATTTCTAAAGCCGGGGAAGCTCGTGGAAGGGTCTATGTGATAGGAGGAGGAGAAGCGCAACAAAACCCCGACGTTGTGACGGGTACGTTTCTTCTCAATGGTCGTTATGCTTCTATTTTATTTGATACTGGAGCCGATAAGAGTTTTGTGTCGACTGCTTTTAGTGTTTTACTTGATGTCACCCCTTCGCCCTAAGACACTAAGTACACTATTGAGTTAGCTAATGGGAAGTTGATAGAAGCCGACACTATACTTCGTGGATGCACTCTAAATCTTCTAGGTCATCCTTTCGTAATAGACTTATGCCTGTTGAGTTAGGGAGTTTCGACGTGATTGTCGGAATGGATTGGTTGTCGAAATATCATGCTATGATTGTATGCGACGAGAAGATCGTTCGCTTACCATTTGGTGATGAAGTTTTGGAGGTACAAGGGGATACAAGTAACGGAAAATGGAAGTCACGACTGAACATTATCTCGCGTGTCAAGGCTCAGAAGTTGTTATCGGAAGGTTGCCACGTATTTTTGGCCTGTGTTACTGAAAAGCAGACGGAAGAAAAAAGGTTGGAAGATGTACCTATCGTACGGGATTTTCCGGAAGTCTTTCCTGAAGATTTGCCTAGATTACCGCCGGCTAGACAAGTTGAATTCCAGATCGATTTAATACCGGGAGCTGCACCTGTTGCTCGAGCGCCTTACCGTTTAGCACCGTCGGAATTGCAAGAACTAGCGACGCAACTACAAGAGTTGACCGATAAAGGATTCATAAGACCGAGTTCTTCACCCTGGGGAGCTCCAGTCTTATTTGTAAAGAAGAAGGATGGGAGTTTTCGGATGTGTATCGACTATCGTGATTTGAACAAGCTTACCATCGAGAACCGTTACCCGTTACCTAGGATCGATGATCTATTTGATCAGTTGCAAGGATCGAGCGTATACTCGAAGATTGACCTTAGGTTTGGTTATCACCAATTGAGAGTCCGTGAGGAAGATGTTGCAAAGACTGCTTTTAGGACTAGGTATGGACAATATGAGTTCCAAGTGATGCCGTTCGGTTTGACAAACACACCTGCTGTGTTTATGGACCTCATGAACCAAGTGTGTAAACCGTATTTGGACAAGTTTGTCATTGTGTTTATCGATGACATTCTGGTTTACTCAAGGAATGAGAAGGAACATGAGGAACATCTTAAGATAATACTGGAATTGCTTAAGAAGGAGGAATTGTACGCTAAGTTCTCGAAGTGTGATTTTTGGTTGCCAAGAGTACAATTTCTAGGTCACGTTATTGATAGCAAGGGGATTCATGTTGATCCTGCCAAGATTGAGTCAATTAGGGAGTGGACTGCTCCTACGACACCGACTGAAATTCACCAATTCTTAGGACTCGCCGGATATTACCGAAGGTTCATCCAGGGACTCTCGAAGATCGCGAAACCATTGACGAAGTTGACTCGAAAGAAGGTGAAATACGAATGGGGAGATAAGGAGGAATTAACATTCCATAAGTTGAAACAAATGTTGTGTAGTGCGCCTATTCTATCGTTACCAGAAGGATCGGAAGACTTTGTTGTCTACTATGATGCATCAGCAAAAGGATTGGGAGCTGTGTTGATGCAAAGGAAGAAAGTTATCGCCTACGCGTCACGACAATTGAAAACGCATGAGAAAAACTATACTACGCAAGACTTGGAGCTAGGAGCGGTAGTATTTGCCTTGAAATTGTGGAGACACTACTTGTATGGAACCAAGTGTGTCGTCTATACCGATCACAAGAGTTTACAACATATTCTTGATCAGAAGGAACTGAACATGAGACAACGTCGATGGATCGAGTTGCTCAACGATTATGACTGTGAAATCCGTTACCACCCTGGGAAGGCCAATGTAGTGGCGGATGCGCTAAGTAGAAAGGAACAACTGATGACACGTAGAGTTAGATCGTCAGCTATGGTTATCAATCCGAACTTACCTGTGCAAATTCGTGAAGCACAAACCAAAGCCCTTAATCCTAAACATGTCGAGGCTGAGAAAATAGGAGGAATGGTTACAAAGAAATTGGAGACTAGCACTAATGGAACGCTATGTCTGAATGGTAGAAGTTGGTTACCACGGTTTGGAGGACTAAGGGACGTGATTATGCACGAGTCGCATAAATCTAAGTATTCGATTCACCCAGGATCCGACAAAATGTATCAGGATATGAAGAAGCTATATTGGTGGCCAAATATGAAAGCTGAAATTGCTACGTATGTAAGGAAGTGTCTAACTTGCGCTAGAGTGAAAACAGAACACCAAAAACCATCTGGATTGTTGGTTCAAGCTATAATTCCTATGTGGAAATGGGAAAACATAACCATGGATTTCATAACTAAGCTGCCTAAAACGACCAACGGATACGACACAATTTGGGTAATTGTAGATTGACTTACGAAATCTGCACACTTTTTGGCTATGAAGGAAGATGATTCGATGGATAAGCTTACGAGACTTTATCTGAAGGAAGTAGTCGCAAAACATGGGATACCGATCTCGATAATTTCCGATAGAGACGGTAGATTTACTTCAGAGTTCTGGAGATCACTTCAGAAAGCATTGGGTACGCAATTGGACATGAGTACTGCTTATCACCCGCAGACTGACGGACAGAGTGAGAGAACTATTCAAACGCTGGAGGAGATGTTGCGTGCTTGTGTGCTTGACTTTGGGAAGCAATGGGACATACATTTGCCTCCAGTGGAATTCTCTTACAACAATAGTTATCATACCAGTATTAAGGCTGCACCGTTTGAAGCGTTGTATGGTCGTAAATGTCGCTCGCCTGTGTGTTGGAGTGAGGTTGGGGATAGTCAACTCACTGCCCCTGAACTCATCCGTGAAACGACTGAGAAGATTGTTCAAATCAAGAGCCAAATTCAAGCAGCCCGTGATCGTCACAAGAGTTACGCCGACGTTCGACGTAAGCCTCTCGAATTTCAAGTGGGAGACAAAGTGATGCTAAAAGTATCGCCTTGGAAAGGTGTGGTACGTTTTGGCAAGCGAGGAAAGCTGAACCCCCGTTATATTGGACCTTTCAAAATTCTGGCAAAGGTTGGAACTGTAGCCTATCGTCTCGAATTACCGCAAACGTTGAGCCGCGTGCACATCACTTTTCATGTGTCGAACTTGAAGAAGTGCCTTTCTGATGAGACACTCGTTATACCATTGGAGGAACTCCGAATCGACAACAAGATGCAATTTTTCAAAGAACCTGTTGAAATCATGGACCGTGAGGTCAAACAATTGAAACAGAGTCGTATTCCAATCATCAAGGTGAGGTGGAATTCTAAACGTGGACCTGAATTCACTTGGGAGCGTGAGGATCAATTTCGCATGAAATATCCGTAACTCTTTGACAACTCTAGAAACCGTGACACTCCTAAGCTTTGAGGACAAAGCTTCTCTATCAAGGGGATGATGTAACACCTGGTAATTTTCCCTACTTTGTAAAATGACTATTTTACCCTTTGACTTTTTATTTAGTCAACTATATGATTTAACTGTGTTGGAACCAGGAGGTTATCCCGCGTTTTCTGAAAAACTGTTTGATGACGAGTAATGACCTGACACTGTGCTCAGTCATTATTTTGAACATTTTTTGTGAACCCGACCAAAGTGCTGAGACGGTCAATGAATTGACGATAATCCATGAGATTATTCGTTATCTGTGAATTATGGGCTTAACTGTTTAGTTTTTAACAGCGTGATCGTATTTTCTTAAGCAGCGTATTTAAATATTTCTGTATATGTTTATATGCCTGTATTTTAGTATTTTTGCTATTTATAGTAATAAATCGTATTTACTGTGAATATTTAATTAACGTATCGCGTTTTCGTATTTTACGTCGTTTTTACGTTTAACCGTCGTTAACATGCATAAAATACTTTATAAACTATAAAATGTCAGTTTTCGTCGAAAAATCGTAAATTTAATATATTTCGTCAAATTTTTAAGTTTTACGTAATTGTAAACTTAACTATATACTTTTTGATATTTACCTAAAACTAACTAACCTTTTTACCTTAAACCTTTTAACTAGTTACCATAGTAAAAATTTTGAATAATTTACCCCATGTGGGACCCCCATAACCGGCCAAACTCACACACATGCAAGCTAAACCAAATTTTCTACTCTTTGCCATTTTAAGCTTAAGCTTACACACCTTACAACATTTAACTTATTAGCCCTTTTAACCCTAACTTCACCTCACACTTATTCACTCATTTCACTTCACAAAAAAAACACACATCTCTCTTTTTCTCTCTCAAAACACACGGCACAAACACACACACTTTTCTACCATTGTTGATTTTCTTAAATCTCCATTTTAAGAAGAATTAACACAAAATAAATACATCCTAGAGTTTGTACAAGCATAAAGAAGAATGGTTTTTCTTGGTTTGTTGATTTGAGTAGTTTTTGGGTTGAAGTTATAGAAGTAGAGTTCTTGTTGATTATTAGTGGGTTAAAGCGTAGATCGGGTCGTTGTGATTACGTAGAGTCGTTACTCAAGGTTAATTCTTAAACCTTTTTCATATTTTCATTTTTCATGCATAATCTTTGTAGATCTATGCATGCACGTTACTCATCAAGTATTTTCTTGAAATAAAATGATAAAAACTATTTTTGGTCATGAAATATTTTAGATCTATGAAAATTATGTGTGGATCTATTAGATCCATGCATGAAAATGGTTTATTTGAAAGACTTGTGAAAATATAAGTATGTATATTTTTAGATTTGTGAACTTGAAGTAAAATCTTTGATTTTGTTGGTGTTTATGAATAATTGGAGGGAACTAGTAGTGTTACTACTAGTGGTTACGCTTGAAAATGGTCGAAAACGAGTTTTTATGAAAAACATACAATCTATCCGATTTTTATAAGAGGCGTAGAGGGTCGTAAAAATTGTTTTGACACTAGCTTACTACGATATTATGAAATTATAAGTTAATACCTTCGTTTCGATATATTATGGGCTAAAAACGGAGCTAAAATGAGTAAGATATTGTCGTTTAAATTTCATTGTCGGAAAACTTAATTTTTGTGAAAAACACTATAAGGTGTTTGCTGTCTAGATTTTCAAAGTGGTCGAAACGACGTTTTCGAGTCAAACGGAGTTGTTTTAAGTGTCGAAATGGTTACTAAAAGTTGTATATGAATGTCGGACTCGTTTTGTAAAAGGGTATTAGCGCGAAATGTGAATACTTGGTGTACCGTTAAAAGTTTGAACGTTGGAAGTGGAAATTGATACTATCGCGGAAAATGACTTGTTGAAATATTGGCGATTGAGAAAGTGTTGAAAATAGGGGTTTTAGGACGAGATTTGAGTACTTACTAAAAATGGCAAATTTTTATGTGACGCCGAAAGGCTGCCGAATTTTCGTTAGAAATCGTGTTGGAGAATTTATTAAGATAAATTTTGGTAAATTAAAATTTACGCCGAAAGGCTGTCGAAATTTCGTCGAGTAAAAAATAAATATTTTTGCCTAAGTATATATATACTATAATGTTTATAACGATATAACATTTACAAGTCACGATTTTAACAACAATATATATATATATATATGATTGATGAGTAACGTACGTGACGAACTTTTGTAACTTATTTGCTAGCGCCTAAACTATAGTATTATATTTAGGTTGTTGCTAGAGTTGCTCGCTACTATTTGATCTTACTTGTGCGGTTTGAATCGTTGCTTGAGGTGAGTTTATAGATCCCTATTAAACTGCTTTCTATGTTTAATGTTTTGGGATGTGATAAATGCTTTGATGCTTGCTTCTGGACGCAAGTAAAACTTGATTTCTGTGAACACTTTGTGAACACTATTTATGAGATAGCTTAAGTTGCTTTAGCCATAGTCCCCACTATCGTGAATCGTTAGTTACTCTGCTGGAGTAAACTCTTATGTTACGGATAGATCTATTGAGGGTTGACAACCTCCACTCGGGCATTCTGACGCCGGACGAGTGTGTACCATATGTATGAGCGGAGTTATCTTGGCTAGGTACTCCATTGGGGCAAAATTTATGTATGCAATCTATTGTATGCACTGGATCACTAGTTTCGATGTCACGAGCTTAGCTATCATAAATATTGTGAACACCCAATTTATCCTACACTTGGCACTATATCTCCTATAGTTGCACGTGTACATGAAATGAAATCTGAAATTGAATCACTATGAATTTTTACTTGAAACCTATATTCTCACCAACTTTATGTTGACACAATTTAGCATTTATCTCAGGTAATTGATGATGTGTTGTACCTGCTGTGTGAAGTACTTGGAGTCCGCATGCATTTCTTGGCTATCTTCGGACATTTATTTACTTATGCTTTTGAACTATTATCTCGTTGATGTTTAAAACTTTTACATTCCGCTGCACTATCTTTTGAAACTGAGACCTTTTGTACTGTGATGCTTTTAATTTAAATTCAACGAGATATTTTTATAAAACGTCTCATTTAGAGTCGTTCTCTTGTACCTTGAACTAGGATACAATGACGTAACAGCCCCCGAGCTTCACCGCTTCCGCATATCACAATTTGGGGTGTTACATTATTAAAGGCACGTGTTTTATTTTGATAGATTGTGAATTTCATGTTCACCGGGCATCGTCAATCGTTGAAGGTCGTCTTACTGTAGCTATTACTCAAGGTGAGTCTATAGACTCGCTTTGTACTTGTTTTGAATGATTTTCAAATCCACGAGGGGGATACATGCTATTTGAAAATTTAAAATGAACACAAGTCATGATTGGTTGTTTGGACCTGAATGTTGCTTGTTGTTGCCCGATGTTGCCTTGAATTGTATAAGTACCTAAATTGCAAAAGTCCCTAAATTCATGAGCCGTTTACTATGTTATGACTTGATGTTGTGAGTTGGGAATAGCCGCTTATTCAAATGATAGTACTATTGGGCTGACGACCCTATCTAAGACCAGGGCTTTACGCTGAGTAACCTCTGGGAAGGATAATTTACGAGAATAAGAATGTGGTATACTTGCAATTGATACCCTAGTAGGGCAATGGAATTCATGTAGTCATGCCGGCTTTAGGCGTAGGTGACTAAGTTAAGGGGTCGGTGTCATGAGCTTAATACAATTCTATAGCTATTGCTATAAGCCAGAATGCCTGACTAATAGATTGTATGTACAATAATTCTATTAAATGATATTGATTGATTTTTCTCTGGTGTTCAAATATTGATTTGGTAAACCGATAGACTCGCTCAACCGTTGTGTTGATGATTTTAAACATGTGTTTCAGGTAATCTGATGAGTTGATCAAGGAGCTTGCTGGAGAAGGTAGCAGTGTCGCTTTTATAGTTATTCAGTCTTGAACTGTTTTCTTTCCCTGTCATTATTAAATGTTATCTTTTATCTGCAGGAAATTATAAAAATCATTTTTGAGTATTTATAGTTGATAAAAGGTTTGTATTTTTGGGATGGTATTTTGAAGGGACCGAAGCGCTACTATGATATTTATAAAATTTCTTTATTGGGATTGAAAACTTTAGACAAAAGATAGTATTATTTTATCTTTTAATTTAAAAGTCTCATTTTGAGATCGTATGAAGTGTTTTGATGACGAGGTTTGAGTTTAGCACCCAATTTTGTATTTCTGTTGCGCAATGTAATTTGGAGGTGTTAAAGATTGGTAGCCAGATCTTTTTAGTTATAACCAATTAGGTCGATTTTTGAAAATGTCCTAAACTATAACTTTGGTGTCAAAAGTATTTTATAAAAGCAACGCAACTTCTCTACAAGGCTCCGGTAAGATTATTTATTTTTGTTATGCTTTATAATTATAGATGTATCCCTCAAAAACTGTTATGAATCCTTGAGTATTTATTAAGTAAATACTACGATAAGGTATTGGTATTAATGAAAGGACGCGAAGTGCTTTCATCATAATTTCTTTTTAAGAGTATTGCATAATTATCATTTGCATTGCATTGCATTGCATCGCATACATACATATTGGCTTACGTAAATCATTTGCATTTGCATGACCATGCATTGCATATATATTTTTGAATAATGACCTTATGTACTCTTGAATTTTCTGTGATTGCAGAAAATGGCCAACATACCACCTAATAGCGTTAAGCCGGGATATGCTGTAAGGGCACCGAGATTTCCGTGTCAGCGAGGATGTCGTCATAAGAATACTGGTGGATTGTGGATAGTTGACGAGGATGATACAAACAATAAGAGTAAGTTTGTGAAATCTAAGAGTGATAATTTAAGAACAAAAAGTGAAGTTGGAAAGACAGAGGTTAGAGCAGAGGTAAGAAGTTATGGAACTGACTTTAAGATGTATCAGAAAGAGAGAGATAGGCTTTGCAGGATAGATAATTATGAAGCTCATCATAGGCCATATCTTGAACAGTATTGGAAGTTCCAGGACTGTGAGGAGTATGCTGATTCCCACTATATGATTAATCCGCCGTGTCAAGGAGCGTATCTGAAGTATGGATTAGATTTCCCCCTGTGTTATGGTCTGGACGGGAGGTGCAGCAAGATGGAACCGGATGAGGACGAAGTTGGGTCGAGCCAAGTTGGAGAAAATGATGTGCCATATCCTATGGAGCAATGAAGTGATGAATCTTTGCTGTATTTCAGTTTATGTATTGTTGTGTTATATTTGGATTATTAGACTTTATGATGTAGTACTGTGATGGAATATTGTTGTGGTTTAGGTTGATAAGGGTAAGTGACTGCAGTGACAGATCCTGTCACGATTTTCTCGGATTTGATGGATATAATCTACTATTACCCTTTATTATTTTGATGTGTCCTTATTATCTTCTTTTATGAGTTGATTCGGTGAATTTAGGTAGTATCGTGTTGTTTGTACATGTAGTATCCATGATATATCTTGATGAAAAGATCCTTATTTCTATCTTGATGTGTATACTAATCATGTTTCTTTCATCTGTGATAACAGTGAAAAGAATTGAGTGATATATTTTTATGTCATTAGTGGGGATTCCACGTGACTGAGTTTCTTGAAATATGTCTCCAGAAATTAACAACCTCTAGAGTAGATTATATGATTATGGAAATAATAGTTAGAACGTTTGAAGCTGATTGTGTTGCAAGGAAACAAGGTGCCGAGACTGAAGATGCTGCTGTTCCAGTTGAAGATGTTGCTGTTGTTCTACAAGATTGTAAAGGATGTCTGCGTGCTAGATTCCTAGAAATAAGAAAGGATGCGGTGAAGATTGTCGCACGAAACTGATGCTGATTGGAAATGTGCAACTATATGGATAAGTTTGAGTAACTGATGGATATATCGTAATACTAGTAGTAATTTGGGAATATACAAATAGACGAAAGGAAATAGTAATTTAAAGATTGATCCTGATTCGAAATTAAGTATAGCAGAAAAAGATAAAAAGGACGGTATTGCTGCGAAAGTCGGCAAGAAATGAAATTTTATTTCTTCTGACAGGAAATAAACTAGGAATTCAACAGTATAAGATAAGGAAAGATGGTATTCATGTTGTTACTGTAAGTTGTGTAAGCAGGAGGAATTATAACGTGTAGACGATGTATTTTGCACCATATGGGTAATTGTCTATCTACTTGTCTTGAGTACAGACTAACTGGATGTTAAGCTGCGGAAGGAAAAACAAGGAATGTAGTTATATGAATTAGTATTCCTGGAAGCAGTGAAACGTTTACATTATGGTAAAGGAATATGGATAAATGAATTGTTCAGCTAAGGGAAATCGATGAGAAAGGAATGTTGTTGTTGTTGCAGCTTATATTTTTTGAAATGCTGGTAAGTCTTGAGGGTTAGATGTTGCAATTTGCGTATTCTTATGTGATAATCATTGAGTTAGAATTTCATCAGATATATTGAAATTCTGAAGGTGTTAGATTTTAGTTGACCTGAGGATGAGAAATCAGCAAGAATTAGTGATTAATGGAAATGAGAAATTAACCGGTAGAAACATTGTTGATAAATATATATATTAAGAAGGTATTTTCTGAACATATATAATTAAGTTATATCACGCAATTAACCGAACTAGGGCTGCGTTGGGAATTGCTGGAATGAGGACGAAAGTTGTAGGGTATAATAAGTAAAGGTGGAAAGGATTGAATTGAAATGTTACTGAGAATTGAGTAGTGACTACAAGAATTAATAAGTGGAAATTCTATTTAAGGATTTTATTTGGTAAAAAATGAGAAGGTATGTAGGAGGAAACTATGATAAGTTGCATTTTTAGGTGCACTTCGCCAGTAGTAGTCGAAAGGGAATGAGAAGACGAGTTTGTATTTAAAAGCATTTTGTGATCGTCCTGCGGAATCGTAGAGTCTATTGTCGTCTTGGGAAAAAGAAGCTTTGTGTTATCTTAGTGATGGAGGTTGTGTAATCTGCTTGTGTATTTTGTCATTTGACACTGTTAGGAAATTAAGGATGATAATTTGATCAATTGTAAGGATTGGTGGATGAGACAACAAGAATAATCTGATAAGACTGGAACGATAAGTCATAGGAAGCATAGTAATGAAAGCAAGAACAAAAGCTGGATGTTTTGAGAGTAAGATGATTGCTGTGAGATTGAACAAATTAATTACCAAGAATCGGTATCCCTTTACTGAGGATTAATGTTTTGTCTGGTTAGTATTAAGGAAGGTGAGGAAAGTATTTGATAACAATTGTAAAACTGTTAAGGAAGGAGGAATGGTGTGTGAAATTCTTTGGATATGTATTTTAGCTGGAGTTGATGTAAATTTTGGTATGTGCGATTTATGGCTGAAGTATTTAGTGGAAATCTTGACTAGATTGAAGCGATTAAGGATTTATCGAGACCGACGAAATCGACTGAAGCTTGTTAATTCCTTTGTTTAAGCTGGGTATTAGAAGGTTTATCGAAAGGTTTTCACTGATTGTTGAATCATTGATAAAGCTGACAAAGAAGAACTACATGTGTGAAACCCATTCATGCATCCAAGTTGTAGTTTTGAGATCTGATCTTCGCTAGTTAAGGAAGTTTTTTATGAGCGCTGAGGATAGGTTGAGTTATGTGCCCCTATAGTAAGTATCGGACGAATCTGAAGGAATTGTAGAGCTGCGGTGATGATATCTTAACATTATCAAAAGGAAAGAGAAAGTAATAGTAGTAAGTTGACTTGATTAGAGGAATATAAAGGGGAATTATATAATTTTGAGTTTCGACAATGTAGTATCTATTTTGGAATTGTGAAATACTACTTGTATGGAATCAAGTATGTAGTAATTTTTAATCAAAAGTGATCATAATCAGGGGATGTAATTTTGTAGGGTAAGTGTGGTAGTCGAAGTATTCAGTAAGAAGGAGAAGGAAAAAAGGATTACAAAGATTATAAAAGTAATTGAGAGTCGACTATTGAGTCTTGAGTTTTGAGAATTGAATCTTGAGTTTTGAGATTTTTGAATATTGGTATGACAAGCAAAGTGGTTGGAATGGAATGAAAAAAATTAGAATCAGATTGATGAATTAATGGAAAAGGAATACAAAGGAAGGAAGATCAACAGGTTGTCAGAAATTTTGAAATAGATTGGTGGTAGGGACAAGTGCGATGAAATATTTTAGAGGAACAAAATCTATTATTGTAATTATATATTTAAAGGAGGATGTGTTAGGAATACGACGACGGTGGTGAATGAATTTTTCAGATCAGAGAGAATTTAGTTATTCTAAAAATGCTGAGAGGGCTATATGTAGTATTAAAGGAATTTCACAAGTTGAAGTATTGATATATTCTGGTTGACGTAAGATGTATTATGACATCATGAGAATGTATTAATAGTCAGATTTGAATATATGAGACTAATGGAGTTATCTAAACAATATTTGATATAAGAAAGATATAATGATATAATATGGATGGTACAGTGGTTCAGTATTGTGGTTGTTAGATTGAATGAAAGTGGAAGATGAGCATAGGAAATTATATACGTGACTAGTACGAGATGCAATTTGTGAATAAAGGAAAAGAGAGAAATCACTAGGAATTTAGTGATGAAATTGTCAATAACCCGGATAGTAGTGTTAGTATTTTTTTAATCATTAGAAATCGTTGTAAGAAGAAATGAGAATGGAATAAGGTTTGAATATAACATATGTAACCAAGAGACTGAAGTTAAATTTTAAATATTAAAGATCTTTACAGAAAGTGAGAAGAATCGAGTCAAGAAATACGTATTTTTGGAAATCAACGGACAGACTGAGAGTATAATTTGAACAATGGAAATTGAACTTGTGTTGATGTGATTGAAACTTGGGACGATGATATCTTTAAATATTTTGATATGAGGTTAAACGAAATCAATTAATGATGGAATCTTTATGCGATTATAGTCGTCATATCAGTAATTACGATGTGTAATTTGAGATTTTACATGGTCATAAATCAAGTTATCAAGATATTGAAGTAGGAAATGGATTTGAGGAAGTGATGTAGAAGGAGTATGGATGATGAAAGATTGGGATTATTAGAATTTGAAATTTGGAAGTTGAAATATAGTAATATTCTTTGATATGGTGATATTATAGGAATTGAGTTGAACTGGTGCGAAGGACGTGAGGTTTTCTTAAGGAAAAGAGGTCTCATTGGTTTTAGAGGTGAGAAATTGTGGGTGTGAGGCGGGTCGAGCGCCAGGACGTCGCTCTCTTTTAGGAGGGTAGGATGTGATAACCCGAACCCGTGGTCATTATTTAATTATATTTTTACGTATATTTTTGAAATTTTTGAAGAGATTGAATGTTATGATGTTTGGTGATTTAAATTGAACGAATGTTGAAAGTTATATTTTTACGTTTTGACGAGTTGCGAGGATTATTAGTGATCAAGATATCAACGGATGCCCAAAATTTTACGTTTTGTTTTTAGTTATGTCGATGTTTAATATTTTGACGTTTTTATTTTTAATTTCGTATTAAGTTGTGTCGGGACTATATAATATCATATTTTGTGTGCGTTTTAAGTTTTGAGAAGTATTTTTAGGAAACCTGAGACCCGTAAATATTTACAAAATTGACTAATAGTTATTTCCCGCTTTTCAAACAAGTATTTGCAATTTAATCCACAAGAATCAGAATTGGAAAAAACTACCCTAAACTTTTCCCATATAAAAGGAAAATTTATAAACAAAACACACACAATATACCACTAACACCAAAAATTCACTTCTCTCTCTCTTTCTATCAACAAACCGTCACCCCCATCCCACCCTAAATCCATGATCAACTTAAATTTGAGTGTAATTCTATTAATTCTAATCAAAGTCCCATCTTATTTACCTCAATCTTTATCTTTTGGAATAAAATTTACCTACATGCAAGCACTTTTTGTAAAAACTCATTTTTGGTGAAAATCATGTGTTTTGATCTTGTTTATGTGTTCTATATAGGTGTTTATAATGTTGTATATTATTTTTACTAGTTGCATGTTAAAAAATTTGAGTCGGGTTTTTATAATTTGATCATCTAGGGTGATATAAGGTGTTAGGATAATAAGTAGTGATATTAGTATGATCATAGTGGTAAAAATGAGGTTAAAATGGGTGAAAAATATGATTTTGAGTGATTTTTAAGTATATATTTTTAATCAGCAACTAAAAGCTAATTTTTGGAAAACTTAAGTTTGTATATGATGTAAGTTAATTAGATATTGTTGTAGAGAATTTCATTTCTTCGATTTGGTATAAAGTAGAGCTTCTAGCTCCTAACGAGCGAAAAGTTATGATAGTTTGATTATTCGTGTACCGGAAGACGAGTATCGGCATAATATATATTTGTTGTCGATATTTGGATCGAATCTCGGGGACTATAAAAAGGATTTTGAAATGGGTCAAGGACTGATGTAAAATGGTAAACATTAGGATGTTGAGTCTATTTTCAAACATGAGTGTCGGTTTTGTAAATGGAGTCGTTTATAGAGGTTAAAAAGACTATATGAGTTGATAACGTAAAACTGTCCGGTTTTTGTAGTTCGAAAATGTGTCGGGCAGGGAACCTTAAAAGTAAAATCTTTTAACCAACTTTTGGGAGTACTTTCTATATATAGTAAGTGAAGTTTCTGGTTAGTATCGTAAACATTTGACGTGTCTATGTTGGGAAAACAGTTTGAACGAATAGTGTATATATATCGACAGATTTTTAATAAAGGAAATAAATAAAGTAAAAGTGTAAAAGAAGAACATGTGTAGGAATTATTTAAATGTAAATGGTGTGAGTTTAATTTTGAATTGATTTATTTATTTTATTTTATTAAGTATGAAATATTACTTGAATGTATTATAAAAGGCACGTGTTTTATTTTGATATATTGTGTATTTCATGTTCGCCGGGCATCGTCAATCGTGGAAGGTCGTCTTACTGTAGCTATTACTCAAGGTGAGTCTATAGCCTCGCTTTGTACTTGTTTTGAATGACTTTAAAACCTGCAAGGGGGATACATGCTATTTGAAAATTTAAAATGCACACAAGTCATGATTGGTTGTTTGGACCCGAATGTTGCCTGTTGTTGCCTCATGTTGCCTTAAATTGTATAAGTACCTTGATGAGATGGCATTTATACATGATATCATCGTTCTTTTCGGGCTTTAAATGCATAAAAATGTCATAAAATACCATATATATGCTTGTATTTGTTTACTTGTGTGTTTTAGGTATGCATATCGTGAAAAAGACAAAAGATCACAAGAAACAAGGAAAAACGGACACGAGAAACGAAGCCGTACAAAGAACCGGGCCCTAGTTCATGAATTATCCAAGATTAAACCTTGAAGACTTGAAGAAATACAAGATTGATCCTCAATGAATGAAGAAATGACACTTAAAACCCTTGTGAATTCATAATTACAAGTTTGGTCCCTTAAGTTTGTCAAAATTACAAAATGGTCCTTCAACTTTGAAGAAATGGCAAGTTTAGTCCCTCATTAATTCTAAATTGTCAATTATGGTCCCTCATGAAGTCAAAGATACTATGAAGACCTTTGAAGATCAAGAATGTCCAAAATCAGTCCCTCAAATATTCAAACATGGCAAAAATTACCCTTGAGACACTTTTGCCAAAGTTTTGGGGCAAAAGTGTGAAAATCAGAACTTGTATAACAAAGGGAATTGAGTTTTGTTGGCTGAAAACGTGTTTTACAACTTTCCCCAAAGAACAAGGACCAAAGATGGGCAATGAAACATTCAAACAAGGAAATTGCGCCAAACACTTACCTTTCCCCAATTTCGGATCAAAAGGAGTTACTGTTTACCATCAAGAACCCAGTAACTCCTCTCACTTAAACAAAGGGTAAATTGCAATTACCCATTCCCACACTTGATTCACACGCCCAGAAACATAACCCACACACAAAACCCTCAATCCCATTACCCAATGGACCCCACACTCAACCTCATCCACCAATGAAAAAGCAACTTTCTCTCCATGTAATCTGACGTGTCAAGATCAACAGCTAGAGTCATAGCTTAACTCCAAAGCTAAAATGAACGTCCATGATGCATTTGGACAGCTCACACACATCAAACGGCATCAAGCACTCAAGGGCAATTTTGAGAATTCATAGCTAGGGTTTTTAGCATTCTAGAACCATCTGTTAGGCCTATATAAGGAGACCTCAACCTGTGAGAGTCCCTTGTTCCAGATTTTAGCTTTAAATCTTTGTAATTCCTTTTTATTAAATAAAAGTTGGATTTTCTGAAAATTTATGATTTCCCTTTGTGTTTTATAAAAGTTTGGTATCTGATAAGCTAAAGTCTGAGTTCCTTATTCATGTTTGAAGGTTTTTGAGGCAAGGTTTTAAGCAATAAAACTTGTGTTTCAAAAATCAGAAAGTTCTTGTTATTTGTTCATCATTGTGGTTTGTTGTTCTTAGCAGGTACAAGGAAGTTGGTACTTGTTTTGCTAGTACCTCAGCTCAAACAATCCAAGGCTTGGATGTAAGTCTTGGAGGTTTGCATCCCTCTCCCTTTTCAATTTTTCTGAATTTATCTAAATTTTTTGTGATTTTACATGTTTATTGGTGAATCTGTGTTGTGAGGCTTGATTTATGTTTCTGAGGTTGATTATCAGTTGTAGGGGTGGATTAGATCTTGTTTGATAGGTTATAACACAACAATCCTTTGGAAGATTGCAAAATCAGATTCCAAAGGGGTGTTTGGGTTAATTGATTCAAAGGGATTTGACCCTTCCTTTGTTGTTGTTCTTGGTTCTTTTGGGGTGGTATCTCTTTACTGGTTTCTAAGTGACATTTATCTGCAAGTTTTGTGGGTTTAAACAACCAAATCAATTAAAGGGCTATAAAATCTGATTTACTTGGGTATTTAGGCTAAAATTTTGGGGACACCTTGATCTAAGGGTAGACTAGGGTTAAAAAGTGTGAAATTTTGGTTAACTTAATCAGGGAAAGAGATTTGAAGGCTAAAAATTGGATTGGTGGTCAAATAGATCAGCAAAAGGATTTTGGATAATCACTTTTGCTAATCAGTAACTTTTTGTGCTTGAATCTGCTTTTTTACTTTGATCCATTGCTTGAAACAAGTTTATTTGTGCTTATTGGACTTTATTATAGCTTGTGTATGCATTTGGTTCAATTTGGCTGGCTTATTCATGCTAAAACTGCTTATTTGTTCATAACTGCTTATTTTCAAGGTCTGTGCAATATCTGTGGACTGTTTGCTTATTCTGGGCTTAATGAGTGAACCAATTTGTGATTATTTTGTTGATATAGACTACTTGTGATTCACTGATCACAAGGGTGCCCTTGTTTCCATTTGAATCCAACTGGATCTCTCACAAATCACAGGTCAAATAGTCAAAGCAGTGGGAACTCCTTTCCCCTGCTGCTAGCCACTACTAGTGTAATTTTGTGTTCAGCTTATCAATAAGCTATTCTAGCTTATTTTAACCAGCAACAACTTTGATTTTGTAATAGGTGCTCATTATTTGACCCATTTGTTCATAATGGAGCATTTGGTGGGTTGACTTTAGGGTTTGACTAGAAAACCAACTTAATTGACTTTTTCATAAGTGCTTATTGGCTTATTCCAGCTTATTGGTTTTGCTTATTGGATTTTGGTTGATTTTTTGGCTTATTGAAGTCATTTGTAACATTTTGCAAGTTGAATCAAGTCCTGAGGTGCCCTAGAACTAAAACCCGACTATTTTGTCTTTTAGTGGATTTGTACTTGGCTTATTTCATGCTTATTGAGTGTGCTTTTTCAAAATTTCTTTTTATAGATCTCTTTAGTATCCCAAAAGAAGGTTGTGTGTCAAATTAAAGCTTATGGCATTGGCTTATTGCTTAACGGGCTTATTGGCCTAATAAGAATAAGTTGTTTGTTCATTAAGCTGTGATAAGCTCACTTTAAGCTTTTGGGCCTTTAGAGTTTTGTGTTTAGAATTAAATTTTGAGTCAGATTGGGCTTTTCCAAATCATTTGGGCTTATTTTGACTTTTTGGGCTAAAAAGCCCATTAAGTTTGACTGATTTTGCTTTTAGCCCATTTGGGGGGCCTAATAGGGGTAATTTGGTAATTTCACTTTCAGTTTCTGATTATTTAGGTTAAAATAAACTAGTTTGCAAGTTTTTAGAATTTTTTATATTTTTTGGATTTTCAATATTATTTTAATATTATTTTTCAAATTTCACATTTTTGCACTTTTTATATTTTTCTTAGCTTAAATACATTAAAATAGGATTTTTGCAACTCTTAGATTAATTTTATCATCTTTAGATTAATTTTTATAATTATTTTAAGTTTTAATAGTTTTTAAATCATTTTAAATAGTTTTTCTTAGTTTAGAAATTTATAAAAATAGTTTTTAATCTTTTTAGGTCATTTTAGAGGTTTACCAATTGAAAAATCTTTATTGGACTTTTTGATAATTAATTTGATTTTTAGGGCTTTAATTAGCATTTAAAAATTAATATTTAATTAATTAAAAGGTTTGAAAAAATTTTGATCATTGGTAAACTCTTAGTTTATTTATTTTGATTTCTGGTAAATTTTTGGGATGTTTTAGAATTAATTTTTATTTTTGTACTTTTTACGGTTTTACGTTTAGTCATCGTAGTAATTAATTTCACGTCTTCGTCATTCTCTTTTCTCATCCCCTTCTATCCAATATTAATCTCAAATCTTGCTATATTTTAGTCACACACATATACCTCCTTGGGAAACGAACTTCATTGGGTCATTAGTGTTTGATTTTCCTAAATCGTCACTTAATACTTACCGCTTTTACGCTTTTTTCCTAAAAGGTCGTATTTTACACCAATCATTTTGGCGCCGCTGCCGAGGAGATGTGTCGTGATTAATTTGTCTTGTTGTTTTTAATATTAACCATATATAGTATTTGTATTAGTAGAAATCTACTAATACGTGTTATCGGTTTTTTGGTTTTTCTTGTGAAATTATTATTACAATATTGTATTAAGTATCACAATCAATACAAAATATCTCCAAAAGTGTGAAAACACAACCTTAATTGGGATTTGATCTCCTAATTATTGTATTCGAATCTCAAACAAAAGAAAAAGGCAAAAATAGATAAATACTTTCGTGAAGCTCGATTTTGAAAAATACGAACTATAAGGTGGGTATAAGGCGGGTATTATAAAATATACCCGAAGGAAAAAGGCTCTTAAGTGCTTCGTGTCGCCTCGTTTCCCCGCTTGCTTGTGAGTATTTTGAGATTGAAGGCTAATCGATGGTTTTTCCGCGCAAAGTATTATTACGTATAATATATTTGCTTGGTTTTCTTTGTGATTAAACCCTCTTGAACAATTTGGTTTTCACCAAAGTTCTAAAGTCATTCGAAGGCGTTCACTCCACGTGATCGTTTTCATTCTTTTGAGGCTTCTTTAATCAAGAGTTTGATTCGAGGAGAGAATTGGTAGATTGTTGTCTACGAAGATACACCAAAATCCAAAAAAATTAAAAACAATCAAAAACACAAAAAAATTGAAAATCCACAAAACACCCAAAAGAATCTTCTTTGCTCACCTCCCATTCTTCGTGAAGTTTATGATCACTCGTAATCAAGCAAAACGAGCTCGTAAACGTCTTCAAAAGCAAGCAAATCAAGAGACGTTGATTGAAGAACAAACTCCAATTGTTGAACCTATTGTAGAACAAGAAGTCGTCATGGCTAATCGTACTATGATGGAGTTACTTCAAGCACCCACCGAGGGTTTTGGAGAGGCCATTGTGATTCCCGCTATCCTTGCGGAGAATTTTGGAAATTAAGACGGGTTTAATGTCGATGTTGCAAGCTAATAAGTTTAGAGGTCATGAGAAAGACAACCCGCATTACCAAATCAGAAATTTTAATCGTCTCACCGCTACTAGCAAGTTTAAGGATGTTCCACATGACGCCATTAAGATGATGTTATTTCCATACTCATTAGATGGACCCGCTAAAATTTGGCTTGAGAAAGAACCGCCAAATTCAATTTTGACATGGGGTGATCTCGTTTCTAAGTTTGTGAACAAATTTTTTCCACCATCTAAGACAACACATTTGAAAAATGAGATTTCAAGGTTTGTACAACGAAATAATGAAAGTTTTTCAATGGCATGGGAACGATTTAAGGAAATGTTACATGAATGTCCACACCATGATTTTTCGGAATTACATCAAGTTGATACTTTTTATAATGGGCTTAATGATCATGAATGAGATTACTTGAATGCCGCCGCGGGTGGTAATTTTTTGTGCAAAACGACCGATGAAGCTTTAAAGATTATCGAGAATATATCTAAGGTTTATAGCCCTCATAACACACCGAGTGTTGCCAATATGGGTTCGTCATCGTCATCATCGTCTCGTAGCATTAATGCGTTACATGATGAAGCTAATGAGGAAAATCGGTTTTTTGATAGATTTGCTAATCTTATGACTCATTGGAAAGCACAAGAGGCTTTGAATTCCGCTTCGGTTAAAGCGGTTGAAAAGAGTTGTTTGTCTTGTGGTGGAGCTCATGATCTTTCCGAGTGCATTACCGCCGGTGGTAACACTTCGAGTGCTTATGTAGCAACGGGAACTTACAACCAAAACGGCCATGGTTCCCGCCCAAATCAAGCTCCACCAAATTAAAATGCTAATAACTATCGAAACAACAATCAAGGTGGTAATTATCAAGGCAATTCACGTAACTACAACAAAGGGAATTATCAAAGTGGGAATGGACAAGTTACTAATCAAAACCAAAACCGTGATTTTCAAAACACTACACAAGGTTTTCAAAATGCTCACACTAAAAATCTTCAAGGAGAATTTTTGGATTATGCTAAAGCAAATGATGCTAAATCTGATAACATGCAACATGAGATGATTAGCTTAAGATCCGAGTTGAAAAACGAGCTGAAAAACGAACTTGCTAATGAACTTAAAACTCATGCTAATAAAATGGAAGGAAATGTTCAACTTCTTCAACAAAATCAACAAAAGATGGAACAAGGACAACATGAGATTAAGCAAGAATTGTTAAAAGCGGATTTAAGGAAATCAAAATTTGAGGACCGAATGGCAAAAATGTTTGAAGCAATCATGTGTAAACCCTCTTCCTCAGGTGGTCTTCCTAGTGATACCATTGCAAACCCGAAGGGAGAAATGAAGGTTATTACTACACGAAGTGGTAAAACTTTCAAGGAACCAATCTCTCGTCCAAGTACTTCTACAGAGAAGGAAATCGAGAAAGAGCCCGAGGTGATGGTCGGAAAGGAGCATATTACAAGCCCACGAAGTACCGCTCATACCACACCTACGGTTGAACCAATACCAATCATGGAACCCGAGATTCCAAGGTCGTTGCCTAATGTCCAGCCCACACCACCCTTACCTTACCCTTCAAGACGAAACAAAGAGAAATTGCAAGAACGTAACAAACAACAAATCGAGCTTTTTATAAAAATGTTTCAACAAGTGCATTTTGATGTGAGTTTAGCCGACGCGTTGTTATATATGCCTCGTTTCGCCTCCACTTTTAAAAGTATGATGAGCGATAAGGAAAAGCTTTCAAAGCTTGCTAATTGTTCTTCGGTTTATCTTAACCGCATACCGGAAAAAGTGGTGACCCCGGAAAGTTTCTCATTCCTTGTGACATACAAGATATGAAATAATGCCTCGCCTTGGCCGATCTTGGTGCGAGCATTAATTTGATGCCATTTTCTATATGGAAATCGCTTTCGCTTCTGGCTCTTACTCCTTCGAACATGTCTATCGAGATGGCCGATCATTCTACGATTTTAGCATGTGGAGTAGCCGAAGATGTTTTCGTGAAAGTGGGGAAGTTCTACTATCCTGCTGATTTTATAGTAGTTGACATCCCCGCGGATCCTCAAGTTCCTCTAATTTTAGGTCGTCCATTTTTAGACACCTCGAGATCGCTTATCGACGTTCATGCAAGAACTATCACTTTGAGATTCAACGAAGAGGAACTTGTTATAAACGCTACTCAAAACTCAAAACCTTCTCATGTTTATGCAATCACTACCATCAATCACATTGACTTAGTTGCTGTGGTTTGCGATGAGTTTTCACAAGAAGTGTTAGGTTTTTCTGATAGCTCGTCAAGTGGCAATCCCACTATTTTGGATCCGATTCTTGCTAATTCTACACCAAATCTCACTCCATTCCAAGGAGGCGATTTTACTTCAAATGAAATCGACAATGAAGATGAGGTGTTTATTAGTAATGATACTTCTATTCCACCATTTCTTCCACCGATGGAAGTTATGAGTGTTGAGCCAAAATCTTCAATCGAGGAACCACCTATCCTTGAATTAAAAGATCTTCCATCTCACCTTGAATACACATTCTTGGAAGGTGATGACAAGTTGCCGGTTATTATTGCAAGAGGTCTTACTAATGATGAAAAAACCGAGCTCTTGAAAGTTCTTAAAGCTCATAAAGGGGAAATTGCGTGGAAAATTTCCGACATTAAGGGTATTGACCCAAAATTTTGTACTCACAAGATTTTAATAGAGGAGGACTACAAACCCGTAATTCAAAGTCAAAGAAGGGTAAACCTCAAAATTCACGATGTCATAAAAAAGGAAGTTTTGAAACTCCTTGACGCGGGAATGATTTATCCTATCTCCGATAGCCCATGGGTGAGCCCAATCCATTGTGTCCCTAAAAGTGGAGGAATGACCGTTGTGCCTAATGAAAACAACGAGTTAATTCCCACTAGTGTTGTGACCGGTTGGAGGGTGTGTATTGACTACCGAAAGTTAAATGACGCCACTCGTAAAGACCACTTTCCCTTGCCCTTCATGGATCAAATGTTGGAGCGACTAGCGGGAAATGAATTCTATTGCTTTTTAGATGGTTTTTCCGGTTACTTTCAAATCCCTATCGACCCTCGTGATCAAGAGAAGACTACGTTTACGTGTCCTTATGGAACGTTTGCTTATCGTAGGATGCCTTTCGGACTTTGTAATGCACCGGGTACATTTCAATGGTGTATGATGGCCATTTTTCACGATATGATCGAGAAGTCGATGGAACTGTCTATGGATGACTTTTCGGTGTTTGGCAATTCGTTCACGTCGTGTTTATCTAATCTCTAGCAAATGTTAAAACGTTGTGAAGAAACCAATCTTGTGCTTAATCGGGAAAAATGTCATTTTATGTGTAAACAAGGAATCGTCTTAGGACATAAGGTCTCAAAAGCGGGGATTGAGGTCGATAAAGCTAAGGTAGACGTCATCGCCAAGTTACCTCATCCCAAAACCGTTAAGGGAGTTAGAGTTTCCTAGGCCACGTGGGCTTTTATCGTCGTTTCATCAAAGACTTTTCGAAAATCTCTCGACCTATGACACACCTTCTCGAGAAGGATGCTCCTTTTAATTTCAATGAGGATTGTGTTAGAGCTTTCGAAACTCTTAAAAAGAAACTTACCGAAGATCCCATTCTTGTTGCTCCTAATTAGGAATTATCATTTGAAATCATGTGCGATGCAAGTGATTATGCTATAGGGGCTGTCTTAGGGCAACGTTATGAAAAGCATTTCTGTCCTATCCATTATGCTAGTAAGACGATGACCAAGGCTCAATTAAAGTACACCACAACGGAAAAGGAATTCCTTGCCGTGGTCTATGCTTTTGAGAAATTCCGACCTTATCTCGTCTTAACTAAAAGCATCGTGCACACCGACCATTCGGCTATCAAGTATCTCTTAGCTAAACAAGATGCTAAGCCGAGATTGCTTCGTTGGATGCTCCTCCTCCAAGAATTTGATGTCACCGTGCTTGACAAAAAAGGAGCCGAGAATCTAGCGGCCGATCATATCTCTCGTCTAGAAGATCCTCACAAAGATGTTTTCGAGAACAAGGAAATCACCGAAACATTTCCTCTTGAGACTCTCGGTGTAGTGAATTCTAAAGACACCATCCCATGGTTTGCCGACATTGCAAATTACCATGCGGGCAATTTCATAATCAAGGGTATGACGACACAACAAAAGCGAAAATTCTTTCGTGACGTCAAGTTCTATAGCTTGTGTATGCATTTGGTTCAATTTGGCTGGCTTATTCATGCAAAAACTGCTTATTTGTTCATAACTGATTATTTTCAAGGTCTGTGCAATATCTGTGGACTGTTTGCTTATTCAGGGCTTATTGAGTGAACCAATTTGTGATTATTTTGTTGATATAGACTCCTTGTGATTCACTGATCACAAGGGTGCCCTTGTTTCCATTTGAATCCAACTGGATCTCTCACAAATCACAGGTCAAATAGTCAAAGCAGTGGGAACTCCTTTCCCCTGCTGCTAGCCACTGCTAGTGTAATTTTGTGTACAGCTTATCAATAAGCTATTCTAGCTTATTTTAACTAGCAACAACTTTGATTTTGTAATAGGTGCTCATTATTTGACCCATTTGTTCATAATGGAGCATTTGGTGGGTTGACTTTAGGGTTTGACTAGAAAACCAACTTAATTGACTTTTTCATAAGTGCTTATTGGCTTATTCCAGCTTATTTGTTTTGCTTATTGGATTTTGGTTGATTGTTTTGGCTTATTGAAGTCATTTGTAACATTTTGCAAGTTGAATCAAGTCCTGAGGTGCCCTAGAACTAAAACCCGACTATTTTGTCTTTTAGTGGATTTGTACTTGGCTAATTTCTGGCTTATTGAGTGTGCTTTTTCAAAATTTCTTTTTACGGATCTCTTTAGTATCTCAAAAGAAGGTTGTGTGTCAAATTAG
This sequence comes from Glebionis coronaria, assembly GCA_025667525.1. Lineage (NCBI taxonomy): Eukaryota > Viridiplantae > Streptophyta > Magnoliopsida > Asterales > Asteraceae > Glebionis > Glebionis coronaria. The sequence goes on from JANFOE010000517.1 coordinate 665,192, forward strand.
AGCTTATGGCATTGGCTTATTGCTTAATGGGCTTATTGGCCCAATAAGAATAAACTGTTTGTTCATTAAGCTGTGATAAGCTCACTTTCAGCATTTGGGCCTTCAGAGTTTTGTGTTTAGAATTAAATTTTGAGTCAGATAGGGCTTTTCCAAATCATTTGGGCTTATTTTGACTTTTTGGGCTAAAAAGCCCATTAAGCTTGACTGATTTTGCTTTTAGCCCATTTGGGGGCCCAATAGGGGTAATTTGGTAATTTTACTTTCATTTTCTGATTACTTAGGTTAAAATAAACAAGTTTGCAAGTTTTTAGAATTTTTTATAATTTTTGGATTTTTAATCTTATTTTAATATTATTTTATTATTATTTTTCAAATTTCACATTTTTGCACTTTTTATATTTTTCTTAGCTTAAATACATTACAATAGGATTTTTGCAACTCTTAGATTAATTTTATCATCTTTAGATTAATTTTTATAATTATTTTAAGTTTTTATAGTTTTTAAATCATTTTAAATAGTTTTTCTTAGTTTAAAAATTTATAAAAATAGTTTTTAATCTTTTTAGGTCATTTTAGAGGTTTACCAATTGAAAAATATTTATTTGGGATTTTTGATAATTAATTTGATTTTTAGGGCTTTAATTAGCATTTAAAAATTAATATTTGATTAATTAAAAGGTTTGAAAAAGATTTGATCATTGGTAAACTCTTAGTTATTTATTTTGATTTTTGGTAAATTTTTGGGAATTTTTAGAATTAATTTTTATTTTTGTACTTTTTACGGTTTTACGTTTAGTCATCGTAGTAATTAATTTCACGTCTTCGTCATTCTCTTTTCTCATCCACTTCTATCCAATATTAATCTCAAATCTTGCTACATTTTAGTCACATACATATACCTCCTTGGGAAACGAACTTCACTGGGTCATTAGTGTTTGATTTTCCTAAATCATCACTTAATACTTACCGCTTTTACGCCTTTTTCCTAAAAGGTCGTATTTTACTCCAATCATACCTAAATTGTAAAAGTCCATAAATTCATGAGCCTTTAACTATATTCTGACTTGATGTTGTGAGTTGAGAATAGCCGCTTATTCAAATGATAGTATTATTGGGATGACGACCCTATCTGAGACCAGGGCTTTACGCTGAGTAACCTCTGGGAAGGATAATTTACGAGAATAAGAATGTGGTATACTTGCAATTGATACCCTAGTAGGGGCAATGTAATTCATGTAGTCATGCCGGCTTTAGGCGTGGGTGACTAAGTTAAGGGGTCGGTGTCATGAGCTTAATACAATTCTATAGCTATTGCTAGAAGCCAGAATGCCTGACTAATAGATTGTATGTAGAACAATTCTATTAAATGATATTGATTGATTTTTCTCTTCTGTTTAAATGTTGATTTGGTAAACCTATAGACTCGCTCAACCATTGTGTTGATGATTTTAAGCATGTATTTCAGGTAATCTGATGAGTTGAAAAAGGAGCTTGCTGGAGAAGGTTGCGGTGTCGCTTTTATAGTTGTTCAGTCTGAAACTATTTTCTTTCCCTATCATTATTAAATGTTATCTTTTATTTGCAGGAAATTATAAAAATCATTTTTGAGTATTTATAGTTGATAAAAGGCTTGTATTTTTGGGATGGTATTTTGAAGGGACCGAAGCGCTACTCTGATATTTATAAAATTTCTTTATTGGGATTGAAAACTTTAGACAAAAGATAGTATTATTTTATCTTTTAATTTAAAAGTCTCATTTTAAGATGGTATAAAGTTTTTTGATGACGAGGTTTAAGTTTAGCACACAATTGTGTATTTCTGCTGCGCAATTAATTTGGGGGTGTTAAAGTTCACCTTGAGGAAACTTGCGCTTCGATTCTCCTTAAAAAGCCTAAAACGCATATGCCGAGAAAGGAAGAGGATCCGGGCCAATTTTACTACCTTGTGATTTTTCCGAGATTGAGGGATGTTTATACCTTGCCGATTTAGGTGCTAGCATCAATCTCATGCCTCATTCTCTTTGGAAATTGATGAGATTGCCTAATCTTACCCCCACGAACATGACAATTGAGCTAGCAAATTGTACCACTTAAACCAATTGGTATAGCCGAGGACGTCTATGTTAAGATTGGAAATTTCACTTTTCCCGCGGACTTCGTCATTTTCGATTACGAGTGTGACCCTAAATGTCCCATTAGTTTAGGTCGACCATTTTTATCGACGGCTCGTGACGTAATCGACTTTCACGGTGGAAAATGACTATGACAAATAGGGATGATAAGATGGACTTTTTCGCGAGTAGATCTCAAATTCAAAAAGATCAAAGCAAAACCAAGGTTTCAAAAACCAAAGATCTCAAAATACACACTTTTGCGGAATAAATGAGGCTTGATGCATTTTTTGAAAGAATTAAAAATAACGGTCATGGAGATGAAGATTTTAATGATAAAGAATACGTTTACTTAATCGAAAAAGGAATTCCTAAATTTATGGACAAAAAATCATTTTGGGATGTATTCGGTGAATCAAGTGACCAAACAATTCTGGAGGAGAACGTTAATTCCATCACGACAATGACCAATATGGATTCGTTTTAACCCCTTCGTAAGGACCATGACTTTAAGGCATCAACTTCTAATTCCATTGAAGTGCCTTCCACTCCTAGCCCAATATCTGTTATGGCTAAGGATTTTACCAAATCAAAATTGCCCATCATTGAAGAGTTCCATAAGCATAGTCGTTTGACTTGTAATACTATGGGTGAGAATGCCCACATCGACTTGTTCTTTGATGAAGATGGTGATTCTGCCGAGATTGAGCATGTACTTGCTAATCCATCATCCATCTTCGAGGATTTACCCTTTGATAAACCTTCAAATGAAGATGATGATTTTATGTTGTAAATTTCTTGTGACGACGAGAATGACGACACTTTCACCACGTTCTCGAGTTCCTTGTATGAACCTATTTTTACATCATAATCCCATTTTTGATGAAGAATTCGAGAACTTTGACGACCATATCATCGATCCTCCTTCGTTTCACGATTGTGATGATGAAGAATTCTTTATGTAGGTCGATGATTTTCTTGCTATAAACACAATTCCCGTTCTCGAGGAGTTACCTTATCAACACTCCTCAAATGAGAATGACGTTTACCACATTCGTGAGAAATAAAATTATCAGCTATCCCCATAAAAGATGATGGTTTTGTGCTTGATCGTGATCTCTTCGAGAGAGTTTCAAAAATCATTAAAGAGGGGAACAAAAAAGCTTGGTTTGACGAGCCTATCTATGATAAAGATTTCGAAGAAATTAACGATCTTGAGGATGATGACCATTATGTTGACCCCGAGGGGGCGGTGTTCTTTGTTGATCATCGTTTTGAGAATTTTTACAATCCACATTCCCCAACCCACGACTTAAATGTGAGGATTTTTAGCGTACCAACCATAACTTTTGAAACGCCAAATATTTTCAACATACTTAAATCGGGTTTTAATAAAGAGTTTTTATAAGATGAAAAAGGAAAATATTGTAAATTTAATTTGAATGATGTTCCTTAATTAACTCCGTCGTCACCACGTGTTTTGAGTGCTACCACCTCGTCTTCTCCTTTTGACGATGATGTTTATAGTTTTAGTGTAGGGGAAGCCCCTTATGTTTCCTCACACTTTTCCACCGAGGACGAGATATCTGATCCTGGAATTGCTTGTATAGGGAAATCTCGGTCTTCCACCGATGCAATAAATGGAAAATATATCTATTTTCTTGGTGTGAGTCTACCTCGAGTAGCTCAATGTTTTGCCCCACCCTTCGTCCCACCCTTCTATTTCTCATCTATTTTCTTTTACCCCTTTGGGGTTTCATTTGAAGTGGTGTTGTTTCGTTTGTCCCATGAAAATGAAGACACCATCTTCGACCCTGGTATATGCTTCATCAAAAGACTTAGTCCTTAAAATACTGGTTACTTTTTTGGCCTTGTTTATCATGTAAGCCCCACCAAAAAAGACCTTACCATGATAATCCCTAAATTATCACATTTGTCAGGATTCGAGTCGAGCTCTTGACTCGGTTATCAAAAACGAGGTGCCTCGTGGGGGAAATACCATGCTTATCCTTGTACATATTATCGTTTTAATAGTTTAATGTAAGGGGACTTGTGCTCTTCTAACCTTTGTTTCGTGGTTATTTGTGATTGTGATCTTGGGAATCATCGTTATCATTGAAGCCTCTCGTGTTCGTGATTCAATGGTTTAGATCAAGATTCCATAATTGTATTCACATGATTTCTAGCAAAGTCACAAGACGACCACTTTTGACCTTATTCAAATTTGAAACTCAAGGGCATTGTTTGAAGACTATAACAGTTAGGGTTTGTGCATTCTAGAACATCTGTAAGCCATATATATATATATTAGATTCTAGGGTTTTATTTTTCTCTTTGTTCCTGTTTATTGTAAACTTTATTTCGATGAATATTTAAAGCATCTAATTTACCTTGCAATATTTCGTGTTCCCTTTTCATTTTTTGTTATTTAAATTCCATGCTTTAAGTTTTAAGTTATGTTACAAAATTTCTATTAACAAAATATTTTTCATAATTTGGTTTTTGGTAAATATTTTGTGATCCAAATCCATGTAATTTGATCATAAGTTTATGGGTTGACAATCCAAACACTGGTGAAAAGTACATGGTTTTGTTAAGTTTAAGCTTGTTACCATCATTTATGTTTAGAAAAGAGTTTTTCAAACAAAAAAATGGTTTAATTGTTTTTGTTATACATTTACTGTAGCAAAAGCCACCATAAATTAGTTATAAAACCAGCTTATGGTCTAGGGTTTTGGTGCAAGTATCTTCGCTTCTTTGTGATTGTGTAGGTGTTGAATGAGAACTCACATCATCCCTCACTTCATGTGTTCTAGGTTCAGCTTTTGAAACCCAACAAGAAAAGCAGTTCATTAAATCCCATAAAAACTTCCCCTTAAGCAGAAAAGCTAGAAGCAGAGCTGTTTTGGTGTGTCCTTGGATTAAACAAAGCCAAGGGTGGTAACCCTCTTTCCTTCCTTTTCATCTTTCTATTGAGTTAAAGGGTCATATGATATGTTGTTACTTGCTCTTATTTGGTGTTTTAGAGATTTGTTCATGTTATTTTAATGATAATAAAATGTTTCTGTTAGTTAAAAAAAGGTTTAAAGTTGAATTAAGTAAAATGTCTTTGTGAAAATTGTTCATCACAGATTTAAAGGTGTGTTTGGCTTTACTATTTGAATAGTCCTAGGGTGACACCTAGCCTTACATTTCTACCTGCACACTAGTATTTTTTGTGGTAATGTTAGTTGTGAGTAATGGTTTATGTTTTAGTTAGATAAAATAAGTTTGAATGTTCTAAATTTTAGACTAAAATTTCATAAAACAAACAGTAGGGTCTAGGAGATCGGATTTTATGAATTAAGTGTTGAAATTTTGTGCACTGGTAGTTATTAGGTCCATCTAGGTTTAGGTAATCTGGTATTCAAGTTTGGTAGACTTTTGTAGCCCATAGAGCTTCTTGATACACACTGAATTGCCATCTAGTTCAGCGAAACTAGTTTCTATCTGCATAACTTTATGTTGGTCTGATTTGTGGCTTGTAAATGGTTTGATTGTGTTCGTAGTTGCTGGATTTATGTTTGTATTGAATCCTCACAAGCCAAAGCTTGTGGGGTGCCTTTTGTTCCCAAGAAAACCACCAAACAAAGGTCAAACGAGGTCAAAATCATTTGCACTGTCAGTGGGAACCACTCTTCCCACTAACTTCATTAGATCTAGCCACTACTAGTTCATTTTGCAAAGCAGCTTATCACTTGATCTTTTCTGTCTTATTAGTGACTTATTTTAGCATTTCTTATTTTTCCCCTGTAGTTTAAATTGTTTTAGAATTTTCAAAATTGTTTTGGTATTTTTCTCACTTTTATTTTATTTTTTATGATTATTTTAATTTAAAAATAGTGTTTAGCCATTTAAAAATAGATATAGTTTTAATAAAAACTGAAAAATACTTTTTAGTAATAGAATAATATAAGTGAGGTTTAAATTTGATAAAATCTTTGTTTGGACTTTTTGTTAATTATTTTTAATTTAGGGCTTTAATTAGCATTTAAAATTAAATAATATTTTAATAAAAAGTTTTCAAGAAGTTTTGTTGAATTTTTGTCCTTATTTATATTAATTGGGACTGAATTTGAATTTTTGGTATTTTTTTAGATAAATTTTTTTTTTCATCACGTTTTACGATTTTACGTTTCTTACGTCGTAGTTTAATTTTTAGCCTAATCGTCTTTACTTTTCTCTTTCTTCCACCAAAAATGAACTAATCCAAACTGCGTATTATAATTTTGGCACACAAAACAATAACCTCCCTTGAGGAACGAACTCAGTTGCCAGATTTTGCCTTTTTCCTAAAACGTAGAATTTAATATTTCGACATTGTTTTTGCTTTATTTTTCCTAAAGGAAAGTATATAACAAAAATACTACATCAAATGGTATTTAACCCCTTTGTAAGGATATCTGCAATTTGATTTGTAGAATCCACTTAAACTGTCTTAACAACACCATTCAGAAAAATTTATCTAACAAAGTGTAAGTCTATTTCAAGGTATTTAGTTCTTTCATGAAAAAAGGGTTGGCTACTATCTTGATTAATTCACTGGTTATTGAGGCAAGAGCTCCACACTCTGCCTCAGAAGAATACTTATAAAGAGTATTATGTTTTTTGCTTTTCTAAGAAACCAGGTTTTCATTTATAAACATACAATACCCTGTCACGGATTTCCTAGTTACCACACACTTATCCTAATAAGTATTAGAATAAGCATTAAGATTCACACCAGATGTTCTTTCGAAGTGAATAACCAAATTTGGAGAGCTCTTAATGTAACACCCCATTTGTTAAGATGGAATGCTACAGTAAATTATGGCGTGTCATCAAAGCATGCAAGGTAAATGTCTAAACATTCATGACCATAAATAGAAATACGAAAATCGAACATCGGTAGTCTAGTAACTCACACACAAGCAATATTAAGTACCGCAAATGAAAGGACTAAACAATGTCCAAATGAAATAAAGTATGAAAAAGTAGGAATAAATGCATAAGGTAAAAGAGGTCGGATAGCTTCCAATCCGAATGCACATACTATGGAATTCCTACTTGCGACCTTGAGTACATGCCGTTTGGGGACATGGAAATGGAAAACGGCTGAGCATAACGCTCTGTGCACGGATATATAGCATAACGTAAAGAAATAAAGGAATGAAATCATATAAGGCATATAGAGCATGAATTGCAGCGGAAATGAATAAGTCCTGGGAAAAACCTAGGCGTATAACATGTTAACTGGTTTTAGTTCTGAAAACATAGCTTATGTTACTTATGAAAATATGTATTAGTTTAATATACCAAAAGCCAATATAGGTCATGAGGTCAACAACGTGCATGAATACTTGGAGGGGTGACCTTGTCATGCAAATTAGAGGGGAGGCCTCTAATTAATTGGTAATGGGTAGGAGGGATCAGCTCCTTGTGAAGGATACAAGACACACACCACATTCACCATGAAATCCTGACTGAAACATGTAACTAGGATGCACCCATACGCCCCACATGATAACATAATAAATATAATTGCCAAATAACTGAAAGGGACGTCACGAGCTATCACTCCGCCGTGGTGAAGTCATAACACTAGTGCCTCTAGTGTTATGGTTATGATACCTCCATAACTAGGTGAAACTGGTCATGCATGTATATGGCTAAGGAAACTAATAAAACATTAGCATTTAAATCTGTAACTACTGGGAAAATAGTTGGCTGCATACGGGAAATCCTAATGAAGGAAGAGATTGTCCTTACTGAACGACGGGAAATCCGTACCTTATGTCTAGTAGAAGCTAATGAAAACGATGAAGACTACTCCGCCTTGACGGATAATACTACATAAGAAATATGGACGTGTATGAGTTGTCTGAATTACGTGTGTTTTACTGGTTTTGTGTGTTATTAGCTTGTTATACGTATTTTGTCATGTTTTACTGTTTAATGTGTTAACTGTAGTTATTCTGATGTTCTATTGTGTATTGTTCATGTATTAGTGTACTATAATACTTGTATTGTAATACTAAGTAACTTTATAAAAATAGCAGGTTTCCATAAATAGTAAGTTTCTAAAAATAGAAAGTTTCCAAAAATAGTAAGTTTCTATAATTAGAAATAAGTTGTATTATAAATAATAAGTAAAGTTTAAATAGTATAATACAAGTCATGGTTATAGCTTATTATTTAAATAACTAGTTAATTTATTAAACTATACGTTATATGGAATTTAATTAAAAATACATGTTTTAATTAAATTAAGCTAAGTTAAATACTTTAGGTTATACATGTAATATTAATTTTAATATTTAACCTAAGTGATGAAATTAATTAAATTAAAAGTTTAGTAATTAATTTAATTAAACATGTTTTCTGATTTTAATAATTAACCCGAGACCCGAACCCGTGTTTTAAAAATTAACCAGAGCCTGAAGCCCGATTCACACCAAAGCCGAACCATAAGCCGAACCAAACAGCCTTACCAGTGGCTAGACCGGCTAGCCGGTTGCCAATGGTGGCTCTTGGTACCCACTGCCGAGCCACGGTTCACACGGTTCCCCCTGCTTGTTTCTCGGTTCCTACTGTTAGCCAAAATAACCCCACCAAGACCCTATTGGTCTTGGTTGGCTCTCGGTCCAAACCAAACCACACCCCCGAGATGCGGTCGGGGTTTCCCCTTGCTGCGTTCGACCCACGAGGACCCCACACTAAGACCATGAGGTCTCGATTGGGCGAATCAAACACCACCGGGAGCCCCCATGCTCTCAGTTTGGTGCTCGGCTTTAACACCCCCAAATTACATTGCGCAACAGAAATACACATTTGGGTGTTAAATACAAACATTGTTACACAAGACATTTTGAACAAACTCAAAATGATAAATTTGAAGTATAAAATAATATAATATAACCACTGTCTAAAACTTTCAAGCCCAAGTAAAACAATATTAGAAATATCAGAGCAACATTTAGGTCCCCCAAAGACTTTATCAAATCCACAAACACTTTACCAAAGTATTCGACCGTACATTATTATTTTTATGACGAAAGGGAAAGAAATCCGTTTTAGACCAATCACCACAAAAGCAATCCCGCAAACCTTCTCCAGCAAGCTCAACAATTCATCAACTTCAATACCTGAAATACATGCTTAAAATCATCAACACAACGGTTGAGCGAGTCTATAGGTTTTCCAAATCAACATTTGAACACAAGAGAAAAATCAATCAAGATCATTTAATAGAATTGTCGTGCATACAATCTATTAGTCAGGCATTCTGGTATATAACAACAACTACTGAATTGTATTAAGCTCATGACACCGGCCCCTTAACTTAGTCACCCACGCCTAAAGCCGACATGACTAGATGAAATTCCAGTGCCCCTACTAGGGTATCATTTGCAAGGATACCAATTCTCATTCTCGTAAAATTATCCTTCCCAGCGGGTTACTCAGCGTAAAGCCCTGGTCTCGGATAGGGTAGTCAGCCCAATAGTACTATTATTAGAATAAGCGGCTATTCCCAACTCACAACATCAAGTCAGAAGATAGTTAACGGCTCATGAATTTAGGGTCTATTGCAAATTAGGTACTTATACAATTCAAACAACAAAGGAAACAAAGGAAACATTCGGGTCCAAACAATCAATCATGACTTGTGTTCATTTTACTTTCAAATAGCATGTATCCCCTCGCGGGTTTTAAAATCATTCAAAACAATTACAAAAGCGAGGCTATAGACTCACCTGGAGCAATAGCAGTAGTAAGACGATCTTCGACGATAGTTGATGCCCGATAAACACAAAAACCGCAACCTATCAAATAAGGCGCGTTCATCAATAATAAACTCGAATAAAATCCATACTTACTAACATCAAACTCAAAATCATAAAGTCATACCAACCCAAAATGAAAACAATAAAAGTGACCTTTTACTTCATTCTATATGTTTACTTTATTAGTCCATACACTCGATAAAAATCTGCCGGTACACACCAAATGTACGAGCTCATTTACCCTACTTAAACACATCAAATACTTATGATACTAATCAGAGACCTCACTTACTATATATAGAAAGACCTGTTAAAAGCCCATCAAAAGATTTTACTTTTAAAGTTCCCTGCCCGACACATCTTTGAACTACAAAAACCAGACAGTTTTACGTCAACAACTCTTATCTTTACTACATTATAAAGCATCTATCCTTTTGGTTGAAAATTGCTATATTTAGAAATGTTGAAACATTATGATAGTTGAAAATGACTTATATATGGAAATGTTGAACAATTAAATGGCACAACCGTATCTCTCTCGGTCGCCTCTCTCTAAACAAAAACCCTACCCCTTTTAATATCTCTCTCTCTCTCGGTCGCCTCACACACTCAGAAACCTTGTTTCCGCCGCCTTTAAAATCTGAAGGTTTTTTTAGAAGTGTTTTAAAATAGATCTTTGATTATAAGTCAAGTTTTGAATTTTCTTACTACAGGTAAATAAATTTTTTTGTAGATCTGAGTGTTTATTGCCTTCTGCGTTTTTTACAGCCGAAATATTGTCTCTGTCATACATCTGTCATCGGAACCCTACTGCAGCTGCGGTTGTTTTACTTGGAGGTCTTAGTTATGGATCTGACTTTTGGTAAGTTCTTTTTCCGTCTTTTGTTACAGATCTTTATCACTGCAAAAGTTGTTGCTGGAATAGTTTAATTTTCTTGTAAATCTGTCTCGCTTGAATAATTTGTTACAGGTTTGTTTTATTTTGTATTTTTCTTTTTAGATTGGGTTGCCGGAAAAGCTGCTTCCGTCAGAACAGTCTTGCGAGAATCCACCACCGGAAATGTTTGAGGTATTTTTATGAAATTTTTATATAGATCTATCTCTTTGTTAATAATTTTTTTATCTAGATCTATATTTTTTTGTGAGTTTTTATTTAGATCTAATCAGGTTTTGGTGATTTGATAAATTTAATGTTTTCGTATTATGTAATAAATGGTTGATTTTTTTTATGAATTTGACCTTATGAGTGAATTTGGATATCTTTTAAAACAACAGTATTTTTGGTTTTTATTGTAAATAATCATTCTAATTTTTTATGTAGGATATAGTAATATAGTAATATACCTTGTTTTACCTTGCTACATAAATTGATTTTTTTATGTGTATATCCCCTTCACTGTTAAGTTACTTATTGTAACATGTTTGATCCCATCCTTTAACGAAACTACTTTGTGTATAAACTTTCTCCAGGGAGGTGACAGGAAAGATGTGTTTTTCTATCAAGCAGATGACCAACATTACATACCACGAGCATTGCTTATGGATTTGGAGCCCAGAGTGATCAATGGAATCCAAACTGGTGAATACAAAAATCTTTATAATCACGAGAATATATTCACGTCAAGGGAAGGATGGGGTGCAGGAAACAATTGGGCCAGTGGGTATCATCGGGTAAGAATACTGCCTTCTTATGACCATACTTTTTATTATGTAGTATTACATTTTTCTGTTATGCTATCATGATCCCAAACTGGATTTCTCACTGAATCAAGATAGGCCGTGTCGCTTGGTTGTGAGATGCATAGAGAATCATTGTCTTGGAATTAACACAAACTCAATTAGAAAATGTTTGCAATAGGTCACATATGTAAAAAAAACCATATTCACTGGATAGATGTTGTGTTGAGTATGTCTTATTCAATTGTTGGATTTGCATCGGCGGAGCTTTTTTTGTTTTGTTTTGTTTTGCTTAGTTTTTTCTGTCTTCCAAAAGCCTAATGCATCTGGACGTTTTGTGATTTGGCAGGGTAAGAGTTTTGAGGAGGATTTGATGGATATGATTGACAGAGAAGCAGATGGGAGTGATAGTATTGAAGGATTTGTTCTCTGTCATTCTATTGCTGGAGGAACTGGCTCAGGTTTTGTTTTGATCTGATACATATATCACTATATTACTATGTATTTCTGTTTCTCGTTTGGCTATGATTGAGACATGAGAAAACTTGTAATTTCACCTTTAAGCAGTGGCCGCGACAAGGCAGGGGCACAGTGGGTACGTGCCCCCTCATGTAGTGTAAAATTTTGAAAATACTAGGCTATTTTTTTGTAACTTTGTGGCTCCGCCCCTGCCCTTAAGCTCCCATAACTTTCGGCTTTATGGACTGTGCTGATTCACAAACTTTTTTTTTACAAAGACCAGTCATGCAAGTTCGATTCATTGCTTGATCGTTAACTCTCTAACTAACATTTATTGGCTTATATATTATTGAATCATCATGAGTTAATTTGTGTTGTCCCTTGGATAATCATCTGTAGGTATGGGTTCTTATCTTCTGGAGACTCTGAATGATCGCTACAGCAAGAAGCTTGTTCAGACATACAGTGTCTTTCCTAACCAGAATGAGATCAGTAATGTGGTGGTACAGCCGTACAACTCTCTTTTGACTCTCAAACGGCTTACACTAAATGTTGACTGTGTTGTAGTTCTTGATAACACTGCACTTAACCGAATTGCGGTAGAACGTCTGCATATTCAAAATCCTTTAGTTTCTCAGAAAAATTCTTTAGTTTCTACTGTAATGTCGACCAGTACAACCACCCTCCGGTACCCTGGATATATGAACAATGATATGGTTGGGCTTCTTGCCTCTTTGATTCCAACACCGATGTGCCACTTTCTTATGACAGGATATACGCCACTGACAGTAGAGCGCCAGGTAATATATTCCAATATATATGTGTTTCTGTTTTTAGCGCCATATAGCTGTATGCATGTATAATGTATATATGTCTGAATTCTTTCTTCACATGATAAGCAATGAATTCAACCTTCTTTTACTTAACATTGGTTCAAGTAGCTATTCGTATCGGTTTTAAATGAAACTGGTGGGATTTCAACTAGCTATTTATACTGTAGAAAGATGGATCAATGTTTGAAATTTCAATTATGATGGGAGAATTGTCATTTAAGGGGTTAATATGATATACAAAATGATTAATAAACTAAGTCAATATCTAAGTAGCAGTTTATGTTACATAATAATCTATGTCTCCAGATGATAAACATATACAATCTGATGTGTTGCAATTGTTTTCGCAGGCTAATATGATTCGCAAAAACACTGTGCTGGATGTGATGAGAAGACTTCTCCAGGCAAGAACACTAAAATGTTATTTTTCAAGGGGTATTATGTGTCATATCTTCTAACAGTTCTTTATCTTGCAGACAAAGAATATCATGGTTTCATCGCATGCCAGGACAAAGGATCACTGTTTGATGCAGACTTTGCACTTCGTGAAATTGATGATAACGTGAAAGCTCTGTACCGTCAAGGCCAGGTTTGTAATGATACCTATCTGGGATATTAAATATGAGCATTCTTTGATGCAGACATGCAGTGTGTCATGGTTTGTCATTATAATTTAGTATTGCATACTAAATTACGTTGCTACACATTTCACCTGAATGTCAAAAAAGCAGTTTATCATTCACATTATCCTATTCTGTATAACTCTATCGTTTTTAGCAAAAATGCTATACGTGTGGTTAAGGATCTCCCATTTAGAATGTTGATATCTGTGTTTGGGCTAAAGTTGAGCATGTCATTTGTACCCACCTGCTTCCACGGTCGCAGTTACCTAGGATTAGAGTATGCGATCAGTCAATCATTATAGTCCATGTGTTGGGAGTAAAAATGAATTTCAGTTCTAATTGACGGGTCTAGATCAAAGATAATTGTAGCAGGTGTTGGGAGGTCATAATGAATTTCAGTTCTCGGCGATGGGTCTAGATCACAGATAATTGTAGCAGTCTTCATAATGATAATAGCTCATCATCTAGGAGATAGGTTCCCTCTCTGGAAGATGTCATTTCATTAGTCAACTGGAGTTTGAAATATTAACTGATAGTTTCTTTGAATGCTGATTCATTTTACTATATTTTTGTACAACTAGGCTTGTATGGCACTCCAGGACATCGATTCTGCAGTCGAAAGTTTCAAGAAAGCACTGGTCTTGGAACCTAATGACGGTCAGTTAAATTTAACTATTTGACAAGCTTGTTTCAATCCCATCTACAAAATATTTTTAGTGGCATACATTGATATCTTTAAGCTTGTTTGCGAAGTTGAACCTCTTCCACTCTGGAGGAAGAGGAACTCATAGTTGCTTATGATGGTTCAGAACTTGACATTTATTGCACCTTGCTCTTTTGGTTACTCAGGTGGGAAAAAGAAGGAGCTTGCTGCTGCAAAGAAGAAGGTTAGTATTATTAATTCATATCAATTATTGTTGTTTAACATAAGCTTGATTTTTTTTCTTAGTATAATTCTAGGGAATGTGTCTTATATGTGGAAGTTGTTGCAGATTGCTGATAGAAAGGACCGAGAGAAGAAAGAATTCGCAAAAATGTTTCAATAGATTACAAAAATTAAAGGTTTGACAAATCATGTTCCATAATTTGGCTTCCGGTTATTCAACCAAAATTTGACATTGACTGGGTACAAAGCTTAAATTAACCACTTTGCTGAATATGTTTTCAGGCTTATATTTGCACCTGCTAGATTACATAAACCCCAATTAAGTCAAGAGTATATGTTCAGATACACGAGGTACGTGCTCCTATTATTTGTGAATTGTGTTTGCACCTAAAAAACTTCAGCAACCTACTGATCTGATTCTTTTCTTCTCTTTCCAGGATTTGTTGGATATCTTTGAAACTACAGCAAGAACAAGCCTACTTGAATTTTTGTTCTGAAACTCTTTCTCTTGACAAGTGCAAAATTTAGCTTTGAAATTGCTTATCGATGACTATGGGAGGTTTATTGAAAACATGAACTTCATTTTGTGTGCAATATGACTTTATATTGAGAAAATGGATCTTTTGCAAGACTGATCTGTTTGCATATCTGCTGCAGCATATGCTTTTTTTAATTTTGATCTTTGGATGCCTAGATGTCCAAATTAATTTGCTGTTTTGTCGGGTTTAAATTGCCTCTTCAACTTTATAGCTCGTTTGCAGTGATGGAGTCAAGATTTACAAAACAAAACCGTTATGAAAAAATGCGCACGCTAAAGGATGAGGAACACGAAGCAGAAAAAAATGTATGTTGGTTGGTTAACGTCTTCAACTCTTGTATATGTTGTCACGATTGCTTTAATTTTTTTTTTTAAAATCAATCAGGATCTCTTTGTATAAGAAGAAGTTGCAAGAAGGAACACGTGGTTTGATTTATAATCATGATCTCTTTGTATATGAAGAAGGGTCGAAGGATGCGGCAAATGTAAAGCATTCGTTAAGATGTCGCTGGACATGATCTATTTGTTTAGTTTTATCAGCATGTGAATGCCTACAAGTAATAGCAAAAGTTCAAACCTCCTGAAATATTTGTGAAGTTAAAAATGGTATGTGTATTTGGTTATGGTCTTGTTGCAGCTGGTGGATTCCTACAACATGTACGTTATTGATTATTTGTGCTACTTACTGTATATAGTTATATCTTCGTGTACACCAAATTTTTTTTACCAAATTTGAATTATCACACATCACAACATTTTGCAATTACAATTTGATCTTACCACGATATAGAGTATCGTTAACTATCGGTTGTCAAGAAATTCCGCCGCTATGCGCGGGTACTCGCCTAGTAGTCTTTTAAACCATTTATTTTTCTCCGTTTATAAAACCGACACTCAACTTTAAAAATAACTCAACATCATCATAATTATCATTCAAAATCAGTCCATGACTCATTTTAAAAATCCATTTTATAGTCCCCGAGATTCGATCCAAATATCGACAACAATTTTATATCGTGGCGATACTCGTCTCCCGGTACACGAATAATCAAACTAACGTAACTTCGCGCTCGTTTGGAGCTAGAAGCTATATCTTATATAAAATCGAAGCTAAAAGAATTCTCTACAACAATATCTAGTTAGTTCATCTTAAACTCAAACTCATATTTTCAGAAAATTAAGTTTAATAATCTGTTTAAAAATATACTTTTAAAAATCCATCAAAATTAATTTTTCACCATATTTTAATCATTCTCATATGCCTAATATCACCCAATATCATTACTAACAACATAACTAACCCATAACACATTTAAATGATCATACAAAAATTACCCACTCAAAAATAATGAACATGCAACAATTAAAATATACATATAAATGCACTAACAACAATATATCATCATAAAAATAGATCAAACCTTCATGGATCATCATCAAAAAAATGAAAGTTCTTGCATGTTGAAGAAAATTACATCAAAAGATGCACCATGAAATTTCCAACATGGGACTTGTCTTAGATTTGTTTGATTCAAAGTAAATTTTGAAAGATCAAATGATCTAGGGGTGTTGGAGGTGACGGATAGAAAAGGAAAGAGAAGAGAGAGGTTTTGATTTTGTTTACACACTTTTTGTATGTGTTTTTGATAGTGGAAATTCTATTTATAGTGGGGTGGAGGGACTTGTTTTGCCAATTTGTGATAGTTTTGGTCCAAAATGCAATTAAATAGTTGTAAGGGTGGAAAATGTAAATTGTCAATTTTGAAAATATTTACGAGGCTCGGGTTTCGTAAAAATACTTTTCAAAAGTTAATACGCACTCAAAATATGATGATAATATGATCCCGGTTCGACGTAATACGAACTTAAAATAAAAACGTCAAAAATATAAACATCGAGACAACAAATGATTAAACATAAAATCTCGGGCATCCGTCGATATCGTGGTCACTAATAATCCTCGGTATTAGTAAAAAGATAAAAATAAGACCTCCAACGTCGGTTTTAAATAAAATCATCAATCGTCATTCCATTCAACTCATCAAAATTTTCAAAATCATTCGTAAAAATAATATTATATAATATTAAATAAATGACCTCGGGTTTGGGTTGTCACATCCTACCCTCCTAAAAGAGAGCGACGTCCCGGCGCTCGGCCCCTCTTATACTCACATTCCATACCTCCAGAGCAAAAGAGAAATCTTTTCCTTAAAGAAATCCTCACGCTTCCTTCACAATTTCAAATTCCACTTCTGGAATACTTGTAGCTTCACAATATAATCCTTACTATGTTTCGACCTCATAAGAACTCTTCACAATTCTTCCTTATGAAAAGCAACTTATCTTCAAGTTGAATTCTTTCCTTGTTGTTCTCAAAACAAATTTCACCCGTCATAACGACGCCTTAAGCATAACCACGTTTCCCAATTTCAAACTCCATCGATTTCTTCGAATACCAACATAACTCTTATGATGACTCCTTGTTACAAATAAACGGTTCTTAACCCATTCAATCTTATCAATATTGTTAATATCACTTCTAGTTCAATCACTAAATTCCACCTACATTTTTGCAATACACCGAAAACCTAATCTTACGTCCATATCTCACTATCTTTAACCTTCACAAATTGGTGTTCTTTATGTACCATCAATAGTACAGCCTCATTACTAGCATGACAATCATCGTCATATAAAAATTTCCAACAATTTCTATGTCAATCACACACGTACAAGCATACCGTTCAATGTTCGAATCGTCCTTTCACTCTATCCATCAGTCTCTGTATAACACATAATGCTCAACTCAACTTTCACCTTTACCCAGACCAAATCGTATCGATTACTTGACTTGTGAGATTCCTTCATCACTAAGTCTTACTCTCTCAACTTAGATATGTTAGGAGTGCTCAATATACCATACCTAACTTGGCGTTAAAACAAAATCCTTTCCATAAGTTCGATAAAATGTTGAAATCACTTACCTTGACCTCCTTCTCAAATCAGATCACTAACTTAAAATTTCATATCCTTGCTATCAAGCCCACACTTCTTGTCATTACCAGAACTCAAATCTTAAAAGATTTTCCCCTTTTTCTTCTTGATAAGTGCATCAGCTATCACATTCACCTTTCCCGGATGGTAGAGAATATCGTAGTCATAATCACTCACAATCATAACCATCAACATAATCAGGTACTCGAAATATATAACTGGTAATCCTCTACTCATTTCTTTTATCATCCCAGGAAATTAATTATGGAGCAACTTCTATGATCCTTTATCACTACACACTTGATTCCATACAAGTAATATTTCTACCATCTCAAAGCAAACACCACAACTACATAACCCTTATGAGACACATCACAGCAAACTACAAGCTATTAATAATTCAAATCCTTTAAACAATGACAACATCGGTGCAGAACACAACTTACCCTTCAGTGTTCAGAATATAACTTCCTCATCTGATAAGGACCAGATCTCGAAACTTACAATTTATATGTATAAGTGGGACTCACACATCCAATTCTTCTTAGTCAGCTTAATCAATGGTTTAACAATCAGTGAAAACCTTTCGATAAACCTCCGATTATTCCCAGCTTAAACCAAGGAATTAACAGATTTCCGTCGGCGTCGTTGGTACCGACCAATCCCTAATCGTTTCAGTCTTGGAAAGATCTTCACGAATACCTTTGTTGTCAATCAACTTCCTTAAAACGCAATTATTTCAACTAACATTCACACATAGGAAACTTTACATACAGTTTCTCTTTTTCCAACCATCCCAAAAATCATCCTCATATGCTACTTATGTTCCTCCTTTCCTCTTGGAATAAAATAAAATATCTTCAATAGATACAATTACTAACTCATCCTAGCACAACTTACACACAAGATTCACCTAGTCTATTAATACAGCAGACGCGTTCGTCCATTCCAAAAACATCACTTGCTACTTAAAGTACCCACATCAAGTGCGAAAAACAACTGTAGGAATATCTTCCTTCTTTAACTCTCAGTTAATGATAACCAGAACTCAAAGTGATCTTTGAGTACACACTGGATCCAGACAGGTTGCATGGATCAAACGAATCATCAATCCTCGGTAATGGATACCGATTCTTGGCTGTTAATTTGTTAAGCTCTCGATAATCAATACACATCCGAAACAATCCATCCTTCTTGACAAACAACACAGACGATCGCCATTGGCAGCAAAACTTAATCTAATACATCCCTTATCCATCACTTCTCGCAGTTGATCGGATAACTCATTCCATTCTGACGGTGCCAAATGATAAGGCATACAAATACTACTCAACAAAACGCAGCAGCACTATACAACGAAACGCAGAAGCACTACACCTATTGTTTACAACACTCAATCGACACGAACTCCACTTCATGAGGCGGCAACAACTCTACAAAAACTTTAGGAAAACTTGATAATACTCTCGAATCATTAACAGATCTCCAAACTTCTCCTTAACTACCCTATCACTAATTACCTGAGCTAGGAATACATCACATTCCTCTTCCACATACTTCCTTGCTTCCAAACAAGATACTTCTCAAACGGAAAATTTATTCATCACCTCTCATAGTCAACACTCAGCTTTTGCAGCAAAATCTAAACCAGCAGCTATCAATTTATAGTGAAGATTAGTCCAATCTCAAGCATCAGCACTTCGCACCACTAACCAATTCATACAATAATCCACATCCAAAGATTCCAACTCTTTGAGCATCAAGTCGATACTAAACACCTACTTTCCTAAATTTAAGGAACACACTCTCAGTGTAAAACTAACTCTATCAACCTTTCCATCGGTTAACTCCACATCGTAGTTAATTGTCAATCTTATTGACTCTCCGTTGATAAAACAACTAAATCTTTACATTTCTACAGTTTCTACCCGATTTGAAACCAAACAACATACTGACATAAAGAATCTCAAGTAAGAATATACCATTTACAACATCCAGGCCTTAAGGTTTGTCAGCATCATTCAAACGTAAACCTGAGTGACAACATTCCTATCTTGTCAATTTCCTTTCCTTGGATAATTCCTTTGTTTGTATTCTTTCTCACCACGGCTAAAACATATCACTACTCCAGGGGTACTAATTACAATGACTAATCCTCTTGTTCTGCACTTAGCAGCTTTATGACCAGGTTGTCCTAACTCTAGTCGCAGTTGTGTAAAATTACTTACATTGTATAGAGTACAGCAAACACACTCGAGATTTATCTTGTCACTTCTAGACACGGTGGCAGCACGAATCCCATCATTCCCTCCATGGTTTAAATACTGATTTCAGTTCTGTCTTTGGTTATTGTTAGTACTGTAATCCTTACAATTCTGACCTCGATTTGGGTTGGACTGAGCAGATTCCCACTTTCTCTTATTATTTTCAACAATACTATCTTTCCTATCTAGCACTTTCACATCCATTAAATCATGCGCCATCTGAACAGCTTCATCGAAATATTTAGGTCTTAAAGAAATAACCTCACCCTTGATATTACTAGACAATCCTCTAATGTACTGCTTCGTTGTGTTACGGTCATTCACAAAAGTATCATGGCATAGCAAATATAGCTCAGAAAATTTCCCATTTAGTAGTAATAACATCGTCCCTTAGCACTAATTATCTCAATTTAGATTCCAACTGTCCTAGTTCCTTCTTGGAACAATTCCTAGCAGTCAATAGTCCTTTCATCACGGTCCATGCCTTACTATTAGTCACACCAATCCTAAAGTAGTCACTTGGTAATCCACCATCTTAGTGTACCATCCTGAAATGTAGTAGTAGGAAATTTCACCTTATTAATTTCTGAACACCCAATAATCTCAAAAGTACTCTCTATCTTATCAATCCAACTATGCAATTCTAATGTACTACTAATACCACATAACTGCGCAGAACCACACTTCTAAAAACTAACATAAGTACATTCTCTTGAACTTGTAGAATAGCAGCAACACTATCGTCTGGATCAGCAGCATTCTCATCATTGTTAGCAGCATCGCCATTATTCTCAGCAGCATCATCATTATTCTCAGCAGCATCATCATTATTCTCAACAGCATCAACTGCAGCACCATTATCTTCAGCACAACTAACCCCAACATCTTGATTCCTTACAGAACGGTCAGTTTCATGTGCTCTAGCAATAACTTGTTCGATCGTAGTGTTCACAGTAGTAGTCGTTAGCTTTGGCGACATATTTCAAGAAACTTAGTCACGTAGCGATCTACTAATGACAGAAATATGCTTCCTTTACTCCTTCTTCCATCATCACAGAAGAAAGAAACATGATAAGTATACATATCAAGAATAAAGAAGGAATTCTTTATCAAGATGTCTCATGGATACTACATGCACGAACAACACAAACTACAATGGTTCATCAACCAAAACTCAAAAGAGTTAATAAAGGCACATCATAGATCATGAGGGTAATTCAGATTACGTTGAGGATTCAACAGGATAGTGGCAGTGTCTGTCACTACAATCATCTACCGAACAAACTTAAAAGATAATAAGTTCCATCACAATGCTACGACACAGGGTTTAAATAAGTCCGATCACAAAAGAAAATAAGATACAAAGAAATCCATTACGAGATTAGTTCCTTAGACACCAGCTCCTCATCCACTTTAACATTGTTGTCAGCTACATCACACTCGTCTATTTCCCTTTTCACACCTCAAGGTGAAATCAATAACCTGATGGCAGCTCATTCTCAAAATCCAAATACTCGCTGCTACACGGCAGATTAATCACAAAGCAAATCTCAGTACGACTTTCAACATTCCTAAACTTCCAAACTCTACTCAGAATCAATCCCACATGAGACTCCTACTCACATATCCTTTCAAAGCTTTCCTACTTCTTTAAATCTTTCAATTCAAACACACCAATATCACAATCGACCCAAGACTAGCAATCTCATCCATCTTCCAAGTCCTAACAAACTCAAATCTCCACATACCAAAAACAACCTTTATTACCACCTTTCTTTCACATCAACCTTCTAATCACACCAATTCCAAACACATATCTATCATACATCAACTAATCAAACTTCCTCATACCTGATATAAGTCGCAAGAATTCAGTTGTAAAATCGTTCAACATCTGGTCTACTGTCCCAGACCCTCGGCAGTATATATGGTCATTATTTAAAATTATATACATATTCATTACATAAAGAAAATTACGATAACAAGTACTCAACGTACTTTCAACAACATCAATACATCATCAATACATCATCATAGTATTTACTTAATAAATACTGTAAAAATTATTTCAATTTTAAGGGATACATCAACTATAAAACAATACAAAACAAATAATCTTACCGGAGCCTTGCGGAGAAGTTGCGTGCTTTTGTGAAATATTTTCGACACCAAAGTTATAGTTTAGGATATTTTTCAAAAATCGACCTAATTCGCTATAACTAAAAAGATCTGATTACCAATCTTTAACACCCCCAAATTACATTGCGCAGCGGAGATACACATTTGGGTGCTAAATACAAACATTGTTACACAAGACATTTTGAACAAACTCAAAATGATAAATTTGAAATATAAAAGAATATAATTTAACCACTGTCTAAAACTTTCAATCCCAAGTAAAACAATTTTAGAAATATCAGAGTAATATTTAGGTCCCCCAAAGACTTTATCAAATCCATAAACACTTTACCAAAGTATTCGACCGTACATTATTATTTTTATGACGAAAGGGAAAGAAATCCGTTTTAGACCAATCACCACAAAAGCAATCCCGCAAACCTTCTCCATCAAGCTCAGCAATTCATCAACTTCAATACCTGAAATACATGCTCAAAATCATCAACACAACGGTTGAGCGAGTCTATAGGTTTTCCAAATCAACATTTGAACACAAGAGAAAAATCAATCAAGATCATTTAATAGAATTTTCGTGCACACAATCTATTAGTCAGGCATTCTGGTATATAACAACAGCTACTGAATTGTATTAAACTCATGACACCGACCCCTTAACTTAGTCACCCACGCCTAAAGCCGGCATGACTAGATGAAATTCCAGTGCCCCTACTAGGGTATCATTTGCAAGGATACAAATTCTCATTCTCGTAAAATTATCCTTCTCAGCAGGTTACTCAGCGTAAAGCCCTGGTCTCGGATAGGGTCGTCAGCCCAATAGTACTATTATTAGAATAAGCGGCTATTCCCAACTCACAACATCAAGTCAGGAGATAGTTAACGGCTCATGAATTTAGGGTCTTTTGTAAATTAGGTACTTATACAATTCAAACTACAAAGGAAACAAAGGCAACATTCGGGTCCAAACAATCAATCATGACTTGTGTTCATTTTACTTTCAAATAGCATGTATCCCCCTCGCGGGTTTTAAAATCATTCAAAAAAATTACAAAAGCGAGGCTATAGACTCACCTGGAGCAATAGCAGTAGTAAGACGATCTTCGACGATAGTTGATGCCCGATAAACACAAAACCGCAACCTATCGAATAAGGCGCGTTCATCAATAATAAACTCGAATAAAATCCATACTTACTAACATCAAACTCAAAATCATAAAGTCATACCCAACCCAAAATGAAAACAATACAAGTGACCTTTTACTTCATTCTATATGTTTACTTTATTAGTCCATACACTCGATAAAAATCTGCCGGCACCCACCAAATGTACGAGCTCATTTACCCCAATTAAACACATCAAATACTTATGATACTAATCAGAGACCTCACTTACTATATATAGAAAGACTTGTTAAAAGCCCATCAAAAGATTTTACTTTTAAAGTTCCCTGCCCGACATATTCTTGAACTACAAAAACCAGACAGTTTTACGTCAACAACTCTTATAGTCTTTTAAACCGTTTATTTTTCTCCGTTTATAAAACCGACACTCAACTTTGAAAATAACTCAACATCATCATACTTATCATTCAAAATCAGTCCATGACTCATTTTAAAAATCCATTTTATAGTCCCCGAGATTCGATCCAAATATCGACTATAATTTTATATCGTGCCGATACTCGTCTCCTGGTACACGAATAATCAAACTAACGTAACTTCGCGCTCGTTTGGAGCTAGAAGCTCTATCTTATATCAAATCGAAGCTAAAATAATTCTCTACAACAATATGTAGTTAGTTCATCTCAAACTCAAACTCATATTTTCAGAAAATTATGTTTAATAATCTGTTTAAAAATATACTTTTAAAAATCCATCAAAATTAATTTTTCACCACATTTTAGTCATTCTCATATGCCTAATATCACCCTAATATCATTACTAACAACATAACTAACCCATAACACATTTAAATGATCATACAAATATTACTCACTCAAAAATAATGAACATGCAACAATTAAAATATACATATAAATGCACTAACAACAATATATCATCATAAAAATAGATCAAACCTTTATGGATCATCATCAAAAAAATGAAAATTCTTGCATGTTGAAGAAAATTACATCAAAAGATGCACCATGAAATTTCCAACATGGGACTTGTCTTAGATTTCTTTGATTCAAAGTAAATTTTGAAAGATCAAATGATATAGGGGTGTTGGAGGTGACAGATAGAAAAGGAAAGAGAAGAGAGAGGTTTTGATTTTGTTTACACACTTTTTGTATGTGTTTTTTATAGTGGAAATTCTATTTATAGTGGGGTGGAGGGACTTGTTTTGCCAATTTGTGATAGTTTTGGTCCAAAATGCAATTAAATAGATGTAAGGGTGTAAAATGTAAATTGTCAATTTTGAAAATATTTACGAGGCTCGGGTTTCGTAAAAATACTTTTCAAAAGTTAAAACGCACTCAAAATATGATGATAATATGATCCCGATTCGACGTAATACGAACTTAAAATAAAAACGTCAAAAATATAACATCGAGACAACAAATGATTAAACATAAAATCTCGGGCATCCGTCGATATCATGGTCACTAATAATCCTCGCTATTAGTAAAAAGATAAAAATAAGACCTCCAACGTCGGTTTTAAATAAAACCATCAATCGTCATTCCATTCAACTCATCAAAATTTTCAAAATCATTCATAAAAATAATATTATATAATATTAAATAAATGACCTCGAGTTTGGGTTGTCACATCAGCCGAAACAAACAACCACAAACACACCCTTAATCATGATTTAATTAATCCCATGTGTTTTATTAACTTGTTTTAATGATTAATTAAATAAATAACATGAATTCATAAGAACTAAAAAGAAAAAAGGAAGTGTTTAATTTATCGAACACGTGGAAGGAAAAGGTTATGAACACG
Source organism: Glebionis coronaria (assembly GCA_025667525.1). Taxonomy (NCBI): domain Eukaryota; kingdom Viridiplantae; phylum Streptophyta; class Magnoliopsida; order Asterales; family Asteraceae; genus Glebionis; species Glebionis coronaria. The sequence continues at coordinate 690,464 of JANFOE010000517.1, forward strand.
ATCATGTACACATGAATAATCAATAAGCAAAAATTGTCTGGTTTGTTCCTTGTGGTTGAGGTGGCCGGCGGCAAGAGGCAAAAAGGAGAACTTTTCTGTAAAACCTAATTTATGTTTTATGTTTCCTGTGTTTTTACTTATGATGGTTTTTAAGTTGGATCATGGGCCAAGCCCATCCCTTCCTTTCCTCTTGTCTAGCTGCGGCCTAAAGGGAGCCCACGGGGAAACCCGTAGTTTTCCCGAGTTCAATTATTCACGTGATCGTTCATGTTTAATTATCATGATTTTATATGTCGTGTACTTAACACATTTATAATATATACGTAATTACATGTTATTAATATCGTAACACGTGGATTATATTATAAATGGAAAGTTTTAAATTTATCGTATTTTCGTGTGTGTACTGTTCATGTGTACTGTTCATGGTATTTTAATGCGGGTTTTACAAATCTTCCCCTCTAAAAGAACAATTCGTCCTCGAATTGGAGAAACATAAATTGAAAGAAAACATACCCGAATTAGAACTGGAAATGAGGGTAAGAAGTCCATATAGACTCCTCCGTCTCCCAAGTGGCTTCCCGCTCAGGATGATCCCTCTTGAGGATTTTGACGAAAGGGATCGTCTTCCTCCGCATGACACGATCTTGTCGTTCAAGAACTCTCTCGGGTTCTTCGACATATGAAAGATCCTCTCGAATCTGATCAAGTGGATACTGGACAACATGAACCGGATGATAGTTGTATCCTCTGAGTAAGGACACATGGAACACGTTGTGAACGTGTGATAGCTGAGGCGGGTAACGCTAAACGATATGACACTTCACCAACGCGTTCTATGATGTTGAACGGTCCGATGAAGCGAGGACTGAGTTTCACTCTGATTCCAAAACGTTTAACTCCTCGTTTAGGTGATACCTTGAGGAAAACGTGATCACCTACGTTAAAAGATACATCTCTACGATGTTTATCAGCATAGCTCTTCTGACGAGAACAAACTTCCTAAAGCTTCACCTTGGCGAAGGCGACCTTCTCATTGGTCACCTCAATCATCTTTGGACCCTCAAGCAGTCGTTCGCCCACCTGATCCCAGCAGATTGGGGCGCAACACTTTCTACCATACAACATCTCAAAAGGAGCACACTTGATGCTAGCGTGCCAGCTATTGTTGTGTGCAAATTTAACTAGAAATATATAATCATCCCAACTCCCTGACCACTCTAGAGCACATGACCGCAACATGTCTTCCAATGTCTGAATGGTACGTTCCGACTGTCCGTCGGTCTAAGTATGAAAGGCAGTGCTGAGCTTGAGTCTGGTGCCCCAAGCTTTCTACAGTCTTTGCCAGAAACGTGATGTGAAACGGGGATCTCTGTCAGAGATGATTTCTGATGGGGTACCATGTAGTCTCATGATCTCCTTCTGGAATGTGTCTGCTAATTTGCAGACCGGATGATCCTTGCGTATCGGCATAAAATGAGCAGATTTAGTCAACCTATCAATAATAACCCAGATAGCGTCGTTCTTCTTCTGACTAACAGGAAGACCAGTAACAAAATACATGAAGATTTTGTCCCACTTCCATGCTGGAATATCTATTGTCTGTAGTAAACCACTAGCTCGCTGGTGTTCGATCTTCACCTGTTGGCAGATCATACATTTAGAAATGAAGGTGGCAACATACTGCTTCATACCACTCCACCAAAAGTGTTTGATGTCGTGGTACATCTTGGTATAACCAGGATGTATGGTAAATGGAGAGCTGTGAGCTTCAGTCAGCACAACTTCCCTGAGTGTAGAGTCATCAGGAACCACTAGTCTAGTGCCCTACCATAAGATACCGTCGTTGTCAACACGAAACTCCGTCTGCTGATAAAGGTTCTGAATGATAGCCCAAATCTCACCATCGTCCTTCTGAGCTTCCTTGATCATAGAATGTAAGTCTGGTTCTACTCTAAGATTAGCCTAGTAACCATGCTGTCCTCGTACAAAAAACTCAATATCAGTCATCTCCAGGTCACGGATGATCTCCTTTGCAATCCAAATGCCAGCAATCATACCCGACCTTCTGCTTAGAGCATCTTCCACCACATTCGCCTTACCAGGATGGTACTGAATGTTGGTGTCGTAGTCCTTTAATAGCTCTAACCATCTCCTCTGTCTCATGTTTAGTTCCTTCTGGGTGAAGATGTACTTGAGACTCTTGTGATCGGTGAATATGTCACATGATTCACCATACAAATAATGTCTCCAGGTTTTCAACGCGAAAACAACTACTGCAAGCTCTAAATCGTGAGTGGGGTAGTTTTCTTCATAAGGTTTCAGCTGCCGTGATGCGTATGCAATAACCTTCCCATGTTGCATGAGAACACAGCCTAGACCCTTTCCTAAAGCGTCACTATAGATCTAAAATCCACCTGAGCCAGATGGGAGAGTAAGAATGGGTGCAGTCACTAACTTCTGCTTAAGATCTTCAAAGCTCTTCTCTCGTTCTTCTGTATAGACGAATTTCTCTCCTTTCCTCATCATCTTAGTCAAAGGTAAGGCTAACCGTGAAAAGTTATCTATAAACCTGCGGTAGTAGCCAGCTAAACCAAGAAAAATTCTAACTTCAGTTGCAGATGTAGGTCTCGACCATTTAGTGATAGCTTCAACCTTTGCAGGATCCATGGTGATCCCCTCTACAGATACAATATGGCCCAGAAATGCCACCTTGCTTAACCAGAACTCACACTTAGAGAACTTGGCATACAACTTCTTCTGACGAAGAATCTGCAAGACTATACGAAGGTGTTCCTCAAGTTCCTCCTTGGATTTGGAGAAAATCAGGATGTCATCAATGAACACGATAACGAACTTGTCCAGAAACTCATGGAAGACACGATTCAACAAATCTATGAAGACAGCTGGAGCATTAGTGTGTCCGAATGGCATGACTACGAACTCGTAGTGCCTATAACGTGTACGGAAAGCAGACTTGGGGATGCCCTGCTCTTTAACCTGTAACTGATGGTAGCCGGACCTCAGATCGATCTTGGAGAAATACTTGGCGCCCTAAAGTTGATCGAAAAGGTCGTCAATACGCGGCAAAAGATAATGATTCCTGATCGTGATCTTGTTCAGCTCACGATAGTCTATACACAAACGCATGTTGTCGTCTTTCTTCTTCACAAACAGTACCGGTGAACCCCATGGCGATGCACTGGGACGGATGAAACCTCGGTCCAGAAGTTACTGCAACTGATCTTTTAGTTCTTTAAGCTGTATAGGAGCCATGCGCTAAGGAGCCTTGGAAATTGGCTCTGCACCTGGAATGAGCTCAATTTCAAATTCGACTTCACGAATAGGTGGTATGCCCGAAAGTTCATCTGGAAAGACGTCAGGAAATTCTAACACAATAGGCTGATCTTGGATTGATGGAGACTTGGTAGAATGTCATAAATATTGGTTATGAAGCCCTGACAGCCGTGTGATAGCAATGCACGCGCCTCTATGGATGAATTAATTTGTACTGACCTCCCTGGTAGAAAACCATGGTGTATGTACTCTGGGGATTTAACATCACCGAAGATGACCCGGTAAGTGTGGCAGTCAATTGTAGCCTGGTATTTGGATAACCATTCCATGCCCAAAATCAAGTCAAATCGCACATGTCCAAAGGAAGTGAGTCAACTATGCGGATCTCATCATCAAATTCCAGGGGAAGATCTCTGTATACCTGAGTGATTCGTACAGAGTCCCTAAGTGGCGTGGAAATGCATAAGGCATTATCTAATGGCATAGGTGAAATCCTAACACGTACAACAAAAGTAGTGGACATGACTGAATGAGTCGCTCCAGTATCAAAGGAAGTGCGTCAACTCTGCGGATCTTATCATCAAATTCCAGGGGAAGATCTCTTGTAGTAGTGAACACGCGACCAAAAGTAGGAGGTGGCTTGGTGTCGGCGTGTCCAGAGGTGCTTTCTTTCTCACCTTGGCGACAGTCCTTCTGCTGATGGCCTTGTTGGCCACACTTGAAACAACCACCAGTACCTCGGCGGAAAACACCAGAATGTCTGCGCGAACAAGTAGGACAGATAGGATGCGTGAATGCTCCAGCAGGCGTCCTAGCTAGCTGAGAGCCTGTTTCAGGATTTCATGCATGAGACATGATCATGGAACATAAACATGATTACATAGAAGGCTTAATAAATACTAGATGAGGTAGTACAGTTAGGCTGTGAACCTCTACAGTCCTGATCCCTGTCGTTACCATTATTCCTTAATCAATAATTGTTGGAGTGTCAGATTGCCATAACATAAGATAGTTTAACATGAAAGAAGGTTAATGTAGGGACCTGCTATTTTTCGAGTTGTTAGCGTTGTTACGGTAATTATCATTACCGCCACGCCTCTCAGAACCAGAACGGTCGTTGGTCTGACCGTTTCCCTTAAATGCTTGCTGATGAGCGGTCGTAGGCTTGCGGTCATCAGTCTTCTGCGTTGAATATAAGGTGGAACAGAGGATTATATGAAATGAAAATACTGATGGAAATGAAAAATTTACAATTGGTGATTGAAGATACCTCTTCACTGCTCTGTCATCACCAAACTCCTCTCGTTCTTGAAGCATCTCGAGCTTACGGGCTGCATCGGCCACTTTTGCCACTGTAGTGAAAGTAGCACATACCAAGCTGTTTGCGACCGAAGTGCGAAGTGCCCAGCGAAACTTCTCATCTTGCTCCGCAGCAGTCCCTACGGTTGGACCCAGAAATCCTGCTAAACGGAGAAACCTCTGCATGAACTCGTTGCTGTTTTCACCAGCAACCTGCCGAATGTTGTGGTAATCCCTCTTGAGCTTCTCTTGCTCAACATGTGGAAAGTACTAATTAAGGAAGAGCTCCTTAAACTGGTCCCATGTCTGATGTGCAACCCAATTATCACCACCGTTGGACTGCTTGACTGACTTCCACTACTACAGCACATCACCTTCAAACTTATAGCAAGCCAGTCTTTCCTTGAAAACACCATAACAACCTATCGCATCGAATATCTTCTCGATGCGAGAAATTCAAGCTTCAACCTCGTTGGGGCTGTCAGTCTGCTCAAACGAACGAGGTCGCAGCTTGTTGAATCGCTCCAACCAAGTCATGAGGGTAACAGGTGGATGAGGTAGAGGATTGTTGTTGTTGTTATGATTTCCATGAGCCTGGAATTACGCATGAACTTCGTCCCTGATTTCATTGCGAAGTTGGGGAAGGAGGGCTTGCAGAGCTGCATTGACAGCTGCAGCCAAATCTAGAGTATTGCGTGACTTCGCCATCTGATAGTTTAAAACAACAGAATGCAACATAAATGATAAGTCTAAATGAGATGAGCATAATATGCATGAACAATGTATAAATCAATGAAGCAGTTTATAATGCATGAAACAATGGTAAATGCATGATGCAGTTTATAAAACTTTTATATGTCCAGTATCCACTTGATCAGATTCATGCAAAATAGATCAGTTCCTAAAAATAGAAAGTTTCCAAAAATATTAAATTTTCTGAAATAGAAAGTTTCCATATTTAGAAATAAGCTGAATTAATAAGCTAATAATATAAGCATAAGTTTACTCGTTAAATATCATAGGTCAAGTGATTATTAGTATAGTTTATTAATAATATCATGTTAATTAAATAAACTATAGGTTATATGATTTAATTAAATATAAGTATGATTTAATTAAATTAAGTTGTACAAAATACTTAGGTTAAACATGTATTAATATTATATTAATTATAACCTAAGTCATGTTTATTAATTAATTATATTCCATGTCTAAATAATTAATTAATATTATTGTCTAAATTAAATAAATAAATACTTAGGTTAAAACATGTATTATTTCAAAAATAATATTAACCTAAGTCCATGATTAATTAAATTAATTACTAGTCATGTTATTAATTAATTTAATTTCTTGTTAATTAATATAACATGTAAAAATTTATACTTGTAAAATTTAGTCATGAACCGGACCCGTGATTTTAATTTAGACATAGTGTGAACCGGACCGAATTCCGCATGAACCGGACCAAAACAAACACGCCCTTAACAGTGGCTAACCAGCTCAGCCGGTTGCCACTGTTCTTACGAATTCACCACTGGCTGCAGCCGGTGGTTCCCACTGGTTAACCTCGGCTAGCCGCTGCCTCAACAAGGTCCCCACCAGCTATGAGCCGGTGGTTCCCCCTTCTGCTTCTGCGTTCCCCCTTCCTGACCAAAACCGCCACCGGCTTAAGCCGGTGGTGGTGTTTGCTACTGTCGAGACCCCAAACAAACCAGACGGTACCCCGACACTATTCGGGGTCCCTTGGTTCCTTGCTGCCGAGACCACCACCGCCCCACCGAGACCATGAGGTTTCGGTTGGTGGTGATTCGAAGACCACTGAGAGCTTCGGCTCTCGGTTCCCTTGCGTCGGCCGAACCAAACCAACCCAACATCCCTTTTATTTTTTCCCCATGATTAATTGACATGTTTAATATACTTGTTCTATAAATCCTTGTTCATGTGTTCTTCATTAAATAAAAGAATCAAAGAAAAAGGGATAACGAATTACCAATGCGTGAATCAAACGAGAACACTAACACGAACGATTACCACTTGTTTTTAATCACCAAAAATCAACAAACACCCCTTGGTGTGGTGTTATAGCCGATGGCCAAAGAGAGCACAAAAGGGAGGCTAGGGTTTTGTATTTTTTAGAAAACTCTGACAAATGAATAAGTGTTTCTCCCTTTTGTTGATTTTAGTAAAACCAAACATAGGCTTGGACCTCTTGTCCTTTGTGTCCGCGGAATGTGGGGCCCACAAGAGGAAACCTGAAGTTTTTTTCGTGTCTAATATTTGATGTGTTCGTATGTTCGCGTTTTCGTATTATGTTATACTTAATTATTCGTGTTATATATAAATACTTGTTCGTAACGATACTTATCGTATTATAATCTGTAAGTACGTAATTATATGTTCGTGATTTTTACGTTCATGATTTCATGTTCGTGATTATAATTATTATTGTTAATAATTATCGTGTACTATCACGTACTTAATACTTATCGTGTAATAACACGTACATAACATTTGTAATTAATAATCATGACACGTGTTCATGCTATAAAAGGAAAGTTTTAATATGTACATATGTTTGCTAAGTGTACCGTTCATGGTAAAAGCATGCAGGTTTTACAACTCTTCCCCCCTCACAAGAATAATTCGTCCCAGAATTATAGATAAAGTAAACTGAAAGAGGAACATACCCGAACTCAAAACTTGAAGTGAGGGTAAGAAGCCCGGATAGACTCCTCTGTTTCCCAAGTGGATTCCCCTCGGTATGATCCCTCCAAAGGATTTTGACGAAAGGAATCGTCTTCTTCCTCATGACCCATTCTTGTCTGTCAAGAACTCGCTCAGGTTCCTCTATGAAGGTAATTTCTTCACGGATTTGTTCCAGTGGACACTGAACCATGAGAAGGGTATGATAATTGTACCCTCTAAGTAACGACACATGGAAAACATCATGAACGTGAGAAAGCTGCGGAGGTAACGCTAAGCGATAAGATACTTCACTTACTCGCTCGATGATATCAAACGGTCTGATGAATCGAGGACTGAGTTTCCCTTTGATTCCAAAACGTCTAACACCACGTGCCGGTGATACCTTTAGAAAGAAATGATCTCCGACGTTAAAATGTAAGTCCCTATGATGCTTGTCGGCATAACTCTTCTGACCGTGATCTTCCTGTAATTTTTTCTTAACTATAGCGACCTTCTCGTTGGTCAAATCTATCATCTCTGGTCCTTCAAGTGTTCGCTCACCAACCTGATCCCAGCAAATTGGGGCGCGACACTTTCTGCCATACAACATCTCGAACGGTGCGCACTTAATGCTGGCGTGCCAACTGTTGTTGATGCGAACTATACTAAACAGATATAATCATCCCAATCTCCTGTCTACTCCAATGCACATGCTCGGAGCATGTCTTCCAATGTCTGAATAGTTCGCACCGATTGTCCGTTTGTTTGAGGATGAAAAGCCGTGCTAAGCTTAAGTTTTGTATCCCATGCTTTCTGCAGACTTCTCCAAAATCGCGCAGCGAACCGAGGATCTCTGTCCGAGACGATACTAGATGGAGCACCATGAAGTCTCATGATCTCCTTCTTGTAAGTATCAGCGAGTTTGCTGACCGGATCTTCCTTGCGGATCGGTAAGAAATGAGATGACTTAGTAAGTCGATCAATGATAACCCAAATCGCATCATGCCTCTCGTTGTACGTGGAAGACCGGTAACAAAATCCATGGTGATCTTGTCCTACTTCCACTCTGGAGTGTCTAACGGTTGTAGTACACCACTAGACTGATGATGCTCGATCTTAACCTGTTGGCAGGTAAGACATTTGGTGACATAAGTAGTAACATCCTGTTTCATACCACTACACCAAAAGTACTACTTGATGTCGTGGTACATCTTGGTCGAACATGGATGGATGGAGAATGGGGAGCTATGAGCTTCAGCTAATAACGCTTCCCTGAGTGTAAGATCATCAAGAACCCAAAGTCTGGTGCCCTGCCATAAGATACCGTCGTCATCCAACTGAAACTCCGTCTACTGATCCAAGTTCTGAATGATCAATAGTAAGATTTTACTAGGTAAAAAGTTCGTTTTTCTCGGTGTCTAATCGAATTGATCTCCAGTTAAATGTGTGACTCGGTCTTCTTTGGTGCAAAAAAGAAAAGGTGTCGTTGTCTAAAACTAACTAAAGATAAAAATAAAGCTTTAAAAGGAAATGACAAAATATAAAAGAAATGAACTAAAAATTAAAACGATTGACAAATAATAAAGAAACGATATTAAAAACAAATATGAAAACGAAACAATTAATAAAAATAAAACTGAAAATAAAAATAAACTTTCGATTTAAAAATAAAGTTTACCTAATGAAAAAGGAGGAAATAGGACTAAGTGGCTACTTTAAAACTGAACGAGGCAAAAGCTAAAGCGGGCACTAAATAAAAGATAAAACTTAAACTTTTCAAAAAAAATACTAATTCTAAAATTTGACGAAAAATATAACTAAAAATACGTGACTATCAAAATTAAAATCGGAACAACTTTCAGATTAAACTAAACGATTACGGAACAATATTAATAAATAAGTAAGCAGACAAGCACCCTGCTTAAGCAAGCAACCTAGTACCTGAATTTTGGAGCCAAAGTTATAAGCTGCCAAGCAGGCAAGCATGACAATTTTATTAGTCCATCCGCAATCTGATTTTTTTTCTGACAATCCGGGAAGTGTGATTGTTATTCTTATCCGAGAAACATTACTAAGTCTTATCCGGGATTTGTGTTTGTTCTCTTATCCGGAATCATTATTTGCTAGCTTATTCGGGATATCACTTTAAATCACTATCCGGAGTAACTTTTTTTGGTTATCCGAAATAAGGTTTAAGAACTTATCCGGAATGTAGAGTTTTAGATGTTATCCGGAATATGTAAACTTGCTAGATCTGAAAATAAAGTTATCCGGGAAAAGAGGGTTATGGGAAAAACCCGGATAAGAACAAAAATGCAAATAAGCAAAACAAAAAATAAGCTAAAACCAAATAAGCACTTATCTAAAAACTTAACCAAATTAATTTTAAGAAAAAACTAATAAGCCAGAATTTAAAAACTTTTAAAAACACTAAATAATTAAAATATTTAAAATCAACTTTTTATAAAATAAATTTTAAAAACACTTACTTAAAATTAAGATAAGCACACAATAAGCTATAAAATGAATAAGCTACCACAATCAATCACATAAAAACATAACAAACAATCAAATAAGCATGACAATAAGCAAATAAGCATAAAGATTAAGCAAAACAAGAAAAGTAGAATGAGAGATTAATTAAAAACTTGATTAAAGATAAAGATTCAACAACAAAATTAAAAGACTTACTTGAAATAATCTTGAAATTAAAGAACAATTAAGTAAATGACAATATGAAAGTGCAAGTAAGTAAAATGGAAAGACTAAGTTGTCAATTTAGCTAACACCTCACAAATGAGGTTAAGGATTCTATTAATAGGGGAGAGGAGTGTTTTGATTCTTTCTTTCTTTCTTCTTCTTGTCTTTTCGTCTTCCGTCTTCGACAATAAACTCGTCATTCTCGACTTTGTCTCAGGATTTGTCGATAAATAAATTGAACTCATCTTCTAATTTCTTCATTAATTAGACTTGGTTCTTCGACTTCGTTAAACTTCCGTCTTTAGACTTTTTCTTCAATAAATCTTCAGAATAGGCCTTGGACTTCCGTTCTTTTTGCACTCTTGATCTTTTGACTTCGTCTTTTGTCTTTTTCTTCGATAAAAGCCCGTGAAAGACCGTGTTTTCTTCCCTTTTCGCATTTTGGTTCTAAATCACAACAAAAACACAAACCACGCATAATTTTGACATTTACGACATAAAATACACGTTTTGGCTTGGTTATTATTATAATTAAGTCGTAAAAGGATAAGTGTTTTCACACATTAAATCTCCTACACTTGACATTGCAATGCCCTCATGCAATGCATTAGTTACAAAGCAAGATTTACATTTTCCATCATAATTAACCCACCTTGGCCTTTATTAAACACAAGACATTAAGGAAACTTAAAAAGATAGAAAATCACAAAAATATTCAAAGGAAGAAAAAAAGTTAAGAGATCGAAGACTTACATTAGGGCTTTGGTTGTCATGAATGTTTATCACCCTCAAGTTTCACGTTCCCCACACCAAGCTTATAAACGAGATCATTGTTATTATAAGTTAGTAAGCTAACACAAACTCATGTGGCCCAGTTATTCACTTAGACTCCCTTATTCCTAGGTGTATCTCTTATATTTTATTTTTGTCTTGAATGATCACGAGGATGCACTGTTGACTTATTTTGATAGTTTATTTAGGCCGAAAATAAAGTAGGACGATTTAATCAATAGTTAGCTAAAGGACAAAATCTTTTAAAACTGCTTCTCGGGACCTCATAAAGTTCATATCTTGGCATAACTCGCCTCACGATTTGAGACCTTTCTCGGATCGATATTTGGCATTGACTTCATACTTCAAATCTTGAGAGAAGTTCATGAAATAATGGTCTTCTCTTCATAATAGAAATTTATTCACTTGAAGTTTTGAGAGATTCTTCATACTTGGACCACGACTTCTTCATTTTTCTCCAATCTTTATTTGGGATTTTGATATACAACGATCCGCCTCCTTTTAGGACTTGGATCTATTTATCCTTATACCTTGTTAGGGCCTTTTTGGATAGACTTCTCCATGATCTTTAGGGGAGTATTTGCTTTTCGTCGTGTGTCTTGATCCTTCATATTGATATTTGATAAATGATTCTTCACATCACTTTGGATCTTTAGCAAAAAAATGTAGCCCTTATGCCTTGTTAAGGCCTTTTTGGATTCGCCAATCTTCGCATCCCGCTTCAATAAGTTATGCCTTGGCTATGAACTCTAATTAATACCGAGCAATTTTTAAACGATCTTGTGCTAGAAGCTAAGTAACTTTTCAAATCGTACGACCTTATTTATTGCAATTATATTTATTAGCAAGCGATGGGAGAAAAAGCTCATAATTAACTCACATAAATTCATGAAAGAATACCAAACTTATAATTGACTCTATCATCTCTCGTTCTCCACAGCTTAAAATCTCAAGGAATGAGACTCATGGATGCTTAGCCTATTAAATCAAAGTTTCGGGGTTTCAAGTCATCTATAGGATCTTGCAACTTCTTAGACTTTTTCAAGTTTAGAATTTTCATTTTAAAGTTCCCTTGATAGACGACTTTCTAGGATCATTTATAGGAACTTGCGAAAAGTTCTTGTTCTTAACCCGTAAGAGTTAAGACTTTCGCGTTTTAAAGTTCCCTATATAAAATCCTAGCAAAACTTGACTTAAACACGTTAAGGATACTCGCTAGAGTAAACTTGGATAAGTAAACTCAGGTTAAGTCAAAAGATTCATGGCTTTGAAAAATACATCAAAGAAATCTAAACTTATTAAAACCATTTTATTAAAATTTATTCTAGCAATGAAAAATAACGATAACAAAGGAAAAACTACTAGGCCAAAATAGATTAAAATTTTTGAAAAATGTCGAAAAATCCATTTTCCGGTTAAAATGAGGAAAATACAAGGAAAATCCCACTTAACATCGATAGAAGTCCCCCTACACTTAATATAAACATTGTCCTCAATGTTTAAGCATGTGGAAGTAAACTCCCCTACACTTAGGATATGTGCACGTTGTTTAAATCTTGCTAAGGAAGAGACAACTAAAGGGATTCCTATTTTAATACTGAAGAATATAAAATAGTGAATCAAAAGAGTTTAGGATAGAACCGGGAATACGGGTACACAGAATCACGGGTCATCAAAAGTCATCAAGAATGGATCTTTGAAAGCTCGAATCCCCGCACATGATAAGAAAGAAAATAACAAACACATAGTAGGGTCTCCCCCTACACTTATTATAAAAACAAAGAAAAAGGATAGATACTCGGGTTGCCTCCCGAGAAGCGCTTGTTTTTGTTAACCGAGTCACGAGCCTGACTCGTCCCCGAATTAAATGGTCCATGGGGAAGCCTCAAATGTACCGGGATCAAAGACCTTGTCCTCGTTCCCGGAGGAAAATAATAAAGGTGAGGCCGGATGATAAGTCTTGAACGGCATAAAAGTCCTTTCAACATACGAAAAGTATGTGAAATCATGATCCACGGGAGGTGGGGTGGGTAAAGGAATCAAAATGTCAGCCCCAAAAGACATATGATTATCGCTGAGCGGAAAAGCCGTAAAGTTGTCAATCGTGGAATGGTCAATGTCACCTCCCGGGTCAAAGCACTCATCCTCGGTAATGGTTTCTAAAGGTTGGGATAAAAGGTGCTCGGGAGGGGGACTTGGGACAATATCTTCATGGATCAAGGTATCAAAAAGAATACCCCCCCTCCGTGTCATCATCATCAATACCCGGAGGTATTGAGTGAATGTCGAGTTCTTCCATAAATGTGTCATTATTCTCAACGGGAGTAATAGACGGAGGTAAAGACTCGGAAATAGGAGCAGAATTCAACGCTTCAATTTTACCAATAAGAAGGTGAACTTTCAGTAATTTGTCGCGAAGAATAACGTCTTCCACCTCATCTACAAGACCAAGTTCAGAGGTGAACTTCTCGTATGTCGGAGAGAATAAATCAACATCGCCCTCATCGCCCGGAGGAGATTGAGAAATTTCAAAATTGAAATTCTCATAGCATGGAGAAAAATCATTATCATTAAGAGCGACCTCATCCGTAAGCTCAGCACAAGTCGGTACATCACAAACCTCCTCAAATAAGTTGTCGAGACCAAATTCACTAATCTCGCTCGATGAATCACAATCCTTGGACGCATTTGGAGTATCGAGAGAAGGAGGTGCAATTGCACTAGGACATTGAGCAACAACATCATCCAAGATATAGTATTCTCATCGTCATCATCATCATCATAATAGTATGGATGCACAAGAGGAGGAGTATAAGCCTCGGTATTCGATATTTGCTCTTGTCGTTGATCCTCTTGGCATTTTTCGATGTATTTATATAAAGCTTCTTGAACTTTTTGACCTTGCTTAACAAGAGTGGCCCATTGTTCGTGGGGACTCAAATGTTCGAAGGAAGGTTGATGATTGATGGTGTGACGTGGGGGGCTCAAAATTTTGAAAACTGGAATTATAGCACGGATGTGGCTCATAATAATTCATCGGCTGACAAGAAAAGGTATCGTGAGGCCCCCCACAATTGTGGCAACATGGGTATGGAGAAAAACCTGGTGCATTCTGCGGATATGGATCGGCATATATGGGAGAGGGTGAGATATTGTCAGTGGAGGTGAAGTATGAACTGGTTGAATTGCAAAATTGACAAAATCCAAATTATGTGTGGTCGATATCATTCCCGCACCGCTCACATGTACACCATTGACATGTTTGAAAACCATAGAATGGTCTCCCACACCTTACGCAATAGACATATGAATCCATGAAGAATTAGAAATAAGAGGGGTTGAGAAAAAGAATTAAACACAATAGAGGGTTAAGAGGAATAATTTTGGTGCAAAAGTTTGAAAAATAAATGCTTTTTATGAACTTTTAAATTTTTTTGTTTTTTTTGATTTTTTTTTGATTTTTTTATGGAATTTTGAGATTTTTTTGAAAAATGCAAGAAAAATAACGTTCACGAATGAACGGATCCCAAAATCCAACGCATCTCTCACAAAAACCGTCAATCGTCACGAAAAGAGCCGGCAGTGGCGCCATTTTAATAGTACAGATTTTCTTATATAAAAATTGTTCTTTGGATTGGTCTTATTCAATTACCTCAGATTGTGACTCGTGCTTCAAAAGGGAAAGTTTATCATGGTTGATAACTTATCCTCAACAACGGGAAACTTAAATTTATCGGTCATGAGCTTTACTTAAAAACATTCGAAGTTTTTAAGCTCATGTAAACGACTTACAGTTAAATGTCAAACTGTAACTCGAACTTCAAATAAAGGAAAGTGTATCTTTAAAGATAACTTATCCTAACAAACGAGTAGAGCAATCTATCACGGGTTGAGCTTGTCGCAAAACATTCAACGTTTTTAGCTCAACACTATGGCTTGTAATCACATTCAAATTGAACCCTGTTCTATATTCACGGGGGAGTGTACGCTTTAGTGCCCTTACCCTCAACAAAAGAAGAGAAATCTTCTTACACTTGATTGGATTCGTCAAGACATTCAAAGTTTATGAACTCAAGTTTATGCTTTAGAAAAACCTCTTCGCCAAAAAGAAATAGGATTTTTTCAAAAAGCGTTGAACATAATTTTTTCAAGAATTTTTCAATGATTAATCAAAATCTTTCAAAAATTGTGTGCTCAACAAACTCCCATCCTCAAAAAGAGAAATGTGGATCTCATCCTCACAATGACAATTCAATTGGATCAATTTTTGAGGGGGATCATTTTAACTTCATGCAAAAGATTAACACATCTTTCTCCCGGAGATTTTCAAGACTATTTTTCAAAATATATTTTAATCAAATTTGGTATCGCTAATATCAAAAGATTTTATATATTAGAGATAGGGGAGAAAATATGATTAAAAGGTGATCTTATATAAGACTCAAGCACTTTAACTCTTACCTACATGTGCGAAACACTTTTGATTATCGATGCACATGTGAAGGGGGAGCATTTCTGAAAGCACAAAACTATCAAGGTGTTAAATGTTTTTCAAACATCTTGTTAGACATTTGAAGTGGTTTTCATGGTTACGATCAAATACCCACAACATTTTTAATTCACGACGTTATTGGTGTCAAAAGGGTGGTTAGGTTGAAGTCCTATGATCCAACCAGAACCGGAGGGATCTTCCCAGGGACAATCCAATAGATTATTAGAAGTCCTTAGGAAAGATGGAGTAGAATGTGAACGTAGCTGAATGCTGACTAAGTACTGATGCTAGCACTGGAACAATCACAACAAGGTGCTAGTAATGATGTCTTGGTAAGCATTGAAGTGGTTGAATAATGAAAAAGAAATGTAAGGATAAAGGGTGTAAACAAAGAAGCCCTACATACAACTTAGAGAGAAAACGGGTCAACACATTATGAAGACAACTCATCATGGACCCAGTGATGTATGCACAACCCTTTCCTAGCTACTCAGGCTTCTCTAAAAAAAGTTTGTTTTATTGTCACGGAGAACAACATGACTTCTATTGACTTTCTCACTTCGAGATAGTTGATATTGAATAGGTGGCATCTGCTCCAGCCTCTGACCACTAAAAGTACACAAATCGAGTCTAGAGCCAAGAGGTCAATCAAATCTCATTAGGACACACGGATGAAGATCAAGAGAGTCCTACGCTATATCTAGAACACTCAGAGTGATACTACTTAGTATGCACAATGATGAGTGGAAATCCTTCCAGTGTTAACATCAAACAGCACTGCGGTAGGTCATATGCAGGATTCTTTATGAATTGAACATGTGTAAAACTGAAAAGCAACAGTGGTTTGATTCTGAATTGATTCAAACTCGTTTCATGTTTCTACGCAATATCTTTATGGTCTTGCCAGAACATTCAGAGTGATATTCATTAATATTCACAGTGACGAATGGAAATCCTTCTAGCGTCAACATCAAACAGCGTTACGGTAGGTGACTTGTGAGATTCTTATGAATCAATGATAGGTGTGTAAACACCCATCCTTTTACCACTTAATTCGGGCTAAAACGAGACCAAAACACGTATTTAATATCATTTGTTTGGAATTATGCGTGGTTTTTGTGTTTATTGTGTTTTCAGAGGCAGCCGGATAAATATTGAAGAAAACATGGGATTGCACGGGTTTTACTGAAGAAAAAGACTCAAGATAAAGTCTATTGTCCAAGAGATGCAAAAGATTTGAAGTCGCTGGGCCTATTCGAAGATTTATTGAAGAAAAGGACCAAAGATGGAAGATTTATATAAGTCGAAGAAACTCAAGTCTATTAAACGAAGAAATTAAAAGACGAGTTGAATTTAATCGACAACAAATCCCGAATCAGAATCGAAAACGGAAACTTTTCTGAAAAGACGAAAGACACGAAGAACGGGAGAAAGCCCACTCACCAACCAAAGGAAACACCTATAAATAGGCCATCCCACACACATTTTAAGCTAGCTAGTTTTTCTTTCTTCCTCCTTTTCTTTCTCCTGGTTCGTTAAACACCATCACCACTAGGGTGATTGGTGATTTTTATTTTTAGTTCTTCAATCTTGTAATTTTAATCTTTATTTCATCTTGTCAAAACATCAATCATTTAATACCAAGTTCTTGTTTAATCTTTCATTTCATCTTGTTCATCTCCATTTTTATCTTCAAGTTATTAAGTTTTATTTTTCTTGATTTGATCTTCAAAAGTTGTTTGGATTTGTGTTTTTGTTAGTGGGATTTGTTGCTTATATTGTCTAAATGATTTGTGTTTAAATTGGTAAAACCTTTTTAAGTGTTTGATTTGATTTTGATTAAATTTTGTGTCCGTGTTCTTCGCTTTCACTGTTTCTGTAACTGGGTTCTGATCTTCCGAATCAAGACAAAAAGTTCCGAATGAAAGCTTCATTCGGAAACTTCCGAACCAAGCATTAGAGTTCCGAATCAGTCCTTAAGTTCCGCATCAAGTACCCTTCATTCGGAAGTTTCAAACTTCCGAATCAAGCACAACTTCCGGATCAGTTACTTCCGACTCAGCAACTTCTGAATCAACCTATTCATCCGGAAAGTTCCGGATCAGTACTAAAGTTCCGAACCAAGTAAATCTTCCGAATCAAACACCTTCATCCGGAAGGTTCCGAATCAGCAAGTAAGTTCCGGATGAGTAAGTTCCGAACCAGTGAATAGTAACTTCCGAATGAGTATGTTCCGAATCAGTTAGTTCCGAATCAAGGTTTAAAAGTTCCGAATCAATTTTCGTTTAGTGTTACTGTTTCTGTTTGTTTAATTTACTGTTCCTTTATGTTTATTCCACAATTAATATTTTAACTGAAATTCGATTTTAATTTTAATTAACTTCTGAATCAACCTATTCATCCGGAAAGTTCCGGATCAGTACCAAAGTTCCGAACCAAGTAAATCTTCCGAATCAAACACCTTCATCCGGAAGGTTCCGAATCAGCAAGTAAGTTCCGGATGAGTAAGTTCCGAACCAGTGAATAGTAACTTCCGAATGAGCATGTTCCGAATCAGTTAGTTCCGAATCAAGGTTTAAAAGTTCCGAATCAATTTTCTTTTAGTGTTACTGTTTCTGTTTGTTTAATTTACTGTTCCTTTATGTTTATTCCACAATTAATATTTTAACTGAAATTCGATTTTAATTTTAATTTTAATACAAGTCTTTGATAAATTAAGTAATTGTCTTTGATTTAAATTTTCATTTCCACTTAGGATAGAAAACCAAAACCCTTTATTTAGTAACCAAGAACAATCATTCCACTTAAGACTTAGATCAATTCGAGAGGATATCGAGATTTAATCTGAACCCATTCAAAATCATTATATCAATCAAGCTTGTGTCAACTGGAAAGCAAAAATGGTAAGATTCTTTATGAATGACACTTGTTCCAGGAATTTGAATTGACGACTTTAATCAAGCGGATATTTATCCAATTGATTAACTCTTTATGTTTGCAGTCTTGCTTTGAGACGGTCGAGTAAAGAGAACGGTTAGTACAGCCGCGAAACCCTGTCAAGGAGATTTCTAACTTAATCTACCTATCACAGGTACGATATTTAATATCGTATAACGGTCTTCACCGACCGGAGGTAAAACGCTACCGATTTAGGATGAATGTCAAAGCCATTTAGTCCGTGTCTATGTTTTGTCTCGAGAAGGTGGCGTCACGGTGTACTCAGCAAAATCAAAGATTCAAAACCACATACTCATGCCTAAAGACATATTCGATAATTAATAGTGTGAGCATGTGGATGAAGACACAAGATCGCAAGATGGCAAAGACAAGTCAAGGATGATTTGAAGATCTCGAGATCAAAAGACAAAGTCGAAAGACAAAGACAAAGGCTCAAAGATCACAGCATAAAGGAAAAAGACTACTATTACACGTTTAAGACTCATTTATGGCGAGATTAGTAATCTATTTAAATTTCCAAAAAGAAAAAGGGTAATGACCTCTCATAAAGGTTAATGACCTCTCATTGGGGGAGATTGTTAACCTCAAAATATTGAGTCAAACAAGAATGCTCGGTCATATATTTATTATGTATCGTGTATTAGAACGTTGTAATAGTTAGTAGGTTAGTCGTGTATTACAGGCTTAACTTTAAGCTAAGGTTCATTCATAATTAACCAAATCCCAAAAGGAAAGCTCGGCCCATTATCATATAGCCCATTATGCCCCATGTAGGCAAGGCTATATAAACCTCTCCTTGCATGTAAGGAGAGGTTGGTTGTCTCATTTTTCTATTTAATCCGTGTTCTACTAACTATCCGGAATATTTAAAGACTTCTAATCCGGAATATCACAAACTAAAGCTTATCCGGGAAAAGAGGGTTATGGGAAAAACCCGGATAAGAACAAAAATGCAAATAAGTAAAACCAAAAATAAGCTAAAACCAAATAAGCACTTATCTAAAAACTTTAACCAAATTAATTTTAAGAAAAAGCTAATAAGCCAAAATTTAAAAACTTCTAAAAACACTAAATAATTAAAATATTTAAAATCAACTTTTTATAAAATAACTTTTAAAACACTTTATTAAAATTAAGATAAGCACACAATAAGCTTTAAAATCAATAAGCTACCACAATCAATCACATAAAAACATAACAAACAATCAAATAAGCATGAAAATAAGCAAATAAGCATAAAGATTAAGCAAAACAAGAAAGGTAGAATGAGAGACTAATTAAAAACTTGATTAAAGATAAAGATTCAACAACAAAATTAAAAGACTTACTTGAAATAATCTTGAAATTAAAGAACAATTAAGTAAATGACAATATGAAAGTTCAAGTAAGTAAAATGGAAAGACTAAATTGTCAATTTAGCTAACACCTCACAAATGAGGTAAAGGATTCTATTTATAGGGGAGAGGAGTGTTGTGCTTCTTTCTTTCTTTCTTGTTCTTGTCTTTTCGTCTTTCGTCTTTGACAATAAACTCGTCATTCTCGACTTTGTCTCGGGATTTGTCGATAAATAAAATTAACTCGTCTTCTAATTTCTTCATTAATTAGACTTGGTTCATCGACTTCGTTAAACTTCCGTCTTTAGCCTTTTTCTTCGATAAATCTTCATAATAGACCTTGGAATTCCGTTCTTTTTGCACTCTTGATCTTTTGACTTCGTCTTTTGTCTTTTTCTTCGATAAAAGCCCGTGAAAGCTCGTGTTTTCTTCCCTTTTCACATTTTGGTCCTAAATCACAACAAAAACACAAACCACACATAATTCCGACATTTACAACATAAAATACATGTTTTGGATTGGTTATTATTATAATTAAGTGGTAAAAGGATAAGTGTTTTCACACTTATTAATGATCCCAAAATTTCACCCTCATCCTTCTGAGCTTCCTTGATCCTAGAAAGTAATTCATGTTCCACTCTAAGATTAGCCCAATAATCGTGTTGTCCATGTACCATGATCTCAATGTCTAGTTGCTCCAAGTCTCTTATAATCTCTTCCTCAATCTTAATGCCGTTGATCATACCAGACATCCTACTAAGTGCATCTGCCACTACATTCGCCTTGTCGGGATGATACTACAGATTAATGTCATAATCCTTCAACAGCTCTAACCATCTCCTCTGTCTCATGTTTAGTTCACGTTGAGTGAAGATGTATTTCAGGCTCTTGTGATCTGTGAAGATATCACATGATTCTTTATATAAGTAGGGCCTCCATATCTTCAATGCAAACACGACTGCTGCAAGTTCTAAGTCATGTGTAGGGTAGTTCTCCTTATAAGGCTTAAGCTGCTGTGAAGCATACGCGATCACCTTCCTATGTTGCATGAGAACACAGCCAAGTCCCTTCCCTGAAGCATCACTGTAGATTTGAAATCCACCTGTACCAGATGGGATAGTAAGAATCGATGCAGATACCAGCCTCTGCTTTAGGTCTTCAAAGCTCTTCTATCTTTCTTCAGTCCAGACGAATTTCTCCCCTTTTCGCATCAGTTTGGTCAATGGCAGTGCTAAACGGGAAAATTTCTCTACGAACCTACGGTAGTAACCAGCTAAGCCTAAGAAACTGCAAACTTCAGTCGTTGATGTCGGTCTTGGCCACTTGGTAATAGCCTCAACCTTTGTTGGGTCCATGGTTATTCTTTCTGCTGATACAATGTGGCCTAGGAACTCCACCTTGTCTAACCAGAACTCACACTTGGAGAATTTAGCATACAGATGCTTCTAGCAAAGTATTTGTAGTAAAGTACGAAGATGGTCTTCGTGTTCCTCCTTTGACTTAGAGAAAATCAGAATGTCGTAAATGGAGACAGTGATGAACATGTCCCGGAAATCATGGAAGATACGGTTCTTCAAGTCCATGAAAACAACTGGAACATTGGTAAGGCCAAATGGCATGACTACGAATTCGTAGTGCCCATAGCGTGTATAGAAAGCAGTCTTGGCGATGTCCTGCTCTTTAACCCGCAACTGATGATAGCCCGACCTTAGATCAATCTTGGTGAAATGTTTGGCCCCTTGGAGTTGGTAAAACAAGTCATCAATGCGTGGCAATGGATATCTATTCCTGATGGTGATCTTGTTAAGCTCACGATAGTTTATGCACAGACGCATACTGCTGTCCTTCTTCATTACGAATAGAACAGGTGCGCCCCATGGAGAAGCACTAGGTTGAATGAAACCGAATTCCAACAGTTCCTACAGTTCCTACAGTTGTTCCTTTAACTCCTTCAGCTCTATGGGAGCCATGCGATAAGGAGCCTTAAAAATTGGCTCAGCTCCTGGGATGAGCTCAATATTAAACTCCACTTGCCCGGAAGTTCTTCTAGAAACACGTCTAGGAATTCTGACACGATCGGTTGATTCTGGATAGAGTGAGATTCAGCCTCCAGGTCATGAACAGTAGCTAGATAGCCCTCGCAACCATGTGACAGTAGCGCACGTGCTTGTAAGGTTGAAATTATATATACAGACCTTCCGGGTACGAAACCGTTGTGAATGTACTCTGGTGCATTTACATCACCAAAGATGACCTGATATGAATGGCAGTCAATGGTGTCATGATGTTTGGATAGCCAACCCATGCCCAATATCATGTCAAAATCGCACATATCCAATGGAAGTGCGTCAACTAGACGAATCTTGTCGTCAAACTCTAAGGGAAGACTCTTGTACCCATGGGTTATGCGTACAAAGTCTCTTAAAGTCATGGAAATGTTTAATACATTCTCTAATGGTATAGGGGATATCCTAACATTCTTGGCATAAGCAGTAGAAATGACCGAATGAGTAGCACCCGTGTCAAATAAAACACATGCCGCTTGACCATATCTATACAAGATTCTAGTGATGGTACCTGTAGACTTGTTGGCCTGATCACGAGAGGTTGTATACACCCGCCCAGTAGTAGGAGGTGGCTTGGAGTCGGTATGTCCAGAGTTACCCTCTATCTCACACTTCTGGCAGTCCTTCATGCGATGACCATTAAAGCCACACTTGAAGCAAGCATCGCTATCGCGGCGACATGGTCATGGGTGCCTATGGTTGCAGGTAGTGCAAAGAGGGTGAGTATACCCTCCAACATGTGCCCTTGTTGGCTGGGAGCCTGTTCAGAAAAGTACACATGAGGCATGGTTTATGGGTACAAATAGGACAATGCAGAAAATCGTAAGACATAATACCAGTGAGAGTTGTACGATTAGGCTTTGAACCTCTGCGGCCCTGCTCCCTTCCGTTACCATGATTCCTAGTAGAAGATACTGAGTGTAAGAATTATGAATTATAAACATGTTATATAAGGAAAATGAATAAGTTTAGGGACCTGCTGCTGTTGTAGTTGCCAGCATTGTTACGGTAATTATCATTATCGCCACGCCTATCTGTAGTAGAACGGCCTGGGTCTGATCGTTACCCTTGGGCTGAGTAAGCTGTTGCTGAGTAGCCGGTTAAGACCGGTCCCTAGTCTTCTGCCTGAAAGCTGCAATTTATGAAGAAAAATAAATATTTGGATAGTACTAAATGAATTGAAATGATCACCGGTGAATGACGAAAATATACCTCTTCTCGGGTCTCTATGCCTCACCGAATTCATCTCTCTCCTGCAGCATCTCCAGCTTACGTGCTGCATCGGCTACTTGTGCCACCGTGTTGAAAGTAGCACACACCAAGTTATTGGCGACTGATTTACGAAGAGCCCAACGAAAGTGGTATGCTTGCTCTTCGGCAGTACCTGTTGTGCCAAGAAAACCAGCCAAACAAAGAAAGCGCTGCATGAACTCGTTGTAGTTCTCCCCAGCTCTCTGCCTGATCTCGTGGTACTCCCTCTTCAGCTTATCTTGCTCAGCCTTGGGGAAGAACTGTCCCATCACTAACTCCGTGAACTGAGCCCAAGTCAAGCCAGCCACCCAATTTCACCTCCATCAGAATGCTTCACTGACTTCCACCATCCCAGCACGTCACCTTCGAACTTGTAACAGGACAACCTTGCCTTGAATACAGGGTCGTAGCCCATTGCATCAAATATCTTCTCGATATGAGCTAGCCAGCTCTCAGCCTCATTGGGGCTGTCAGTCTTCTCGAAGGATCGATGACGTTTCTTATTGAATCGCTCCAGCCATGTGATCAGTGTTGTTGGAGGAGGAGGAGGAGGAGGATTAGGATGTTGGTGCTGGTGATGATTGTTGGTAGCTTGCACCTCGGCCCTGATTTCATTCCTCAGTTGAGGAAGCATGGCCTGCATCGCAGCTTGAACTACTGCATTGAGTTGTTCCTACTCGCGTGTGAGAACCATCTGACAGTATAAAACAAAATGCATGATTAAACTAATAAAACATAATATATATACATGAAAAAAAATTATGCCAATAAATCATGAGAAAAATTTTATGCATGAAAATGGTGTATGAATGCATGATGCAGTTTTTAAAAACTTTTATATGCGCGAGGGTAAATGCCTATGGTCAGTTCACCCAAAACAAAAGACATATCGAGGGGACGCAAAACAAAAGACATATCGAGGGGACACCTATGGGTCGGTCCCAAAGTTAAAAGTTTCGATAAAAGCACATGCGACTAAATAGGGCCAGTCCTGTACGAACCATTACTTAGTCATAAACCTACGACGATGATATGAATGCATGAAAACAAACTGTCAGTTTTAGAAAGACCATAGTGATTACCCACTAATCACAGGTCATGTTTTGAGAGCCTACAGGTCGAAACCTGGCTCTAATACCATAATTGTAACACCCTATTTTAGTAAATGGAATGTCACGCATGATTATGGCGTGTCATCAAAGCATAAAAGGTAAATGTATTAAAAACACTAAATGACCATGAATGGAAATACCAGAAACAAACATCGGTACCCCAAGTATAAGCTCATCACACACAAACATAAGTACTGTAAAGGAAAAGGACTAAACAATGTCCAAAGAAATAAGTAGCAAAATGTATGATGAATTGCCTAAAGTAGAGAAGGCTAGATAGCTTCCAATCCATATGCACGTACGCTTAAAATCTACGAGCGCCCTTGAGTACATGCCATTTGGGAACATGAAAGGAAAACGGTTGAGCATAACGCTCAGTGCACAGATATAAAAATATAGCATGGAATGACATAAGCATAATGTAACACCCCACTTTGATAAGTGGACCGTTACGCCTATTATGGTGTGTCATCAAAGCATGCAAGGTAATATGTACTAAAACATACATGACCATAGGGAAAACCGGAATCAAACATCGGTTCCCGAAACATAAATAAAGTAAATAAACTAGGAGGACAAGACAAGTGTCCAAACAAGCATAATTATGAAGGTAAAAAGGAGAAGAAGTCTAAGGCAGCTTCCATCCTATGCACGTCCTCCATAAGCTCAAGTCTGTTCTTGGGTACTTGCCGTTTTGGGACATGGAAAGGAAAGTAATGGCTGAGCAATATGCTCAGTGAACGGATATATGACATAGTATGAATGGCTGAAACATAAATAAGACTAATAGCAGCGGAAATGTATAAGTCCAGGAAAACTTGGAACATGTTTATAAAACTGGTTTTATAGTTTGAAAAGACTTATGTTTTCATGTAAAATCTGTATTAAATAGCCAATAGCCTATATAGGTCATGAGGTTCCATCGTGCATGAATACTAGGAGGGGAGACCTCGTCATGTAATTAGAGGGGTTGCCTCTAATTAAATAGTCTGGGTTGGAGGGATCCACTCCTTGTGAAGGATGCAAGGCACACATCGCATTCACCATGAAAATCCTATAAAACATGTAACTAGGATACACCCATACTCCCCACATGATAATATAATATAATGGCCAAAACTGAAAAGGGACGCCACGAGCAATTAATCCGCCGTGGGGAAGTCATAACACTGGTGCCTCCAGTCTTATGGTTATGGTACCTCCATAACTAGGTGACACTGGTCATGCATGTATATGGCTTAGGCAATTATTCTAACATAAGTATCAAACATATAAAACAATACTGGGAAAATAGTTGGCCGCAAACAAGGAATCCTAATAAGGAAAGAATGTCCATACTGAAGGACGGGAAATCCGTACCTTGTGTCCAGTGAACGAAGAAAGACGAAAGGATGAAAGCCTACTTCGATCTCACTAATTCTACATAAATAGGGGACATGTATAAGTATTCTGTTTACTGAGTACGTAACTGATAATATCATGTATTAGCTTGTTTTATATGTTCTTGTCTTGATTTACTGATTTTAATGTTATGTTTTGTTTATCATGTATTCTAAGTACTCTGGTTAAGTATTAACTTGTATTCTTATATTATTATACTTGTTGTGTAATAATAAGTAACTTTCTAAAGATAGCAGGTTTCTTAAAATAGAAAGTTTCCAAAAAAAAGAAAGTTTCTAAAAATAGTAAGTTTCCTGAAATAGAAAGTTTCCAGATTTAGAAATAAGCTGGATTAATAAGCTAATAATCTAAACATAAGTTTACTGGTTAAATATCATAAGTCATGTAATTATTTGTATAGTTTATTAATAATATCATGTTAATTAAATAAACTATAGGTTATACGTTTTAATTAAATATAAGCATGATTTAATTAAATTAAGGTGTATAAAATACATAGGTTAAACATGTATTAATAAAAATTAATTATAACCTAAGTCATGTTTATTAATTAATTTTATTCCATGTTTTAAATAATTAATAAATACTATAGTCTAAATTAAATAATAAAAATACTTAGGTTAAACATGTATTATTTAATAAATAATAATAACCTAACTCCATGTTAAATTAAATTAATTATTAGCCATGATTTAATTAATTTAATTTTTCTTGCTAAAATAATATAACTTGTAAAAATAATAACTTGTAAAAATTAGTCATGAACTGAACCCGTGTTTTCAATTTAGACCTATCGAGAACCGGACCGAATTCCCTATGAACCGGACCAAAACAAACACCCCCTTAGCAGTGGCTAATCGGCCCAGCCGGTTGCCACTGCTGGTGCAAAAATGCCACCGACTATAGCCGGTGGTTGCCCCTGGTCTGCCTCGGCAAACCACTACCACAACAAGTTCCAACCGACAGTTAGCCGGTAGTTCCCCTGCTGCTGCCGTTCCCCCTGCTTGACCAAAATCGCCATCAATCTTAGACTGGTGGTGTTGTTGCTGCTGTCAAGACCCAAATCAAACCTAACGGGTACCCCGACTCAAGTCGGGGTCCCTTGTTTCTTGCGAAAGAGACACCAAGACCACGTCGAGACATGATGTCTCGGCTATGGGTGTACAACGAGCCAAGCCGAGAGCCATGGGGCTCTCGGTTCGTGTGATTCGGCCGAACAAAACCCCCAATAAAACCATTCTTTTATGTTTTCTAGATTAAACCAACATGTTTTCTTGTTTAATTTAAGATTACATAACCATGTGTTATTGATTCTAATTAAAAGAATAAAATGAAAGGATTAAAAGGTTTACCTAATGTCTGAATCAAATGGAACTAAGAACACGAACACGGACACCCAATATTTAATACTCAAAATCACACAACCACTATGTGGTGTTCTTGGTATCCGGCGGCAAGGAGAACTAGGGTTTTAATTTTTGTAAAATCTTATGAATGAAAAAGTCTGTGTTTTCCCTTTTCCATATTTGGTCAAATTAAGTCGGGCTTGGCCCTTGTCCTTCCTTGTGTCCGCGGCTATAAGGGCCCACGAGGGTAACCCGTACAATTTTCATGTTTAGCAAATTACGTGTTCACCGTTAGTGTTTTCGAGTTAGTTCGTAATAATTATTCGTTTTACAATAGGTACTTGTACTTAATCGATATTTATCGTATAATAATAAATACATACATAATTTACATGTTCGTGATTTAATGTTCGTGACTATAATTATTATGATACTAATTATCGTGTAATATCACGTACTTAATACTTATCGTGTAATAAGACGTACCTAGTTTCTGAAATTAATATTTGTGACACGTGGTCGTGCTATAAAAGGAAAGTTTTAGTTTGTTCGTTTGTTTACTAAGTGTACTGTTCATGGTAAAAGCATGCGGGTTTTACAACTCTTCCCCCTTAAAAAGAATAATTCGTCCTGTTGGAAATACGTTTTACGTATTTATGAAGGATCGGTCGCTCCAACGATAATTATGTAATGGGCTCGTGATCTATTTAGTTAATGTATAGTCCATATAGCCCACATGTAGGGTGGGCTATATATATCCCCTCCTAGCATGTTAGGAGGGGTTGTTGGTTGTTCATTTTCACATTTCATAATTCATCTTTATTTTCTCTCTCTACTTCTCTCCCTTCTCTCCTTTCTCTCTCTACTCCATCATCTCCTTCATCTCATCTTCTTTATATTAATCTAATTAATCAACCAACTTAATCCATCAAATCAATCATGTAAAATAGGCCAATGATCTCGTAGACCTTCAATTGGTATCCGAGCTTTCAGGATCTCATCAGCATAATACTCGAACTCCATTCGGGTTAACCTGGTTTTGGCGCGAAGTCTTTTATCCTTTAGAGCTCTCTTCACCAAAGACGGAGTAACCGAAGTCTTATACTCGTGAGCCAGAAATGCGCACAAGTCAATCGGACTACGGATACGGAGATATAGAACATCTCTGTCAGCGTCCGTGATTGGATCATATTGCGCCGCTGCCGTGATCCAAGCCTGTGGCGGTGCAGTCTCGTCAATCTCCAACGTGTCTGCCCAGTCTCGTGTGCTTGGTTCAGGAACAGTAGATTGTGGTTCTTGTTGTAGAGGAGTGGAAACGTGAACATCTGCTTGTTCTGATTCAGGCATCTCGGCGGTGTCATGAACGGGCGAGTGTTGTGCAGCTTCAGGTTCAGTTACTGACTCTGCAATCACAGGAGCAACAACAACAGAACTAACAGGGTTAGTGGTAACAGGTATAGACACAGCAATAGATGTACCAGGAATTGATGATGCCGTGGTAGCATTCACATCGTGGCGCCACTTGGATCGTCTTGATTCTGTTGAGGAAGATTTTTCCTTTGCCGCTGCATCTTTCTTGGACTTGGTTCCAGACTTAGCAGGTTTCTTTGAGCTGGCAACCTTATCCCCCTTTTCAGGCTGTTTACCCCCATTATCATCCTCATCGCTATCCTCGTTGCTCCCCTTAGCACTCTCCTCATTACCATCACCACCATCATCACCATCATCATCATCATCATCATCATCCTCATCATCATCACCATCATCGTCATTGTCATCATCCTTTTATTCTTCTTCTTCTTCTTCTTCTTCTTCTTCACCTTCTTCTTCACCAGTACCCTCTTCTTCCTCACTTTCTTCCCTTTCTTCCTCAGGCAGAATGTGGTATGGTACCACACTTCCAAACGTTTTAAATAACCTATCATCCTCCATGATAGCGTCATTCAGGGATTTGTAGAGAGCCCGTTGAATCCTAGATTTATCAAACGATCCAAGTTCCCTCATACGAGCTTTGAGGATCTTCTTCAATTCAAAATCCGTCAAGTCATAGGCAATTTTGTAGACGGATTCAGAGGGATTGGATGACTTGATCATCAAGTTATCAGCCGCAAGTGTCTTTAACTCATCACGCAGTTTAGGCATAATGGATTCAACAGATTCTTTTACTCTCTCTTCAACAGAAGCTTCAAGTGCTTCTTTCTGCTCCTTGTATTTATCCCTCATCGCTTGAAGTCTAGTGATACGTGCAGCATGCTTATCAGCCTCAGCCTGCTTAACCTGAGCTAGTTCTTCTGCATGTGCTTTTCGAGTCAACTCCATCTCTGCAGCGAACTTAGCGAGTATCTCTTCTTGTGCTTTCTTAGATGCTTCTTCACTTTGAGCTCGTCTATGTAGCTCTTGGCGAAGTTCATCCATCTCTCTTTTGTGATTATCCGTATGTTTATCCAACATTTCGGCCATCACCAATGCAGCCATTATAGACGTTGCAGAGCTGCTCTGTGTTGATTGAAGAGGCTCGGTTGTTACTATGGTGCTAAGGATGGGAGTTATTGGTGGTGGAAGGAATGGTGTTGAAACCGGTCTGGTTGGTAAGGGTTGTATTGGTGGAGGTTGAGTTGCTAAAGGTTGAGTTACTAAAGGTTGAGTAGACACCATGATCATAGGAGCAACGGACTCCTTTTCCACACTTGCTGAAACAGGAATGGATGTCTCCTTCGAAGTAGAATACCGTTCAGGTGATCCAAACTCATCAATATCCTCTGGTTCCTCGTACTCTTCTTCAACATTTATCCTTGCACCTGAACCACTACCGCCCGTATCTTTCCTACTCCTTTGAATAGCTATCTTCATCATTTTTCTCTCCGCCTTGTCAAGAGTAGGATCAGCAACATCTTCTTCATCACGTAGGACTAACTCATCAGCCTTACCCTTTCCCTTCTTAACCTCAGTCTTCTTCTTCTTGGTTTCAGGTTCAGGTAAAGCAGCTGGTTGCTTGCGTTTACCTTTACTCTTGACCGTAGTAGACGAGTCTTCTCCAGTCTGAAGGCTTGCTTTTAGCTTCTTGATTTTTAGCAGCAGTAGCTTGTAATCAGCAGAACCTTTAATTTTATCCGTTAGAAGATAATCAGGAATAGGGCCAGGAATCACACCACCAGAAGGTCCTTCATGCCTTAGATCTACAGTATGATCAGCTTCTTCGGTGTGATGACGACTTGCTGCACGCCTATCAATAGTAACATCATTCTTCATGCAATAGTTGATGATAAGCTTGATAAACCGAGGGTAAGCAAAGAAATTAGTCTTCAGCTTCTTGTTTTGGAAGAGTTGAAAGGTGAATTCTTCCCATAACAACAATGCATAATCTGCATTTGCGCCTTTATACATTCCATGGAAGATGTTCATAATAGGACTGCGTAAAGCATCATGCCCACTTGTTTTCGGTGTAAGACATCTACTGAGAATACCCAACATTGCTCTCCAAGGTTGTCCTACTTTAGCAGTGGTAAACTCAGACGCAACTCGTATGTCAGGACATCCAAGAGCCTCGAACAGCTCCATGAGTCCGTCTTTGGTAGGATCCTTCGAAAATGACATACCTTTGGGTGTATCCCGAATGCCAAATATCCTACGGAAGTTTGAAACCTTAAGTGTCTGCTGCTTGTTGTCGAGAGTGAAGGTGATCTTGTTTGAAGTGATTTCCTTGGTAGCCCAGAACTCATACATATAATCATAAGGCACCGAGGCACTACTTCTTAAAGCATTCTTGAAATGGGATTGATCAAGGATTGCTATGGCGACTTTAAACCCATGGTGAGTGGATTTTGAAACTTGCTTCAGCCGGTAATTGTTTGGAATGAACTTGAGGGTTCGTGCTTCAGCAATTGCGGCTTCTCTAGAATCTTGGATTGCTTGTACTGTTGGATTAGTCATTGTATCTGCTTAAAATAAGACATGAAAGGTTGATGCACAAAAATATATAGATATGTATCATTCTTATTTCTAAGCATAACATATTTCAACAAGTACTTAGAGCATGCAAACAACTATCAATCAAACAACTCTCACCTCACTAAACCCTCAACAGAAACCGACACCAACACTCATCTCAACACTCTCAACCAATCTACACCCTCGACTCAAATCCATTTTGACAAACATTTTCGGACTCAAAACCCAACACCAAAACCTTAGATTTTTCAACAAAGATTTTGACTCTAACAATTGACAAGAAGGACTTGAACAGATGATAGAAGACAGACTCAAACACATGCACAATCAAATACCTACCCGAGACCTTTATAAAAAGATCTTGAAGCCAGTAAAATGCTTTGATCTTCAATCGATTGATGTGCTTGTGATAGTTGGCTTGTGAAGGTGTTTTGAAAACAAGGGTGTATTCATTTTGGATGATGAGATTAAGGTTTCTAATGAACTTTTGATCTGGGTTCTTCGATATCTAAGATTTAATTTACTTTGGTCTGGGTTTGAGATTGATACAAGCATTTTGGATTAGGTAAAGAAATGAAGGGGGCGGAAGTTGTATGAGCAGATTAGATTTGTGAGTTTTGGAGAAGAGAGAGATAAAAAGATCAGATTGTTTTTTTTTTGGGTTGACTGTGTGTGGGTTTAAGAAAGGGGGACGGAGAAAACTAGAGATGAGAGTATTAAATATTCAAACAATGCAACTTGCCACGTTTTTGTTTTCCTGTGCCACGTCTTTTGGGAGTTTTGGGGACACGTATTTTTTTTGGGAATCGTTATAATATTTCTTATTTTTTTAGAAAACGAAATCTCTAAATTTTAGTTACATTTATTTTTATTTTACATTTTGGTTACATTTCTTTTTAAGTATATTTAATATTAAGTCCAAATTTTTATTTTTAGTTACATTTATTTTTTATTTTGTCACTTTTATATTTTTAGCATTTTGTTTATTAATTTTTGGCAAATCGTGTCGAGGCGGGTATTTTCAAAGTTAACGTGAAAAATAATTGTCGGGTTAAACGTTATTGTGGCCGGATTTAAAGACAAAGTGACGAGTCAACGTGACGGGATATATTTTTAGCAAATACGGATTTTTGATCGGGTTTAATTCATAATCGTTTGAGCCGACAACAATTTTTGAGCCGAGTCGTATTGTAAAAACCCGACAACAACAACATCCACATCATTTTTCTTTATCTTTCCTCGATTTTCAATGGATTCGTTCAATTCTACACTTAAAGAGGGAGACTTGCATCGAATGCATGACAAAGCTAGGGAAAGTGGTACAACTTCATTTCAAATGCTTCAGTGTCATATAGTTACTCTTTCACGGATTCAAGGAGGGAGCGAATTTATGAAAATCTTTGGTCAAGATCGTCATATATTCATCGACTCAATTTTCACCACTTTGACCCAACTCGCCGAGCAACTCAACAATGAAAGCTTTAATCACTCTGCATCGGCACTTGCTTATAAGGCTCTTGTGACACAACTCACGCCTTTCCTCCAATTCAATATCATCAAGTCTGAAAGTTCAATGCTTTGCCAATCATTTCTTCGAGATACACATACCGAACTTCGAGTTTTTCGTGATACAATATTGAAACTCATGACATCAGTCTCGTCTTCAATTTATGAAAGATCTCGACTTCAGCAAGCGTATGATAATGGAGTGCAAGAATCTATGATGCAGATGAAAGAGAATGGTCATACTGTTGATAACTTGGAGCCTAACAATGGAAAGAGCACGGAATCAGGAGGACAACATGATACCAGTGGCACGTCAGGGAATGTTCACGAGATATCTCTTGATGACACCTTACCCGTTTATGACGAAGAGCCTGCAAACATGGTACAATGTAATGTTGTTTATGATGTATATGCTGATGCAATGCCGCATATTGAGCATTCTGAACCTAATTATGACAAACATGGGATGGAAAAGAGTGATAGAAATACCACTTCTGATTCATTCGATGTAAGTCATAATGGGGGAGAGATTGTTCAGAATGCTATAGTACATCATGATAATTGTATTATAACTGCTTCATTGACTGCTTCTGATTCCAAGATTAGAGAGCTCGAAACGATTGTAGCTCAACAATCAAAAGATCTTGAGGATGCCAAACTTGAATTTTCTAAGAAAACGGACAAATTTGAAACATACTTTGAAAAACTTGAAAAGTCAAACGTTGTTCTTGAAAGAAAATTGGATCAAAAAGTTTTGGATTCGAAAGCTGAAAAGGATAATCTTTTGAAACAAATTCAGTTACTAGAGTCTAAATTGGCATCCCAAGATAGAGTGCTTAAAGAGAATGAGACATTAAAGGCTCAAGTACAGGAAAAGGTCTTTGCTATAGCCGCGTTGAAAAACGAGTTAAGGAAAAATAGAGGACCTAGTGTGGACACTAAGCTTGAAAAACCATCAATCTTAGGGAAACCGCCTACAAATCAGTTCGTCAGACAACCGATTGTCAGACAACCTACTACATTTAGATCCGAGCGACCACAATCCTCGAGACCGCGGTTTGCCTCCCAAGTTGATTTGGGTCATATTTCTAGAACAGTCACTCCACCAACTAGGCCTAATGTGACTAAAACAGTTTTAGCAAGACCTCATCACATGATTGCCCCTAGTTTCTCAAAGAATAGTTCAATGAACACGTCTAGAACTAGTTCAACTGATGTGCGCCATGATTTTGGTCAAAGGGAAGCTATTCAAAAGACACATGTAAGAGATAGCAATGTCCAACCTAGTCAGATGCCTTCTAGATTACCCAACACTGCTAACCGTAGCATGACGTCTCCTAGGAGCATCGGTCAATCATCTAGGAATTACTCGGACATTAAATATGCTACTTGTAAAACATGTAGAAAATGTGTCTTTACGGCAAATCATGACTCTTGTATCAAAAAACTGCTTAATGAGGTGAACTCCCGTGCTAGACTTAAATTCCAGTGGGTTGCTAAAATCAAACCCATTGGTAAAATGCGGCGCCCCACTGGTAGATCTTTCACTCTTGTAGGAAACGAGTGCCCTTTAACTAGGATAATCTCTGACTCTACTAAGACTGCTAGGGAGGAAATTACAAAGGATGATAAATCACTTAAGCCTGAACTTAAGATTTTCTATAAAAGGAAACGTTTGCCAACTAAGACAAGTGAATCATCCCCTCAGGCCACCTCTTGTTGATCCCAAAGTCAGATCTTAAACCTTAATAGCTTGTTTAAGGGTTGTGATAGAGAGAAAGAATTCAATCTAACACTAGAGAAACTTTGCAAAGCAAAGTAACTAAACAAGATGCGGAATGTAATCTTTAGCACAAGAACAAATGAGATTCAAACGTTGAACTTTAATATATCAAAGATATACGAATACCCAAAGTGGTATTAGGGTTTACAAAACCTTAAAGTAATAATAATGAAAAACGAAATGAGAAAGACCCTCTTTGCATGCTAACCTAGTGAGTCCTTTTATAGATACAAGGACCCACGTACAAGATCACTACTAACAAACTATGGAAAGTATTAAGGAATAATAACTGAAACGCGTAAAAATCTATTCCATGTTTATCTTGACGGCAGGGCCTTTGACTCCAGCAGGGGAACGGATCCCCCTGCCTTTGTTATTTAGCAGGGGGAACTTACTCTAGCAGGGGTATGAATAATCAACTAGCAGGGGAAACAAGTAAGCATAGATTTATTCCCAACAATCCTCCCCTAAACTTGTGCTTTCCCCTAAAAGACAAGTTTCTGAATAAATGCTAGTTGATGAGGATGCTTACAAACTCTCTGGCCAAATCTGACTATGAACCATTCTTACCAGATCATAAGCAACAGGCTTTTTGGCATCAACAATTAACTTAGCCTGTGCTAACTTCTTCAAGGTTTCCTGAGAGAAGGGATAATACCTATGATTGAGTAAATAAACACTCACACCTTCCATTACTACCTCATAAACCCCAGAATTTGTAAATAGCTTCCAATACACCAAATCTCCTTTATTCACTGCATCAAATAGAGGATCAAATAATTCATGTTCATACATTCTATGCATGCACTCCCAGATTACCCAATCCTTCTCCACACCATCCATGGTAGGAGGTTTTGCAGCAAACGTTTTCTTCAATATTTTCCACAGATCTTCTAAGTCTTCACTATCCAAAATTTGAAACATGACATCTAGGCTTAGAAATGTCTGTGCTGTATTGTCAGCCCTTGTAAGCTTCCACCAAGTTCTCCCTTTGTGTTCATAAACAGCATACTCTATAATAGCAAACTTCTTTCTAAGTTCACTAGGTGAGATTTCATCATTTTCCTGCAAAATCAGCTGTTTATCAATTTCATCATTTGATGGCCCTTGAGACTCTTTAGTGATTATGCCCACTTGCTCCATTCTCTTGAGTCTCTTTGCTGCTCTTTGTGCATTAAGTACAGACTTCTCAAGTACTTCTGGAAAACTTTCACCTGCTTGGTGTGATGCCCCTGTTTGGGATGATGCACCTGCTTGTGTAGTCTCTCCAGCTTTTCTTTTCTTTGTTGCTCTAGCTTTCTATAGTACTTCACTTTGTCTCCTAAGATACTCAGCTTCCTCAGGAGTGTTGATAGTCATCCAATCCTCCACATCATACAACTTTAGAACTGGTCTGACTGCTCTCTTTATGGCTTCAAAGCTCATATCTCTGAAGTCACCATCCTTCCACTTTCTATGCCTTTTAAGCAGAACTTTGTAGTGATCAAGTTGCCCTTTCTCTGACGTTCGATACTTCTCACTCTGAATTTGCATTGCCCTTCTTTCCAGATATTCAGTTTGATATTTGTAAACAAGGCAAGTCAACTCATACCTGTCTTCCAAAGGAGCATTTTTCAACTCCTTCTCCCATTGATCAAGAAACTCTCCAACATGAGGTACCCTGTCATCTAGTTCCCTATGCATAATCTCAACCTGTTTTAGCATATCTTTGGGCCTCATCTTCTCCATCCTTTGATCCTGCATATCCATTTCCTCTTGTTGTAGCCTGAGAGCTACTTGTGCATCATGTGCTTCTTGGACCTTCTGTTGTTCAGGAGTCAGATGCTTGTATTTTCTCTTGGGCTGTTGCACCATGATTCCTTTTCCTTTGTCTTTTGGATCCACTGCTGGTGCTGGTTTTGTTTTAGATGCAGGTTCTTTGATTGTTATCCCCTTCTGAGCTGGTTGCTTTCTGTTCTTCCTAACAAATGTTTGAGTAATGTTCTTAGCAGGGGATAAACTTACAGCAGTGGGATCAGCAATGGCAGGGGAAACTTTTGAAGCAGGGGCTTCTTCTTGATTGCCCATGGTGAGCAATGTTTGAGCAATATCTTTGGTTGCACTCCCCTTATCAGCACTTTCTCTCTCCATTCCTTTCTTAGCCATTGTTATCTTTCCATGCTCCCCACCAGGATATGAATAATACTCAGTAGATCCTTCTGTGTGTGGAATTTCCTCCCCTTTGGAAGCATCCTCATCTGTGGAAAGAATCAGTCTGGGCTTTCTCCTCCCCTCAAGAGTAGCAAGTCTGGTTTCCAGGTGAGAGATAACCAGACCTTGCTTTTTGACATCTTGTACTAGTTGTGCATTCTGCCTTTTCAGACTCATGCACATTTTCGTCAATTCCAGATTTGTCAAAGGTTTCATACTGCTCTCAATCCTAGAAGGGAATTTCTCCCCTTGTTGGATATCATGGAGTGGGGGAGAGGACTTATTGATGGTGTCACTATCGTGCTCACCCCTTGAGGATGAGACAGTAGTGGCAGCCAAACCCCCAGGTTGCTCCAAACTCTTGGAGACTCTCCTTTCTGCTGCTTGTGAAGATTCACCAGGCAAGGGAGACCTGGCAAACCTGGATTTTGAATGCCTTTCTTGTTGTGGATCAGCAGGTGGTAGGTTCTTGGCAGGGGATTCAGCAGGTTGATTTATGTCTGTTTGATTTTTTGGCTTCTTCCCATCTGATTTGGTCTAGCATAATTGAAGTGAATGGAATGTTTCTGCCAGAAAACAAAGGTGATGGTGCAAGTAATGTGGTGAAAAGTTTGGTTGTGTGTTTGGTTGCTGAAAAATAGTTTCTGTGTGTAATGGGACCATGATCACTCATATTCAGCAAAACTTCTATAAACCTTGGATACATACAAAACTTTGAGGTGCTTGAAACATTTTTAACCGTGCCTTTAAAAATCATTTGAGAAAAACAATACTTCCTTCCTGTTGCAAAGCAGATCAGGGCAGAAGCTATCTCACTACCAACCTCATTAAAAGCAGTGGTTTTGGGTGACAAACATTGCATAATAGTATGAATCAAAAATTTCCAATGAGGGGCAAACTGGCCTTTAGCAAACTTTAATTTTTGATTTTCAGAAAGTTTATACCCCAATTTATCAAGACCTTCAAAAATTTCAGCCTCAGAAAAGTTGGTTATTCCATCCTCATCATCAAGGAGGATATTCTCCCTGATGGAGGCAAGTGTGATTACCTTGGAATGACCATCAACTGTGCTTTGAATTATGACCTCTCCATTCACTGTTTTGGTCATGGCTTTAGACCAGAACTGTTGAATGTGTGAGGTATAAATGCGAGGATTGATGAGAAGGGCCACTCTGAAGTACTAAGACTTTAGAAAGGCCACAGCCTCAGTAAACTCGGCTGGTTCATCATGAAGCAAAGCAATTTGGTTATGATTAGGAGCAATTTTAAGGGTCATGATGAATTTGGAAAATAGTTTAGAGGTTTATAGAGATGGGAGGTAAGTGGGATTAGGTCGAGAGAGATTTATGGACCTGCTGGTAAAGGGAATTAAGTTTATATAGACAAATTGAAGGGCTGTGATTGGACCAAAATTTTCAAATTGCAAAAATATCAAGGATAAATCTTGATAAAAAATTAATATATTTGAAATAGAAGGAAAAGATTACCAATCAATGAAGAAAGCGCCTTAAATATCTTTTAAAAAGAATAAAATATTCCCTAACCAAAATTTAAGCAAGCAGGCCCAACGGCTATGAACAGGGTAACGGTATTGTCGGTCAACGGTCAAACAGGGGAATGTTGTGAAGGCAGGGGAATAAAAGATAAAAGCAGGGGGAACTTTCCTAGGGGTATTAAACTAGTCATGGAAGGACTAATGCTAACTAGCTCTGCTCTAATGCACACACTTGTATACACAAGATAGATACATAGAATCTCAAGAGTCCTCTATTCAGCAATGGTCCCAATACAAAAAGTTAATACATAAGTCCCCCTACACCAGGTAATCCCAAGAAATCATGCATACCCCAGTCACCATCCCAACCTTGTCCCTTACTTATGGTCAGTTAGTCTTGGCAGTGTGTGCCACAGGTCTGTATTTGAACAGCAAGCTGTTTATAATAAAGAAATGTAAGTACACACTATAGTGCCTCAAGGTTTCAGAGTTCTGACAAGCTTTGCAGCAAGTCATCATTAACCTGAACCCTCACTCACCAGTGGATATGATGTAAGATCATATATGAGCATCCTAAGGATACCCTGAGTCCTAAAGGTGTGACCTAACCTCCCCTGAAACATAGAGTATATACCTGATTCACCAACAAGAATAGTATGCACCATATGAACCTCTGCATTGTTAGTCTAAAACCACATAAAACCACTTTTGTAAAAAGAACACACCCAGCTTAAGAGAAAAATCCTCATGGCAGGGGAATGAACCCCAAGCAGGGGAATCAGTGTTGAAAAGCAGTGGAAAGAAATGGTAAAATTGACTAACAATTATACAACAACAGCAGTGAAGTAACCCTGATTACACATGACAAAATAGACATCAGATTTTAAGGAGTAACCATTCCAATACCTGCAACCAGATACTGAAACCTCCCTACCTCAAAAGCTTTTGTTAAAAGATCAGAAACATTAAGTTCTGTATCAATTTTCTCAGGGACAATCAGTCCTTTTTCAAAACAATCTCTGATAAAGTGATGTCTAATTTCAATGTGTTTGGTTTTGCTATGAAAAACAGGGTTCTTTATGATGCAAATAGTGCTGTTGTTGTCAATAAATATCTTGGTTTTAAGAAAGTTGTACCCATAATCAAGCAATTGATTTTGCACCCAAAGAACTTGACCACAGCATGCAGCAGCTGCTACATACTCAGCTTCAGTTGTGGATGTTGCCATGATAGTCTGCTTCTTACATTGCCAAGATATAAGCCTGCTCCCCAAAAATTGGCATCCCCCTGTTGTAGACTTCCTATCATTGTTGTCACCAGCATAATCACTATCTGAATAAGCTATCAGCTCAAATGGTGACTCCTTTGGATACCAGAGTCCTAAGGTAGGATGACATTTTAGATACCTAAAAATCCTTTTCACAGCAAATAAGTGACACTCTGTTGGTGACACCTGGTATCTTGCACATAAGCAGACTGCAAACATGATGTCAGGTC
Organism: Glebionis coronaria; assembly: GCA_025667525.1. Lineage (NCBI taxonomy): Eukaryota > Viridiplantae > Streptophyta > Magnoliopsida > Asterales > Asteraceae > Glebionis > Glebionis coronaria. The sequence continues at coordinate 729,619 of JANFOE010000517.1, forward strand.
TTGAAGCAGTGAGATACATAAGAGACCCAATCATAGACCTGTAATTCCTGACATCAATAGGCTTTCCAGGACCATCCTTGCCCCATGGATGATCCTTGTCCATGGGAGTGGACACCTTCTTCCCATCAGACATGCCAAACTTCTTTACAATCTCAGCCACATATTTGTCTTGTGAGATAAATATCCCATCTTTCCGCTGCTGAACTTGTAACCCCAAAAAGAAGTTTAGTTCTCCCATGGCACTCATTTGGAATTTATCCTGCATCAATTTGGCAAACTCTTTGCTAAGCATGGAGTTAGTTGATCCAAAAATGATGTCATCCACATAGACTTGTACTAGCAGAAGGTCACCCTTTTGTTTCTTGGTAAACAGGGTTTGATCAATCTTCCCCCTGCTGAATCCATTGTCTAGGAGATATTTGGAAAGAGTACCATACCAGGCTCTGGGAGCTTGGTGAAGGCCATACATGGCCTTTTTCACTTTGTATACTTTGTCAGGATGTTCTGGATCTTCAAACCCTGGTGGTTGCATGACATAGACTTCTTCATCAATGGTTCCATATAAGAAGGCACTTTTCACATCCATCTGGAAAACAGTGAAGTCCATGAATGAGGCATAAGCAAGAAATAATCTAATAGCTTCAATCCTTGCTACTGGAGCAAACACCTCTTCATAATCAATCCCTTCTTCTTGAGTATACCCTTGTGCTACTAACCTTGCTTTGTTCCTAACAACTATTCCCCTTTCATCCTTTTTGTTCCTGAGTACCCACTTGGTCCCAATAGGCCTTGCCCATTTGGGACAATCAACCAGAATCCAAACCTCTTGTATGTCGAATTGTAAGAGCTCCTCTTGCATAGCTTCAACCCAGCTTGGGTCATTTAAAGCCTGAAAAATCTTCTTTGGCTCTTCTTGTGACAAAAATGCAGTAAACAGACAACATTGCATGTTGTCATGATTGAACTTCATGGTGATGTTAGCAATGAAGCTGTGCTCCTTTGCTGTATACCTTGTATGTCTGGGAGCTTCAGGGTCACCAATGATCTGAGAGATAGGATGATCCTTATTGATTCTATATGTAGGCTGCATGATGACTTCTGTTTCATCTTCTTCCAAATCAGAATTGATGGGGCTATTTTGATTAGGAAAGAAGTCCTCAAAGGAACTTCCAAATGAGACAGCATGACCTAAAGATGGGTGCTTGTGAGCAGAATGAAGCTCTGAATAACTAGGGCCTCCACTCCTGATGATTCTACTTCCACTGCTGGATATGATAGGACCATCATTTATGGGTGTAGATGATGAGATGAGTGGGGATTCTCTTTCTGCATCAGTAGTCTCATTAGCATCATGATCCTTTGTGAAAGAGGAATCAATTCCTCTAGCAGGGGAATCCAGGATTCCACTGCTTTCAGCCATTCCACTGCCTTCAGTCATAGCAGGGGATGAGATTGGCTGTTCTTTTTCTGAAGCAGAATTATCTTCTTGTTTATCAGCTTCACTAGGAAACAATGAGGGTACATTCATGTACCTCAGAGGTGACTTCTCAGCATCAATTGTTTCTTGAGTACCTGAAATGTTAGTGTTCTGCAAGACAACAGGTACATAATCCATGGACTTGGAAAGTACATCTATATCAAAGAACCAGTCCGGACCTGTTTGAACATCTTCAGGTTTGTCTTCAAGAAAATTCACATGAAGATTTTCTGTGACTTTGCTTGTCTTCTTGTTGAAGACCCTATATTCCTTGCTGTTTAAGGAATAACCCACAAAGTATCCATCATCACCCTTTTCACTAAACTTACCAAGATTGTCAATGGTGTTCAAGATGATAACATGACACCCAAAAGGTCTGAAAAAGTCAATTAAGGGAGGTCTTCCATTAAACAGCTGATAAGGGGTCTTGTTGTGTGCCTTGACAACCAAGGCCCTGTTTTGTACATAGCAAGCAGTGGATACAGCTTCAGCCCAAAAGATAACTGGAAGTTTGGAATCAGACAGCATAGTTCTTGCAGCTTCAATGAGTGTCCTATTCCTTCTTTCTGCCACTCCATTCTGTTGAGGTGTTCTAGCAATGCTGAACTGCCTCTTGATGCCTTTGTTTATGCAGAAAGAATCCAGTTTCTGATTTCTGAACTCACCACCATTGTCTGATCTTATGGTAACTACCTTCATGCTTTTTGACAGTTCAATTTGATTGATGAACCCAATGAGTACATCAGCAGTGTCACTCTTTTCAAATAGAAAGAATGTCCATGTAAATCTTGAAAAATCATCAGTAATCACTAAGCAGTACCATTTCTTCATTATACTTGCCACAGAAGTAGGACCAAAAAGATCCATATGTAGTAGTTCCAATGGCTTGGTGGTGGACATACTTGTTTTTGACTTGCAAGATGCTCTGTGTTGCTTCCCTTTCAGACATGCTGCACAAGTATGTTCAGTGGCAAAAGACTTGGAAGGAAGACCATGAACCAGATTATGCTTTACTAGTTTGTTCATGTTCTTGAAATTAAGATGACCAAGTCTTCTATGCCATTTCTTACATTCATCTGCTGAAGCTTTGGCAATGAAACATGTTTCATTGTCTTGGAGAGATATGTCCTTGAGATCAATTGTGTACATGTTCTTCTGTCTTGGTGTTCTGAGAACAATTGGAGTGTCTTTTGGCAAGACAAATTCCTTTCCTAATACCAAGCATTCAGTGTCAGTAAACAAGACAAAATTCTTGTTATCAGTCATCTGTGACACACTGAAGAGATTATACTTGAGTTCTTTCACCAAATACACATTGTCAAAAGTCATCCCATTTGTGACAATAGTTCCTTTTCCTGTTATAGTTCCATGCCCATCTCCAAAAGAAACACCATCATTGTCATGCAGGGGTACAAAGTTAGACAAGTAAGCTTTGTGTCCAGTCATACTTCTTGAGCATCCACTATCCCAATATGCCCTATCATCCCTTGTCTTCTTTGTCACCTGCAAAAGGAAAAACAAATTAGTTTTTCTTGGGGACCCAAGCCATTACAGACTTGGATCTACCTCGTGTATCAATGTAGGATAGCTTATCGAAAACTAGAGATACACCATTAGATTGAGTACCCCTTTTGGGTGCCCAAACCCAACGAGCTGAGGCTTTCACAGCTTTTCCCCATCTTCCCATGTTCCTAGAATGTACAACTTTTCTAGCAGGAGATACCCCAGTTTTAGCAGGGGAATCCTTATGCTTAGCAGAGGGAACCCACCTTTTGTTTTGGCCTCTGTTCATGTGTTGGTAAGGTCTAGGGCCAGATCTATATGCAGTATAAGGTGTTGGGGTGGTCACAGAAGTGTTGGGTTTTGGGTGAACATCATTTTCCTTTCTAAGGGCTGGAACAACATATTTCTCAGCTACTCTATTTCTCAAGGCAGGGGCAACATACTTGGCAGGGGAAAAGGATTTTGCCCCTGCATTTAGAAGAATGGCTTTAGGTTGCATATCCTTTAAGGGATTTGCAGCCACCATCTCCATTGGTGCCTTACACTCTTGATAAGTGTGTTCAAAACTGCCACATGTGAAGCAGGGCTTGGTATTGATCACAAAGTCTTTTCCTAATTGATGAGACTTTTGGTCATTCCAATTTCTCTGATTACCTCTGACATTCCTGTACATACCAGCATATTTAATGGTAGGTTTAGGAGACTGTGGTCTAGCCTTAGATTTGGAAGAGATGCTCTTAGAGTTTGGATTGCTGCTAGAAATTCCTTCTTTTGAAAATCTAACAGGGTTGTCAATTTGCTTTAAGCCAACCTGTTCCTGTTTAACATCCCTAATGACACTAGTTTTAACTAGAGACTCTTCTGTATCAAGGTTATTAGGTATATAAGCACTCAAGTCAAACTCAATGTCATCCTGTTTTTCAAAACAAGGAAGACCAGTCCATGACAAGTCTTTTCTAGGATAGGCAGCATGGATGTTAGCAGGGGGTGGAGGTATAGTAGCATTCATATTCTTAATTCCAAACCCTGTTTTGTCCTTAGGAGATTGACCAATTTCAAATGCCTTGGTTAAATCTTTTGAAGCTTTTCCAAATTTTTCAACAGTTTCCTCATCTATCTTTTGGTTAGCTTGAAAATTTCAAGTTCAGCAGTTAAAACATTTATAGATTGGTTATTCTCCTTGGCATCTCTTTCTAGAATCACAATGTGATCCCTATACTCACTTTCTCTTTGCCTATACTCTCTTATGGTGGACTCTAGTTGTTCTAAAGCACGTTTGTAATTATCAAGATCTTTATCACAATTGGTATAGTCATCTTTTACCTTTCTGATTTGATCATTTAAAGATTCATTATTTTTCCTACAAGCTTTAGTACAGTATGAGTCATCATATACCTCATTGTCAGAGCTGGAACTTGACATGGCCATAAGTGCAAAGTCTTCTTCCTTTTCCTCAGCCATCAAAGCTTGATTTCTTTCCACACTTTCTGTCATAGCACTCCAGTCCCATCCATTAGCTCCATCTATCCCCTGCATAGCTACCATGGCTTTAGCACCAGAATCCTCATCTCTTGTTTCCTTTCTATGGCTATTTCCAGACTTAGGTCCTCTGCATTCCCTGGCAAAATGACCCTTCTTGCCATAATTGTAGCATTCAACTTTTTCTTTATCAAACCCAGCCACATCAGATGGATTAATTGTGATCTTCTTCCCATACTTCTTGTGGAACCTGTTGGCTCTCATGCTTAGCAAAGCCATATTCCACTTGATATCCAATTCTTCTAGTGCTTGCTTACTGATTTGACTCAGATATTCATGTAACACTGTAGATCCTTGTGGCCCTTGATATGCTATGAAGGCACATGCAGTATCAAGGCTGAATGTAGCTGGTCTTTCTTCATCATAGGAAGGTCCAGACCTGGTAGCAAGGGAATAAGTAGCAGGGGCTACTTCTATTCCACTGTTCTTGGAGATTCCACTGCTTTGTGATATGAATGCCATGTTAGCAGGGGAATCAACGACTCCACTTGAGTTGGTGGGAATTGTCCCTTTTGACTTCATTTCATTGACAATAGGTTCAAAAACTTTTAAGTTATTATATATATCATCAATATTCTTGTTGTCCAAGTCATCCTTATTCTTCCAGATTGCCTTATAGATAAACCATTCTTTCTGGAGGCTGTTAAGAAACCTGGTATTCACCTGCTCTCTTGTCACCTCAATATCAAAGAATTCCAAGTGGGCCACCATGTCTTGAAGCCTATTGTAAATAGCTCCAATTGATTCATCACCAATTGCTTTGAAGGAAGCAAAATCATCCAGAATTTGGTTCTTCTTCTTCTTCTTTGTGGCTTCATTTCCTCCAAAGGTTGTGCCTATGGCTTCCCATAGTTCCTTAGCTGTTTTGTATTTCCTGAATCTGAGTTGATGTCTATCAGGTAGGGCCAACAGCAATGAGCTGTGAGCCCTGACATCATGCCTTCTAGCCAGTATTTCCTTATCACATAGAGCAGCAGATTTCTTCTTGTCCTTACCTTTGGAACTTTCACCTTCATCCTTGCCTTCTTCAACTGCCACCATTTTGTTGAATTGATCACCAAACTCTATGATCTCCCAGAGAACATAGTGTTCCATTTTCAGGTATTGTTGGATTCTTAATTCCCATAATTCAAAGTTTTCAGGATCCAACATGGGTAACTTGAGGTTATTGTGGTTGTTGCTATTTGTGGATGAATCTAAAGACATGTTTGCTATGAGGATTTTGTTCTTGATTTAGACAAAGTTTCTCAACAAGCTCTGATACCACTTGTTGATCCCAAAGTCAGATCTTAAACCTTAATAGCTTGTTTAAGGGTTGTGATAGAGAGAAAGAATTCAATCTAACACTAGATAAACTTTGCAAAGCAAAGTAACTAAACAAGATGCGGAATGTAATGTTTAGCACAAGAACAAATGAGATTCAAACGTTGAACTTTAATATATCAAAGATATACGAATACCTAAAGTGGTATTAGGGTTTACAAAACCTTAAAGTAATAATAATGAAAAACGAAATGAGAAAGACCCTCTTTGCATGCTAACCTAGTGAGTCCTTTTATAGATACAAGGACCCACGTACAAGATCACTACTAACAAACTATGGAAAGTATTAAGGAATAATAACTGAAACGCGTAAAAATCTATTCCATGTTTATCTTGACGGCAGGGCCTTTGACTCCAGCAGGGGAACGGATCCCCCTGCCTTTGTTATTTAGCAGGGGGAACTTACTCTAGCAGGGGTATGAATAATCAGCTAGCTGGGGAAACAAGTAAGCATAGATTTATTCCCAACACCTCTGACACAAGAAAAGAAAACCATGAACCCCCAGGTGCTTCTAAAATAGATATCTCTAACCCATGCAAAAGTATACAAACTCCTAATGATAATGCAGGTACCAAAGTTGATGTTCCAAAAGAACGAAGCGGTCCAATCATTGTATACCGTTCAACTAAGGACACTCTCAGAGTTTGGTTGCTGAAGAAGCAGATATCAGAGAAACTAGTATCTCAGGGGATTCATGGTAAAAGCTTACACAGGACTTATAGTCACATCACAGACTATAACTCGCTCTTCAAAGAAAGGAAAGTTTATCGCCGATGGTAAACTTATCCTAACAACGAGAAATTAATTTTTCTCGGGCATGAGCTTATATCAAAAACATTCCAAGTTTTTAAGCTCATGCATAATGGCTCCTCGTTAAATGACAGACGATGACCCGGACTTCAGAGACAGGGAAGTTTATCCACGCAACGATAACTTACCCTCTTAACAAGAAATTAAGTTTTCTTGGACAACAGCTTATCCTAAAACCATTCAAAGGTTTTAAGCTCGTGTATATGGTTTATCATTAAATGTCAGATGATGACCCGATCTTCAAATTAAGGAAAGTTTATCGCCGATGATAAACTTATCCTAACAACGAGAAATTAAGTTTTTCTCGGGCATGAGCTAAACTTAAAAACATTCGAGGTTTTTAAGCTCATGCACAATGACTTACAGTTAAATGTCAGACCGTAACTCGAACTTCAAATAAAGGAAAGATTATCTTTTATGATAACTTATCCTCATAACGAGAAATTCACCTTTCTCGGTCATGAGCTTGTATTAAAACATTCGAAGTTTTAAGCTCAGAAAGGAAAGTGTATCTTTTAAATAAGAGAACTTTTCCTCATAACGAGAAATTAACCTTTCTCGGTCATGAGCTTTCCGTTAAAACAGTCAAAGTTTTCAAGCTCATGAAAACGACTTCTAAGTAAATGTCAGCTTAGGACTCGTTCTTCAGATAAAAGGAAAGTTTATCGCCGATGATAAACTTATCCTTAACAACGGGAAGTTTACAACTTCTCGGACTTGAGCTCGTTTTATAAGATATTCAACATCTTAAGCTCAAGTAATTGGTTTTCAAAACTTTGAACACAATTTTTCAAGAATTTTTCAAAAGGTTTTTCTAAATCTTTCAAAATTGTGTGTTCAAAAATGTTTTGATAAAACGAGCATGTCTTCTGGAATCGATAATATTTATGAACCTAGAAATGTCATTCAATAATGACACGGGGTTGTAAATAAAGTTCGAGCAGAAGTTTAAAAGATTTAAAACATGCTCCATATGGTTTGCTATTATTTCAGATAGCAACCCGCTTTTCATAATCAAGTCAAGCATTTCACCGGAAAGCTTTGACTCAACAACGGGAATTAATTTTCTCGGGGACGTGACGAGGTGACCAACATTCGTGAACAAGAACCATGTACTTCTTTCATATGATGTTCTCCATCATTCAGGTCCTACCTCGTAAATTGTTAATCTTGTGAATTCATTATCATATATGATCTTTGCACGTGATAAATACCTTACACTTGTGTTTAAAAGGTATTTAATTTACGCTTCAGCACACCCTCTTTAATTTGAGGGGGAGCATGTGTAATTCATAAAGATAATTGGACTTGCATTTTTCTTCCCAAATTTTCTTAAAATGCTATTAAATCAATTGATATTAAAAACATCGATTGGGTTAATATTTTTAATATGGGGGAGAAAATGTGATTTAATATGGGATATGATCAATCATAAATGGTTTGACTTAACGTGCTAGCTCATCCCGACATGTGCGAAATGTTTTCGGTATCGTGGCATATGTTAAGGGGGAGCAAAATGGATTTGCACTTCAAAATGGATTTCATGGTGACATACACTTACCCAAAACATCTCTATTCACGATGATGAAGATTGTGGTGACAAAAGGATTGTAGGATTGGTTAAAGTCCAATGATTCCTCTAGAACCGGAGGAATCTTCCCAAGGACATTCCATAGCTAGAAATAGTAGTCCTTAGGAAAGTTGGAGAAAGATTGTGAACGTAGCTGAATGCCGACCAAGTACTTAAGTTAGCACTGGAACAATCACAACAAGGTGCTAGTGATGACGTATTGGTAAGCATTGAAGGGGTTGAAGAATGAAAAAGAACTGTAAAGATAAAGGGTGTAAAGAAAGAATCCCTCCTTACAACTTAGGTAGAAACCGGGTCAATACATATGCTATTAAGATCATTGTTTAATGATTCTTAATATTGAAGACAGACATCATGGACCCAGTGATGCAATGAACAACCCTTCCCAGCTAACTCAGATATCTCTCAAAAGTTATTTGTTTTATTCACACGGAGACAACACATTATCTATTGATTTATTCACTCCGAATAAATTGGTATTGAAAAGGTGGCACTCCTCTCCAGCCTCCGATCACTAAAAATCCAAAATGCACGATCGAGTCTAGAGCCATTTGAGATCATCAAATATCTCATTAGGACACACTTTCATATTTCCTTGCTTCTTCACACACCGTGAAAAGTAAGAAAGATCTTAAGAGTCCTACGCAAAATCTTCATGATCTTGCCTGAACATCCGAGTAATACGAAAGTATTTACAATGAAGATGGAAATCCTTCTTGAGCGAATATCAAAAAGCTCATGGTAGGTGACTTGTGCGATTCTTTATGAATCAAACTTGTGATAACTGGAAAGCAACAGTGGTTTAATTCTTAAATGAATTTAAACACGTTCCAGGCCTCTACGCAATATCTTAGTGATCTTGCCAGAACATTCAGAGTAATACTATTAAGTAGTTACAGTGACGAATGGAAATCCTTCTAGTGTTAACATCAAACAGCACTTGGTAGGTAACTTGCAAGATTCTATATGAATCAAGCTAGTGACAACTGGAAAGCAACGACGGTGCGGTTCTTAATTGAACTTCACTTGTTCCAGGAACATGAATTGACGGCTTCAAATCATGCGGATAAGATTATCCAAATGATTCACTCTTTACGTTCGCAGTCAGCTTTGGACGGTCGAGTAAAGAGAACGGGTTTACCCGCGAAATCTTGTCAAGGAGGTTCTTTATTGAAACTACCTGCCACAAGTACGATATTTAATATCGTCCAACGGTCTTCACCGACCGGAGGTAAAATGCTACCGAATTAGAATGAAATGTTCAAGGCCATTTCATCCGTGTATATTGTTTGTTGCTAACTGTCTTATGCAGCGTAACAAGAAGGTGGCATTGCGGTGTACAATCCAGAAGAAGTCGTCACCACATGCTTATACTACATACAATTAGTACTTCAACAAATTCAAGAAAGCCTGAAGGTCAAGTCTTCCGCTGTATCAAACTCTGAAGCTTTCAAGAATTTAAAAGTATAAGTATGTGGAACATGAAGTCACGAAGAGGCAAATATCACAAGTGAAGAATGCACAAGGTCAAGGCAAGGAAACATGCTCAAGACTAAAGTCAAAGATCACATCAAGCATATTCACAAGAACAAGATTGAAGACTCAAGCATAGATGCTAGGTTTAAGATTTTGTAAAAAGATGTGACCTCCCTTAGGGGGAGATTGTTAGAAATACGTTTTTTCCAATAAAGTCTCGGTCACATCTTAGTTAGCATAGATCACGAGATATAGACTATTTAGAACTTTGTCTCTTGGAGCGACCTCCCTTAGGGGGAGATTGTTGGAAATACGTTTTACGTATTTATGAAGGATCGGTCGCTCCAACGATAATTATGTAATGGGCTCGTGATCTATTTAGTTAATGTATAGTCCATATAGACCACATGTAGGGTGGGCTATATATATCCCCTCCTAGCATGTTAGGAGGAGTTGTTGGTTGTTCATTTTCACATTTCATAATTCATCTTTATTTTCTCTCTCTACTTCTCTCCCTTCTCTCCTTTCTCTCTCTACTCCATCATCTCCTTCATCTCATCTTCTTTATATTAATCTAATTAATCAACCAACTTAATCCATCAAATCAATCATGTAAAATAGGCCAATGATCTCGTAGACCTTCATGTCCCCGAATTATAGATAAAGTAAACTGAAACAGAAACAGAAACATACCCGAATCAAAACTGGAAAGGCATGCAAGATAAAAGGACATGAAGGTGACATGCTAGAAAGGGACGTCGAACGTGACATGGCTAAAAAAGGACATGGAACGTGACATGACTGAAAGAACGTATCTAATCGATGAGAGAAAAAGGATAAGAAGTCCAGATGGACTCCTCCGTTCCAAGCGGCTTCCCGCCCAAAACGGTCCTCTAAAAGGTCTTGGCGGAAATAACCACATTAGTCGTCATGACTTTGTCTTGACGATACATAAGTTTTTGGTTCATCAACATAAGATGGATTTGCATGAATCTGATCGAGTGGATGAGAATTAACGTGCAAGGGTAATTGAAACGTTATGATGCGAAATAATCTGAAGCAAACGACATAAGTACGTCTGAGCAGTGATGCTCGAGACATACTAAAACATAGTACATGAACAATTGTGAACGTGATACGTGAAAAATTGTGAACGTGATACGTGGAGATATGGTGAGTGTAATATAAGAAACATATGGTGGACAGTGATACGTGCAACTTATCATGAACATGATATGAGAAACGTGGAATGAACATGACATGTAAAACATATCGTGAGCGTGAGATAACTGAGGAGGTAATGCCAACGATATAAGGTGATGGAAATTTATTAGACTTAAGTCTGGTCTCTCAAGCTTCTGCAAAACTTCTAGAACGAAACATGAAATGCAAATCGTAGGCCATGATACGATCATGAACGTGACAGTGTCATGAACGTGTGCGCGAAAGCGAGTCGTAAAATTAGAACAAGGACGTGAACGTAAATAAGGAGCACAAATGTGAACCTTTGTCTGTCACGACAGCTGAGGAATTACCAAGTGATCGGATGAGCCTTGGATGGAACATGTCCGATCAATATGCTGACTCTGAAATCCTTGCGGATGTAAGGATTCTACAGACTTGGTAAAACTGTTGACAATAACCTAAATAGCATCATGCTTCTTCTAAGTTTGCGGTAATCTGGTAACCAAAATCAATGGAGATCTTGACCCATTTTGTTCATAATTTCTTATGATGGAAAAAAATCCTAGTCCGTTGGTATTCTATCTTACCCTGTTGGTATGACAGGTACTTAGATATGTACGTAACTGTATCTTGCTTAATAGAAACTTGATACATAGGGGTTTGCGAAACTATAAGTCTTTGAAATTAGACTTCTCTTAGCGTAGTATTTTCTGGAACACCTAATGTAGTGTAGGGTTCTCACATTTACGCATAAGTTGAGTCATGGTAAGATTAACCGTGAGAATACATGTGATTCAGTGTGTCACTGTAATCAACCAGAATTTATATTGGAAAATTTCAAGGTGAAGTTTCTTCTTTTGTAACATGGCGTGAAGATAGTCTTCGTGCTCTTCTCTAGACTTAGAGAAGATTAGATTGTCCAAGAAGAAATAATAACATTTTGTTTATGAGTTACCAGGAACTCGATTTATTAAATCTAAAATACTGTTGGAGCATCCATAAGATTAAAACAAAATCATTAATTTAGCATGACCAAATCGTGTACGAATAGCAGTCATGGAATGTCCTTCTATTTCCCTCGTTACTATTTGTAGCATGATCATGAATCTGATCATGTAAAAGTGCTCAACACACTAAAGTCGATTGGACACATCGTCAGTACGTGGAGGAGGATAATGGTCATGGATGGTGATTTGTTTAAATCGACTGTAGTCGACACATAATCTCATGTTACCGTCCCTCTCCTAGAAGGTTACTCTGGAATACATGTGGTAAGATTCTGGAATAATCGGTTGGTTATGAGTAAGCGACTTCAGAAGCCGTATCCTCAATAATAGCTGGAATCTTCACAGCCATGGAACAACAAACACGTTCTTGTAAAGCATAATTATTTGTACTGATTTTCCTGATGGAAAATCATGCTGAATGTATTCAGGACCCTGAACATTGTTGTACATAATCTGATATGAATGGCGACTAACCGTAGCATGGGGTGCTGTTCTTAGTCCATAATCAAAATCATATTTAACTCGCATCAGTCTGAGGTAAGTGCGTTTGCAGATTGGATCTTATCATTAGACTGAAGGAAAAACCTTCGTATATATGGGTGATACGAATGCCTTTCTTTATGGTCATGGATATATGTGAAATATGAAATCAAGAAATGAAAACGTCCTGAAGAAAACGTGGCAGGTCTCACTAAATGTGTTTTGCCTGTCTACGTGTCCAAACGCGAATAATACGCCAGTAAAGGTACTGAAATTCTTGTGGCTTGATTAATACATGACACAACAAAATGGATATACCCCTTGGAGGGTACCCTGAATTTCTTAGGGCTATTCTAGTTGATAGACGTGAGTCATGTGCCTTGACTCGTGTCCCGAGGTGTAAAAAAAATAAAATTGAAACTCTTAGGTTATTATGCCAGAATTTGGCGGCTCGGTTAGACTGCTGACCCTTTGTATTTATGATCACGTCCGTGACCGGTGGTCTGTTGTGATAGCTAGGATAGTTGCTGTCACAGTAGTGGTTACTATCGTCTTGTCTGTTAGTTCCATGACGGTCATTCTCATGATTGTGATTCATCTAACTATTCAGCTGTGTGGCTTGCCGGTACCAGTTCTCACTCATATGACTGAAACGACAACTGAATGACGTGTGACATGTAACTAAGAATTAGGGACATGGATTGTGATGGAAATCGTCTGGTGGTGAAGCATCTCCTTGTTTGATCGCTTTGATCTAACGCCTTTGTCTTCGTATTGTAGGATCTCCAGGTTGTGACCGCATCAGCATCTCGTAGCGTCTCCAAATAGTCAGCCGCATCAACATTTAGTAACATCTCCCAGTTATGAGCGACATCTACATCTAGTAGCATATCAACAAGTGGAATACGTCTGAGATGATTTAGGATCGACTAGCGAAAACTCGTAGAGTATTGCAAGTAAAGTACACATGGATTAAGGTACGTGTAATACACATGGGATACGGTACATGGAGTACACATGGAATGTACATGAAATGATCGGTATGGGGTCGATCATCTGTCGTGATTTTAAAGGAAAATAATTGGTTAAACAGTTAGAAAACCATCATGATAACCTGGCAATGCCAGCATATACATCATTATGGTTGCATAGAGAAACACAAAAAGTGTGGTTGAACGAAATTCAACAATGATTTGCCTGAAAGCATGATTAATGAAAACCAACCATGACTATCGTGAAAGCAGTATTACATGAAATACATCAATGTCTTGCATGAAAGCATAATCAACATGATGAAAGCATAATTAATATAAGAAATGTAAGACATAATCAGCATGAAGACGAATTCTGCATGAAGAAACATGGAACAAACTTAGCATGAAGGAGTATAAAACATAATTAGCATGAAAAAGAAGTTAACCATGATAGTATGAAAACATACTTGACATAAAGAGACATAGTAACTAATGAGGGGACATGAATAAAAGTATTTATGACTGTAATGAAATGAATCTGAAAATCGCTGTTGTGGACAACCATTGGTCGGTTCACAAAATAAATTTTGACACGATTTATTTAATTAGGACATAATACATAATCATGAAAAAACATTTATGCATATAAACATGAAAAATTTTATGCATGAAAACTGTGTATGGATGCATGATAATGAAAATAACATGGGTTTGGGTGAACGCCTATGGGTCGGTTCACCTAAACAAAATGATCCGATTAAAAGCACATGTGACTAAATATGGCCAGTCCTGTACCAACCATTACTTAGTCAAAATACCTGCAACAATAATACATGGAAAAATGAGTGAAAATCAGCTAAACTTAACAGAAAAAAAAATTTTGTGACCAATTATGAACGATTGGGGTTGAGTCCACATTAGCCATAATTCACGAGGAACATCATGCATGGAACAATGACACATAACTAAGTGTGGATGACGGTTGTTCATCCATATTAGTAAAACAATACCGATGAAACATCATGGTTAAAACAACACGGTGCTGAAAACATCAATACGTGGAATAACAAGCGTTGACTTAGGAAGCTTCTGGTGACTACCCACTAGTCACGGGTCGAGTTTTAGAGCCTACAGGTCGAAGCCTTGGCTCTGATACCATAATTATAACACCCCACTTTGATAACTGGACCGTTACGCGTATTTATGGCGTGTCATCAAAGCATGCAAGGTAATATGTACTAAATCATACATGACCATAAGGAAAACCGGAATCAAACATCGATTCCCAAACATAAGCCCAAAACATAAATAAAGTAAATAAACTAGGAGGACAAGACAAGTGTCCAAACAAGCATAATTATGAAGGCAAAAAGGAGAAGAAGTCTAAGTCAGCTTCCATCCTATGCACATCCTCTATAAGCTCAAGTCTGTTCTTGGGTACCTGCCGTTTTGGGACATAGAAAGGAAAAGTAACGGCTAATCAATACGCTCAGTGAATGGATATACGACATACTAGTAATGGCTGAAACATAAATACGACTAATAGCAACGGAAATGTATAAGTCCTGGAAAACATGGAACATGTTTATAAAACTTGTTTTATAGTTTGAAAAGACTTATGTTTTTATGTAAAATCTATATTAATTAGCCAATAGTCTATATAGGTCATGAGGTTCCAACCGTGCATGAATACTAGGATGTGAGACCTCTTCATGCAATTAGAGCGGTTGCCTCTAATTAAATAGTCTGGGTAGGAGGGATCAACTCCTTGTGAAGGATGCAAGGCACACATCACATTCACCATGAAAATACCGTAAAACATGTAACTAAGATGCACCCATACGCCCCAATGATAATATAATATAATGGCCAAAACTAAAAAAGGACGCTACGAGCAATAACTCCACCGTGAGGAAATCATAACACTAGTGCCTCTAGTGTTATGGTTATGGTACCTCCATAACGAGGTGACACTGGTCATGCATGTATATGGCTTAGGAAATTATTCTAACATAAGTATCGAACATATAAAACAATACTGGTAAAACAGTTGGCTGCAAACGGGGAATCCTAATAAGGAAAGAACGTCCATACTGATGGACGGGAAATCCATACCTTGTTTCCTGTGAACGAAAAAAGACGAAAGGATGAAAGCCTACTCCAATCTCACTAATGCTACATAAACAGGGGACATGTATAAGTCTTATGTTTACTTAGTACGTAACTGATTATATCATGTCTTAGCTTGTTTTATATGTTCTTGTCTTGATTTACTGATTTCAATGTTATGCTGTGTTTATCATGTATTCTATGTACTCTGGTTAAGTATTAACTCGTATTCTTGTATTATTATACTTATTGTGTAATAATAAGTAACTTTCTAAAGATAGCAGGTTTCCTTAAATAGAAAGTTTCCAAAAATAGAAAGTTTCCATAAATAGATTAGCTTCTAAAAATATATTAGTTTTTAAAAATAGAAAGTTTCTAAAAATAGTAAGTTTCCTGAAATAGAAAGTTTCCATATTTAGAAATAAGCTGGATTAATAAGCTAATAATCTAAGCATAAGTTTACTGGTTAAATATCATAAGTCATGTAATTAGTTGTATAGTTTGTTAATAATATCATGTTAATTAAATAAACAATAGGTTATACGTTTTAATTAAATATAAACATGATTTAATTAAATTGAGGTTTATAAAATACTTAGGTTAAACATGTATTAATAATAATTATTTATAACCTAAGTCATGTTTAATAATTAATTATATTCCGTGTTTTAAATAATTAATAAATAATATATTCTAAATTAAATAATAAAAATACTTAGGTTAAACATGTATTATTGACTAAATAATAATAACCTAAGTCCATGTTAAATGAAATTAATTATTAGCCATGATTTAATTAATTTAATTTTTCTTGCTAAAATAATATAACTTGTAAAAATAATAACTTGTAAAAATTAGTCATGAACCGAACCCGTGTTTTCAATTTAGACCTATCGTGAACCGTACCGAATTCCCTATGAACCGGACCAAAACAAACACCCCCTTAGCAGTGGCTAACCGACCCAGTCGGTTGCCACTGCTGGTGCAAAAACGCCATCGGCTGTAGCCCGGTGGTTGCCCCTGGTATGCCTCGGCTAGCCACTGTCACAACAACAGGTTCCCACCGGCAGTTCGCCGGTGGTTCCCCTGCTGCTGTCTTTCCCTCTGCTTGACCAAAATAGCCACCGGTCTTAGACCAGTGGTGTTGTTGCTGCTATCGAGACCCAAATCAAACCTAACGCTACCCCAACTCAAGTCGGGTCCCTTGTTTCTTACGACTGAGACACCAAGACCACGCCGAGACATGATGACTCGGCCGTGGGTGTACAACGAGACAAGTCGAGAGCCATGGGGCTCTCGGTTCATGTGATTCGGTCAAACAAAACCCCCAATTAAACCATTCTTTTATGTTTTCTAGATTAAACCAACATGTTTTCTTGTTTTTTTTAAGATTACATAACCATGTGTTCTTGATTCTAATTAAAAGAATAAAAAGAAAGGATTAAAAAGGTTTATCAAATGCGTGAATCAAATGGAACTAAGAACACGAACACGAACACCCAATATTCAATACTTAAAATCAAACAACCACAATGTGGTGTTCTTGGTAGTCGGCGGCAAGGAAGAGAGGCAAGGAGAACTAGGGTTTTAATTTTTGTAAAATCTTATAAATGAAAAAGTTTGTGTTTTCCCTTTTCCATATTTGGTCAAATTAAGTTGGGCTTGGCCCTTGTCCTTCCTTATGTCCGCGACTATAAGGGCCCACGAGGTTAACCCGTACAATTTTCATATTTAGCAAATTACGTGTTCATCCGTTAGTGTTTTCGTGTTAGTTCGTAATAATTATTCGTGTTACAACTACTTGTACTTAATCGATATTTATCGTATAATAACAAATACATACGTAATTTACATGTTCGTGATTTAATGTTCGTGATTCATGTTCGTGACTATAATTATTATGATACTAATTATCGTGTAATATCACGTACTTAATACTTATCGTGTAATAACACGTACGTAGTTTCTGAAATTAATATTTGTGACACGTGTCCGTGCTATTAAAGGAAAGTTTTAGTTTGTTCGTATGTTTACTAAGTGTATTGTTCATGGTAAAAGCATGCGGGTTTTACAACTCTTCCCCCTAAAAAGAATAAATCGTCCCCGAATTATAGATAAAGTAAACAGAAAGAGGAACATACCCGTATCAAAACTGGAAAGGCATACAAGATAAAAGGACATGAAGGTGACATGCTAGAAAGGAACGTCGAACATGACATGGCTAAAAAAGGACATGGAACGTGACGTGACTGAAAGAATGTATCAAATTGATGAGAGAAAAAGGATAAGAAGTCCGGATGGACCCCTCCGTTCCAAGTGGCTTCCCGCCCAAAACGGTCCTCTAAAAGGTCTTGGCGGAAATAACAACATTAGTCGTCATGACTTTGTCTTGACGATACAAAAGTTTCTGGTTCATCAACGTAATATGGATTTGCATGAATCTGATCGAGTGGATGAGAATTAACGTCCAATGGTAATTGAAACGTTATGATGCGAAATAATCTGAAGCAAATGACATAAACACGTCTGAGCAGTGATGCTCGAGACATACTAAAACATAGTACATGAACAATTGTGAACGTGATATGTGAACAATTGTGAACGTGATACGTAGAGATATGGTGAGTGTAATATAAGAAACATATGGTGGACAGTGATACGTGCAACTTATCATGAACGTGATATGAGAAACGTGGAATGAACATGACATGTAAAACATATCGTGAACGTGAGATAACTGAGGAGGTAATGCCAACGATATAAGGTGATGGAAATTTATTAGACTTAAGTCTGGTCTCTCAAGCTTCTGCAAAACTTCTAGAACGAAATATGAAACGCAAATCGTAGGCCAGGATACGATCATGAACGTGACAGTGTCATGAACGTGAGCGCGAAAGCGAGTCGTAAAATTAGAACAAGGACGTGAACGTAAATAAGGAGCACAAATGTGAACCTTTGTCTGGCCCGACAGCTGAGGAATTACCAAGTGACCGGATGAGCCTTGGATGGAACATGTCCGATCAATCTGCTGACTCTGAAATCCTTGCGGATGTAAGGATTCTACAGACTTGGTCAAACTATTGACAATAACCAAGATATCATCATGCTTCTTCTGAGTTTGTGGTAATCTGGTAACCAAAATCAATGGAGATCTTGTCCCATTTCTGTTCATAATTTCTTATGATGGAAAAAAAATCCTAGTCCATTGGTGTTCTATCTTACCCTGTTGGTATGACAGGTACTTAGATATGAAGGTAATTGTATCTTGCTTCATAGAAACTTGATACATATGGCTTGTCCCTTGTCCTTCCTTATGTCCGCGGCAATAAGGAACCACGAGGGTAACACGTATAATTTTCATGTTTAGCAAATTACGTGTTCATCAGTTAGTGTTTCTGTGTTAGTTCGTAATAATTATTCGTGTTACAATAGGTACTTGTACTTAATCGATATTTATCGTATAATAATAAATACATATGTAATTTACATGTTCGTGATTGAATGTTCGTGATTTATGTTCGTGACTATTATTATTATGATACTAATTATCGTGTAATATCACGTACTTAATACTTAACGTGTAATAACACGTACATTGTTTCCGAAATTAATATTCGTGACACGTGTTAATGCTATAAAAGGAAAGTTTAGTTTGTTCGTATGTTTACTAAATGTACTGTTCATGGTAAGAGCATGCGGGTTTTACACATAAAGAAAGTAGTGGAAATGTATAAGTCCTAAGTAACCTGGAACATGTTCATAAAACTGGTTTTATAGATTGAAAAGACTTACGTTTCTATGTAAAATCTGTATTAATTAGCCAATAGCCTATATAGGTCATGAGGTTCCACCGTACATGAATACTTGGAGGGGAGACCTCGTCATGCAATTAAAGGGGTTGCTTCTAATTAATTAGTCTGGGTAGGAGGGATCAACTCCTAGTGAAGGATGCAAGGCACACATCGCATTCACTCTGGTATTACTGGTAACATGTAACTAGGATGCACACATACTCGCCACATGATAATATAATATAATGGCCAAACTGTAAAGGGGCGCCACGAGTAATCACTTCGCCGTGGGAAAGTCATAACATTGGTGCCTCTACTGTTATGGTTATGGTACCTCCATAACTAGGTGACACTGGTCATGCATGTATATGGCTTAGGCTCTTAAACTAGCATAAGCAATCAAACATATAAAACAATATGGGAAAACAGTTGGCTGCAAACGGGGAATCCTAATAAAGAAAGAATGTCCATAGTGAAGGGACGGGAAATCCGTACCTTATGTCCAGTGAACGAAAAAGACGAGAGAATGAAAGTCCTACTTCGATCTCACTAATGCTACATAAAATAGGGGACATGTATAAGTATTCTGTTTACTGAGTACGTAACTGATTATATCGTGTCTCAGCTTGTTTTATATGTTCTTATCTTGTTTTACTGATTTTAAGGTTATGATGTGGTTATCATGTATTCTATGTATTCCGATTAAGTATTACTTGTATTATTATACTTGTTGTCTAATGTAGTGGTTTTACTACTCTTTAGGAAAAGAGAGCAAAAGTGGCAAGTATTAAGTGTTGGTGTAGGAAAACCAAGCACTAATGACCCAAAATGGGGATCGTTCTCAAAGAGACTTAGTATGTGTGTAATGAATTGATTATCTTTGTGATTATATTTGTGAGAAAGAAAAATAGAAATGGGATAAGAAGAGAATGACGGTTACGATGTCGAATTAAACTAAGACGAAAAAGGTGTACACGTAAAACCGTAAAAAGCACCAAAGTTAAAATTTTACCCTAAAAAGTCCTAAAAATCACTAAAAATCCACAAAAATATTCTAAGAGTTTACAAAAAATCCAAACTTGCCAAAACCTTTTAATTAATTAAATAATGACTTTTTAATGCTAATTAAAGCCCTAAAAATCTAAATTAACTAATAAAAAGTCCTAATCAAGATCTTAAAGTTTGTAAACCTTTAAAATAATCTATTTAAGCTAAAAAGCATTTTTCAAAAATTTAAAACCACTAAAAACTATTTCTAAACAATTAAAAACTATTAAAATCTATTAAAACTCAAAATAATTCTAGAAAATAATTAAAAGACTCTAAAAATATTTGGAAAATTGTAAAATTCCTAATTAAGTGTCTACAAACTAGGAAAAAAATAAAAACTTAGAAAATCAGACTTTTAATTTTTAACAATAAAATATTATTAAAATATTATTAAAAATCCAAAAATCATAAAAAATTCTAAAAAGTTGCGAACTAGCTTAATTTAACCTAAATAACTCAGAAATGAACTTGAAATTACCTAAATACCCTTATTGGGCCTAAAAAGTGGGCTAAACCCAAAACAGATTCTTATTGGGCCAAATTTAAGCCCAAAATGAAAAAGTGGCCCAAATAAGACAAAAAAGCACTACTTCACTCAAAATTTGATTTTAAACAACTTTTTCCAAAGGCCCAAAAGCTGAAAGTGTGAAATAAGCTAGCTTATATCAAACAGCTTATTCTTAATGGGCTTTTTGGCCCATTAAGCTATAAGCTAATGCCATAAGCTCAAATTAGACACACAAGCTTCTTTTGTCCTAAATAAGACTTCTGTAAAAAGAAATTTGAAATAAGCCCAAGGAATAAGCCTGAAAATGCAATAAGCAATCTACAGAAAACGACAAAATAGTCGTTTTTTAGTTCTAAGCCACCCCAAGAGCTGATTCAAGTTTCTAAAGATTTTAAATGACTTAATTAAGCTATTTCAACAAAAAATTTTCAAATAAGCTGAATCAATAAGCTGGAAAAAGCAAATAAACACTTATGTAAAAGTCAATTAAGTTGGTTTTCTAGTAGAAAGTAAAAGTCAAAGTCTAATAAGCTCCAGTCTAATCAAATGGGTCAAATAATGAAGATCTATCACAAAAAATAAGTTGTTGCAAGTCTGATAAGCTAAAATAGCTTATTGATAAGCTGATGACAAATTAACACTAGCAGGGGTTAGTTTTGGGTGTTGAGCAGTGGAAAAATTTTCCACTGCTTGACTTGTTTGACTTTTTGTCTTTAGTGACTTTTTTGGAGATTCAGATTTCACAAAGGCACCCAAATGATCTTTGGATCAAAAGGAGTCAATAACAATCAAAAAATCACAACCACAATCACCCAATTGATACAGTTAATTCAATTAAGCACCAGATATGATACAGACATGAACAAATAAGCAGTTTAGGTTCAATAAGCACTTAGAGCACAATTCAGCCAGCCAAACTCAACCAAATGCATACAAAAGCTATTATAAACTCAAATGAACAAGTCTAAACAGGTTTCATGCAACGATTTCAAGTTTAAAGCAAGATTCAAACACCTTAAGTTACTAATGAACACAAGAACATGCAGTTTTACACTTTGCTGATGTATTTGACCAACAAGCCAGATTCAAACCTCAAGATCTATCACATATGTTATAATAATGATGTTTTAACAACTCTTAACCCTAAGCATGCACAAATACTTGATATCACCAAAATCTTAGGTCAAAAACAGTTAAATTCAACAAGTTATAGCAGATTGTTTAATTCAAGGTTTCAAACCCAAAAACTTGCAGCAAAAGACTCTCAACCAAGCATATATCAGATATAGAGCACAAACACAAACTTTCCACAACATAATAACAAGATTTGAACTTAAACAGGTAGTCCCAAACACCCTTTTAACATTTCAATTCAAATTTTAAACAAGAAAAAGTGTGATTCAGTTTACCCAATGATCAATCTAGCATATAAACAACATTATCATGCAAGACTAAGCAGATTTAAGCCAAGAAAACAACAAGAACAAAAGTAGAGCACAAATCCACAAAAAATCTAATTTTTATCAGATTTTCAAGATTTCAAGACAAACCTCATGGATGTACATCCACACCCATGAATTTATGAGCTTATGTGCTAGCAAGAACAAGCACAAGCTTCCAATAACGACCCTGCTAAGATTCAACAAAGTTAGAAGCAAAAATCAAAAACAAAAAGCTAACTTTTTGGAAAATAAACTAGATTAATGCAACTTCTTGTACCCACTCTTGATTATCCCCAAGATATGAACTTCACAACACCTTAATAACACAATTAGGATGATGTGATCAGCTTATATCCCAAGAATTCCAAGATGTACCAAGAAAACTTAGCAAAATATCAAATTTTGATCCAATGTGTAATTTCTTACACAAGGTTTAAAAAACGTTTTTAGGTTCAATTTCAGTTAACATATAACAATAACAAGCTAAGAATAAAGTGGCACTTGGTCTTTCTTCAACAAAACTCAACACACTTTCATTAACAGAAAAGAGGATTTACAAGCTGTTGAACAAGGAAAAACTAAAAGCGGGTAAAATGTAAAGCCTATGTGCCTTTATATAGGCATACAATGTATCTAGAAATGCAAAGTAAAACATAAACCCTAGCTTTGAACTTCCAAAAATGCCCTTGAAGCTTGTTTGAATTCTAGTGAATCATGTGACTCCTTCTTGTTGTTTAGTGGTAGCTGGCAAGTGAAAAGAGGATCCAAGGGCTTGTATGCATGACAGGTGTGTAAACACCCATCCTTTTTACCACTTAATTACAATAATAACCGAGCCAAACGTGTATTTTATGTCATTTATGTCGGAATTATGCGTGGTTTGTGTTTTTGTTGTGATTTAGGACGAAAAGGTGAAAAGTGGAGAAAACACGGGTATTCACGGGCTTTTATCGAAGAAAAAGACGAAAGACGAAGTCAAGAAGTCAAGAGTGCAAAAAGAACGGAAGTCCAAGACCAATTCCAAAGATTTATCGAAGAAAAAGTCAAAAGACGAAAGTTTACTAAAAGCCGAAGAACTCAAGTCTAATTTATTGAAGAATTACAAGACGAGTTCAAAGAAATCCCGAGACAAAGTCATTAAAGTCCAAGATTTAAAGAAGATTAAGAGGACAAGGACTAATGAGGCAACTAAGGAAAAGAAGAAAGAGGGAGGAAGCTTCCTAAGCACCTCCCTAATCTCCACTATAAATAGGCCATTAGGATAATCATTTCATTTTTGTTGGATAGCTTGACAAACTATTTCTTCCATTTTAATTACCTTGCACATTTAAATACATGTCATTTAGTATATTGTCCAATTTAAATACTTGTCTTGCACCTTAAATTCCTTTAATTTCAAGTAAGTTTCCTTTTAATTCTTGTCAATCTTTATCTTTATTGTTTGATCTCCTATCTACATTTCTTAATCTTTGATCTTTATGTTTATTTGTTCATGTTCATGTTCTTATTTTTGTTGATTTGGCTAAAGTGGGTTTTGATTATTTTGATTAGTTTTGTTGATTTGGATTATTTGTTTATGATTGGTAGATGTTATTTGGTTAGCTTGATTTAATCTTGTGGTTGATTTTGTTTAGTTTTTATTAGATTCGTGTATATCTTGGTTCCTTGTTCTTCGCTGCATTGTTATTGTATTCCCAGGATATTCCGAATCAACATCAAGTTCCGGATCAAGGATTTGTGCAAGTATATTCTGGATCAGCAAGTTCATCCGGAATAATTTATTATTCCGGATCAAAGTGTTTTATTCAGAATATTAAAACATTCCGGATCAAGGGTTTAGCAAAAGGTTCATCCGGAATATCTAATATTCCGGATAAAGGAAGTTATTCCGGATCAACAGAACATTCCGAATCAAGGGGATATTTCGGATCAAAGAGTTATATTCGGAATAATTAATTATTCCGAATCAAAGTCTTCATCCGGAATCATCGACATTTCGGATCAGCAAGACATTCCGGAATAAGAGATATTCCGGATCAAGGGCAACATTCCGGATCAAAGCTACATTCCGAATCAAGAAGTTTATTCCGGATAGGTGACATATTCCGGGTAAGCATTTTATTCTGGATCAAAGTTTTTGGTAAATATTCCGAGTGAAGAAGAACATTCCGAACGAAGGTGACATTCCGGGTGAATGTTTATTCCGAACGAAGAATTATTCCGGATGAGCTATTTTTCAGGTTCTTTTAAGTTACTGTTTTTAAGTTTCTGTTTTTAATTCTCAAGCTTTATTTTTCCCGCCTTTTTATTTAGTTGCACTTTAAGTTTATTCTTAGATTTATTTTAGCCTTGCCTTAGTTTTAAGTTTTAGTTGCGTTTTAAGTTTGCCTTAGATAGATTTAAGTTTGCGTTATTTTATTTTAGTGCCTTTTAATTTTCGTCTCGCTTTTAAATACCTACACAATTTATTTTAAATTAGACTTAGATTTACTTTAACGTCATTTTCATTTACGTCTTTGCACTTTTATTTTAAAAACAACCAAAAACATTTGTTTCACCAAAAACAATAGAGTCGTACTTTGAACCGGAAATCAATTCGTTAAGATACCGAGAAACGAACAACTGAACCTAGCAAAATTTCAATATTAAAGTGGCGCCGCTGCTGGCTCTTTTCGTAAAGATTAATGGTTTTCTGTGATAGACGCGTTACTTTTTGGGATCCGTTCACTTGTGAGCATTATTTTCTTGCTTAAAAACTTCAAAAAAAAAAAAAAAAACCATAAAATCCATAAAAATTAAAAATTTCAAAAATCCAAAAAGATTTTATTTTTATTGTGTATATATATTGTCTTTGCATTTGGTATTGTTTTCTTTTGCCTTTGTAGGTGTATGCGTACTAGATCTTCTACTTATCAAGAGCCCGAGACTCGAGAAGATTTAAGTATGGCAGGTGTTAACAACAACAATAATCCACCGCACCTCAATAATAACAACAACAATGTTCTTCCACAGCCCGATCTTCGGACAATGGAGGAGCTTTGTCAACCTACCATGTTTGGACGAGGAGGACCGATTGCTCTGATTCAAATCACGGCTCCAGAGTTTTCGTTGAAGCACCACATGATTCAGCAAGTGCAAACTAATCCATTCGCCGGAATGCCTGATGATGATGCCAACAAACATCTCGACAAGTTCATTACAATCACCCAAAGCATGAAGTTGCCCGGTGCCACAATGGATGTTCTTCGCCTACAACTCTTCCCACATACTTTATCACACCACGCCGAGAAATGGTTTGATCGTCTTCCAAAGAATTCTATTCATACTTGGGATGACATGACTCAACGCTTTTTGTCGCACCACTTTCCACCATCCATGGTCACGGGCCTTCGCAATCAAATCAGCGGTTTCATGCAAGACCCCGATGAATCCCTTTTTGATGCTTGGGAAAGATATAATGTCTTGATCGATAGATGTCCAAACCACAACATGCTCCCTGTCACCTTAGTTGATACTTTCTACAACGGTTTGACTTTTCGAGATCGTTATACGATTAATGCAGTCGTCGGTGGCACATTTATGAAAAGGAGACCCGAGGAGTGTAGAGAGCTTATTGAGAACATGACTACTCACCACAAAAACTGGGATTCCTCCGCTTCTTCAAGGAACAACCCGAGATTCAATGTCTCTTCTACTTCAGCAAGCCCCGATATGACCGAATTCACCCGCATGATGACTGAAATGAACAACAATATCTTGCTCCTCGCTACAAACCAACAACATCAAGTTAAAGCAGTTGCACCTTCTTGTGAAACATGCGGCGGTCCACACTCATACACTGATTTTCCTTCTACTAAAGGAAATCCGGAAAACGTGTATGCAGCTTATGGTAATTATTCACCGGAAAATTACCAAGCTCGACCTCAAGGGGATAGAAATTTGCTGAGTTACCGGTCAAACAACTACCTTTCACCCGATTTTTCTCCTCAAAACCAAAACCCCGCCAACAACTACAATAGAAGCAACCAAATCCCACCAAGAGCTTCTAATCCTTATCACCCACCCCCTCAACAAGCCCCACCCATTAACCCCAATGTTGAAGCCATAATGAGAACCCAAGGTGAGCAAATCAAGAATCTGCAAAGCCAAATTATCAATTTGAAAGGGGACATCACCAAGCAAGGGAATGACATAAGATCCGAGCTTCGAGATAATATCCAATCCTCCTTTAGCAATCAAACGAATGATTTGAAGAATATGCTTGCTAGTTTCTTTCCCACTGCTCAACCTTCT
Organism: Glebionis coronaria; assembly: GCA_025667525.1. Lineage (NCBI taxonomy): Eukaryota > Viridiplantae > Streptophyta > Magnoliopsida > Asterales > Asteraceae > Glebionis > Glebionis coronaria. Next base: position 756,178 of record JANFOE010000517.1, read on the forward strand.
ACTTCGAGTTTTCTACCTTCAAACACCGTCACCAATCCGCGAGCAAATGTGAGTGCTATTACTACCTGTAGTGGAGTTACCATCGTAGGACCACCTATCTCGCCCCCATCATCTACACCTCCTCCACCACCATTTATCCCTACTCCTCCTACACCTAGTATTAGTACACCATTACCGTCTCCGCCTTGTCATGACGATGTCCCCAAGAAGAACCCTTCAACATCTCAACCTTTACCTACACCTACACCTTCACCACCTAAACCCAATATCCCTAATCCTTCACGGCTAGGCAAGACCACAATGCTAACCAAGGATGACTGTCAAATGTCAAATTATTTGAAGATGATCTCTCAAATGAATTTCAACATTAGCCTTGTCGAAGCACTTCTCCACATGCCGAAATTTGTGAAAGCATTCAAGGAATTGCTTAACAAGAAGGAGAAGTTGATTGAGCTCGCCAAAACACGCTTAAATGAAAACTGTTCTGCAGTTATTCTTAAAGAACTTCCGGAAAAACTTGGAGATCCCGGTCGTTTTGTGTTGCCTTGCATTTTCAACAAAACTGAAGAATTTACTGCCCTAGCTGATATCGGGGCCAGTATTAATCTTATTCCTTTGAGTGTTTGGAAAACACTATCATTACCCGACCTTACTCCAACAAAGATGACTCTTGAGCTTGGAAATCGCACTCTCGCTTACCTCGTTGGTATTGCCGAAGACGTGTTCATTAAAGTTGGCACATTTACTTTCCCGGTCGACTTTGTCGTTGTTGATTATGAAATGGACCCTCGTATTCCTTTAATACTTGGTCGGCCATTCTTGAGAACCGGACGAGCTCTAGTTGATGTTGCCGAAGGTGAGCTCATCTTAAGAGTCGGGGATGATGCCCAAGTTTTTAAATGGGGAATCTTACAAGCAAATCCTTTGGATGAGAATCTGCGAATATGATTAATGTGCTCGATGATTTTGTCATCTACAACAATCCTCTATTCGAGTCTTGCATTGATAATCCACTTTTTCAAGATGATGTGGATGATTCTCTCTCCAATTTGGAACCTTCACCCATTTATGATTCTCCATTGATCTTTGATGCTTATGATGATGATTCTAGCTCAGATTCGGATGATTATGATGACCTTACTTCCGAGTATCCCGACATGTCCATTTATGATGATTTTGATGAGGCTGATACTCTTTCGAGTGATTCTTCATATGATGAAGATCCTCCGCCATCACTTGATCCTACTTTGGACTATTACTCATTTGAGGAAGACTTCTCTACATTTCTCAATACATACTTCCCTCATGAGAGTGATGCACCTCCTTTGGACTTTGAAGATTATCGTCTTGATCCTACTTTGTATTTGAAGAAAATTCTTTCAAAGGAGAAGAAACCGGTCGACACCAACATCCGCAGCACATATGATTTAACACCTCTTTGTCCACCTTCTGAGGAAGAGGTTGTGCATTTTCTTCGCGGATCTTCTTCACATTCTGCTGAGCCTGAGTGTTATTTTCCCTTAAAGGAAAAGGTGTTCGACCCCGGTATCGATATTATGCAGCCATCTCAGTATCCACCTGATGAAATAAAAGGAAAGATTTTTGGGCCTACTGAAGATATGCTTGCACCACTTCACCCTTGCTTCCACCGTGCTTCGTCTTTGCTTAAGGGAACCTTGCCTACTCTTCTTTGGCTTGCCTTGTTCTCCTTAAGCTTGTGCTATTTGATGGACGAAAACTATGTTTTTGATCCCGGTGGATATGTTTCATGCTTCTTCCTATAATGATCAAGGTCGAGTCAGGCTCACGACTCGGTTAACAAAAATCAAGCGCTTCTTGGGAGGCAACCCATGTATATATTTTAGCTTTCTTTATCCTAAGTGTAGGGGAGACCCGTTGGTGTTTGCTATTTCCTCTCTTCTACTATTCAGGGATTCGAGCGCTCGATGATCCGCTCTTGATGATTCTTGACGACCCGTGATTCCGTTGTTTCCCTTCTTCCCGGTTCTATCCTAAACTCTTTTCGATTCACTATTTTATATTTCTCAATATTAAAATAAGAATCTCGTTAGTTGTCTTTTCCTTAGCGAGATTTAAACAAAGTGCACAATGTCCTAGGTGTAGGGGAGTTTACTCCCACATGCTTAAACATTGAGGACAATGTTTATATTAAGTGTAGGGGGACTTCTATCGAAGTTAAGTGGCTCTTTTCCTTGTATTTGCCCTCATTTTAACCGGAAAATCAATTTTTCGACATTTTTCAAAATTTTTGATCTATTTTGGCCTATTAGTTTTTCCCTTTGTATAGTTATTTTCTTTCTTTTCTAGAATAAATTTTAATAAAGTGGTTTTAATTTTCAAACGTTGTGAATCTTTTGACTCAACCCGAGTTTACTTGTCTAAGTTTACTCTAGCTAGTATCCTTAACGTGTTTAAGTCGAGTTTTGCTAGGCTTTTATATAGGGAGCTATAAAACGCGAAAGTCTTAACTCTCACGGGGTAAGAACAAGAACTTTTCGCAAGTTCCTATAATTGATCCTAGAGAGTCGTTTATCAAGGGAACTTTAAAATGCGATTTCTAAACTTGAAAAAGTCTAAGAGTTTGCAAGATCCTATAGGTGACTCGAAAACCCAAAACTTTGATTTAATAGGCTAAGCATCCACGAGTCTCATTACTTGAGATTTTAAACTGTGGAGAACGAGAGATGATAGAGTCAGTTATAAGTTTGGTATTCTTTCGTGAATTTATGTGAGTTAATTATAAGCCTATTCTCCCATCGCTTGTTAATAAATTTATCTGCAATAAATAAGGTTGTACGATTTGAAAAGTTACTCGGCTTCTAGCCCAAGATCGTTTAAAAGTTGCTAGGTATGGATTAGAGTTCATAGCCAAGGCATAACTTATTGAAGTGGGACGCGAAGATTGATGAGTCCGAAAAGGCCCTAACAAGGCATGAGGGCTATATTTTGTTGCTAAATACCCCAAGTGATGTGAAGAATCATTTATCAAAGATCAATATTAAGGATCGAGACACACGACGAAAAGCAAAAACTCCCCAAAAGTCATGGAGAAGTCTATCCGAAAAGGCCCTAACAAGGTATGAGGGTAAATAACATCCCGCCTACTCAGACCACAATATTGTCCGCTTTGCCCGCAGGCTCACGGCTTTGCTTTGTGGCCCTCTTGTATGTACTTCCCGGCTGGTCACCCAACCTAGTATTACTCTGACATGAGCACGCTTAACTGCCAGTTCCTAAGAACCCCACTTGCAGTAGACCACAAAACGCGTTGTGTCATGAGAAGGAGATTGTTATCTTATGAACCATGGATCTCTCCTGGCCACAGCCGATGTGGGATTTGCCTGGGGTGTCACAATCACCCCCCCTTCAGGACTCATCGTCCTCGATGAGGTTTGCCCCACCATCCCGAACGGCTCAGGAGTGGCTCTGATACCACTTGTAACATCCCGCCTACTCAGACCACAATATTGTCCGCTTTGCCCGCAGGCTCACGGCTTTGCTTTGTGGCCCTCTTGTATGTACTTCCCGGCTGGTCACCCAACCTAGTATTACTCTGACATGAGCACGCTTAACTGCCAGTTCCTAAGAACCCCACTTGCAGTAGACCACAAAACGCGTTGTGTCATGAGAAGGCGATTGTTATCTTATGAACCATGGATCTCTCCTGGCCACAGCCGATGTGGGATTTGCCTGGGGTGTCACAGTAAATAGATCCAAGTCCGAAAAGGAGGCGGATCGTTGTATATCAAAGTCCAAAATAATGATTGGAGAAAAATGAAGAAGTCGTGGTCCAAGTATGAATCTCTCAAAACTTCAAGTGAAGAAATTCCTATATGAAGAGAAGACCATTATTTCATGAACGTCTCTCAAGGTTTGAAGTATGAAGTCGCTGCCAAATATCGGTCCGAGAAAGGTCTCAAATCGCGAAGTGAGTTATGCCAAGATATGAACTTTATGAGGGCCCGAGAAGCAGTTTTAAAAGATTTTGTCCTTTAGCTAACTATTGATTAAATCGTTCACTTTATTTTCAGCCTAATAAACTATCGAAATAAGTCAACAATGCATCCTCGTGATCATTCAAGACAATAATATATAAGAGATACACCTAGGAATAAGGGAGTCTAAGTGAATAATTGGCCCACATGAGTTCGTGTTAGTTTGCTAACTTATAATAACAATGATCTCGTTTTTAAGCTTGGTTTGGAGAAAGTGAAAACTTGAGGATGATGATTATTCATAACATTTCCAAAACCCAAGTTATGATTTTTATTTCTTTACTTGTTTTATTATTTTCTATCTCTTTAATAAAGGCTAATGTGGATTGATTATGATGAAAAATGTAAACGTGCTTTGTAACTAATGCATTGCATTAGGACATTGCAATGGTCAAGTGTAGGGGATTTGATAGGTGTGTAAACACCCATCCTTTTTACCACTTAATTACAATAATAACCGAGCCAAAACGTGTATTTTATGTCATTTATGTCGGAATTATGCGTGGTTTGTGTTTTTGTTGTGATTTAGGAAGAAAAAGGTGAAAAGTGGAGAAAACACGGGTATTCACGGGCTTTTATTGAAGAAAAAGACGAAAGACGAAGTCAAGAAGTCAAGAGTGCAAAAAGAACGGAAGTCCAAGACCAATTCTGAAGATTTATCGAAGAAAAAGTCAAAAGACGGAAGTTTACTAAAAGCCGAAGAACTCAAGTCTAATTTATTGAAGAATTACAAGACGAGTTCAAAGAAATCCCGAGACAAAGTCATTAAAGTCCAAGATTTAAATAAGATTAAGAGGACAAGGACTAATGATGCAATTAAGGAAAAGAAGAAAGAGTGAGGAAGCTTCCTAAGCACCTCCCTAATCTCCACTATAAATAGGCCATTAGGATAATCATTTCATTTTTGTTGGATAGCTTGACAAACTATTTCTTCCATTTTAATTACCTTGCATATTTAAATACATGTCATTTAATTTCTTGTCCAATTTAAATACTTGTCTTGCACCTTAAATTCCTTTAATTTCAAGTAAGTTTCCTTTTAATTCTTGTCAATCTTTATCTTTATTGTTTGATCTCCTATCTACCTTTCTTAATCTTTGATCTTTATGTTTATTTGTTCATTTTCATGTTCTTATTTTTGTTGATTTGACTAAAGTGGGTTTTGATTATTTTGATTTGTTTTGTTAGTTTTGTTGATTTGGATTGTTTGTTTATGATTGGTAGATGTTATTTGGTTAGCTTGATTTAATCTTGTGGTTGATTTTGTTTAGTTTTTATTAGATTCGTGTATATCTTGGTTCCTTGTTCTTCGCTGCATTGTTACTGTATTCCCAGGATATTCTGAATCAACAGCAAGTTCCGGATCAAGGGTTTGTGCAAGTATATTCCGATCCGCAAGTTCATCCGGAATAATTTATTATTCCGGATCAAAGTGTTTTATTCGGAATATTAAAACATTCCGGATCAAGGGTTTAGCAAAAGGTTCATCCGGAATATCCAATATTCCGGATCAAGGAAGTTATTCCGGATCAACAAAACATTCCGAATCAAGGGGATATTCCGGATCAAAGAGTTTTATTCCGAATAATTAATTATTCCGAATCAAAGTCTTCATCCGGAATCTTCGACATTCCGGATCAGCAAGACATTCTGGATCAAGAGATATTCCGGATCAAGGGCAACATTCCGGATCAAAGCTACATTCCGAATCAAGAAGTTTATTCCGGATAGGTGACATATTCCGGGTAAGCATTTTATTCCGGATCAAAGTTTTTGGTAAATATTCTGAGTGAAGAAGAACATTCCGAACGAAGGTGACATTCCGGATGAATGTTTATTCCGAACGAAGAATTATTCCAGATGAGCTATTTTTCAGGTTCTTTTAAGTTACTGTTTTTAAGTTTCTGTTTTTAATTCTCAAGCTTTATTTTTCCCGCCTTTTTATTTAGTTGCACTTTAAGTTTATTTGCCTTAGATTTATTTTAGCCTTGCCTTAGTTTTAATTTTTAGTTGCGTTTTAAGTTTGCCTTAGATAGATTTAAGTTTGCGTTATTTTATTTTAGTGCCTTTTAATTTTCGTCTCGCTTTTAAATACCTGCACAATTTATTTTAAATTAGACTTAGATTTACTTTAACGTCATTTCATTTACGTCTTTGCACTTTTATTTTAAAAACAACCAAAAACATTTGTTTCACCAAAAACAATAGAGTCGTACTTTGAACCGGAAATCAATTCGTTAAGATACCGAGAAACGAACAATTGAACCTAGCAAAATTTCAATATTAATGCAGCTTAGAAAGTAAGCCACATTATGGGACGTTGGATGGCTGTCTTCATTTTGGTAGTATGCATGAGCTTGTAGCAGGGGAGGTCCCATGTAGCATGTGGGTTGGTGGGGTGTCATGTTTAAGGTTTGGGATGTGTTTATGGGATGGTTAATCATCATTCTGGAGCAGATTAACCTCTAATTACAACACAATTAAAAATACCCAAATGTGTTCTTGGAGTAAATAGTGGTGGTTTTGATCTGATTAAGGGGTGATTAACATTTAAATAAATGTTAAGGCGCCAAGGTTTTTCTAATTTATTTAATCTGGGGTGAGTGGAAAGGTGAGGTGGAGGGAAGGAGTGGTGTGATTGGTTGAAGTGGTGAGTGGGGTGAGGTGGCAGATTCTGGTTGGTCTAGGTATTTTCTATGTCTGGCCGATTTCAGTCCCTCATCTCTTTTCCCTTTGTCTTTTCACTTTTAAACCTTGTCAACGCCCATTTAAGCTATAACAACTTTTCATTTTTCACACTTTTGCCCCAAAAAGTTTTGTAAAGTAAATTCAGGGGTATTTCTTGCAAATTTGTGATTCTTGAAGGGCTGATTTGGCATTCTCTTGATGGATTATGGTCTTAACTTGTATGATTGGCATTTTGGAGGACTGAAATTGCCAAGTCTTCATTTATGAGGGACCATTCTTGCCAAATGTTGAAAGTCAAGGGTCCTTTTGGTAACTTTGGGATTTTCAAAGGACCAAACTTGTAATTTCTTGTTCTTTGAAGGACTTAATGATATATTTGACTTTGTAGAGGATAATGGTTGACAATTTAGCTTTGTTGAGGGGCTAAAATTGTCAAATCTTCAAAGTGGAGGGCCCTTTTTGTAATTTTGACAAACTTTAGGGACCAAACTTGTAATTATGAAGATACAAGGGTATAAAGTGTCAATCCTTCCATATTGGAGGACCCTTCTTCATAAATCTTCAAGTCTTCAAGGGTTTTCTTGGGAAAATTCTTCATTAGGGCTTGGTTCAATGTGCGGCTTCGTTTCCCGTGTTCGTTTTTTGTATGATTCTTGTGATCTTTTGTCATTTTCTCAATATCCGTACCTAAAATACACAAGCAACAAACACAAGCATATATTTGGGTATTTTGATGATATTTAATGCATTTTAAGCCCTATTTGGACGATGAGACTATGTATAAAAGCAGTCTCATCACTCCCCCATACTAAACCATTGTCGTGCCCTCACGCAATGCTAGAATAAAGTATCGTAGCACCTCCAAAATTCATTTTTATTCACTTTATTGAATGATAAACTAGCTACACTACTACTTTTGCTACTTGCGTTTTAGACATAATGTATGATTTTCATTGCAAAATGGGACGTTTAGGTTCATAGAATAAGAACACGTGAATGCTTCGTTAGAAATAAATTCATCGTCCTCGATTTTTACCCCAATTTCATGCCAAGCGTGCAACGAGATCATTGTCATTATAAGTTAGTAATGCTAACACTACTCATATGCCCTAATCACGTACTTATCCTCCCAATTTCCTAAGTTGTATCTCTTATATTTTATTTTGTCTTGAATGTTTCACGAGGATACATTGTTTGACTTATGCGATAATAGAGATTTAGGTCTAAAAATAGATTCCTAACGGTGTAACCAAGACCATCAAATCAATAACCCCTCCTAATAGACAACGATGTCAAAAAATTAAGTCAACAAGAAGAATCGATAAACACGGTTTTATAACGGTTTTGAACATGAGATTTATTACCAAGACTTTTATACGCCCCCTAACGGAAGGGCCTTATTATCTTTGGTTTACCTCCATCTTTTATTCAACTTCGCCATGAAGCTTTTATTATGACTTCGGTCTTGCCTTGCCTTTTATTATCCACCTCATCGGTAGTTTTATTAGCCAAAGACGTATATCCTCACGCAAAGGCGAATTTTGGATCTTTAAAGCTTCGAAGATTAAGGCTTGATTCACTTTTAATTTTGCATAGATTTTTCGGCCTTGTGGGGCTTCAAATTGTTTGCTTGATTTAGGTGAGCACTTGAAATCTTATTATTGGGTGAAGCTTTTGATTATTCGGGTGCCAATACTTCAAAACCGTGACGCTGGCGATACCTTAATGTCTTCCCAATTTAATTACACGGAAGCTACTAGAAAAGACTAGAAACCCAACAATCCCACCTAAACCGCTAAGTCAATATTTATTAAGCAAAAAATATTTACATGCGAAGGGAGAATAAGCAAACAACGAGAACACATGAGTTTTTGAAAGAATACGAGTACTCTACGTTTAGCATAGTAACTTATAATTAACCCTATCATTTCTCGTCCTCATTTAAGAGACTTAGCCTAATGTGAAGTTAAGGAATCAAAGCTAAGTGCTCAACACGCACGGTCGAGTCAAAAATTACTCTTATTCTCGCCATCGGAAAACCTACATTCGTGTCTTCAAACACTTATAAAACATGAGAAAAATTTTAAAATTTTGCCATTTTTAGCCTTATTTTGCAACAAAACGGTAAACAAAAAGATAAACTTTGGAAAGCGTGAAGGTTTGGCAAGGCAAGTATCTATTCACCCCCCATACTAAAGTTAAACATTGTCCTCAATGTTTCGAGTCTAGGGGTGCAAACACCTCCATACTAGAGACGTAGTCGAATGCCTAATCTAGCATGGAAAGGGTGTAACCGTTAAATTTAAAGCCGTTTATGAAGTGTGCTATAAACCTAAGGTTAGAACATCAAAGGATATATCATGGATATTGAGAAAGTCTTCAAAGCAAACGATCGAGTGCTCCCATAAAACGAACACGAGAGGCTCCAATCGTGAAGATCATGATCATCTAAAGTCCACAATTCACAAACAACCGCGGAACAAAGGTTGGAAGGGCATAAATCCCTACACGTTACTACATTAGAAACCGATAATATGTACATAGGATAAGCATGGGACTCCCCCACGAGGCACCTCATTTTTGATTACCGAGTCATGAGCTCGACTCGATCCCCTCAATGCTAATTATCATTGGGGAAAGTGACTTGGTCGAGGTAGTTCAAGGATGGAACTTCCCCGACAAAGTAGTGCTTCAACCTATGTCCATTCACCTTTAAATTGGGGCCATCATTTTGAGCTAGCTCGATGGTCCCATATGGAAAAACTTGAGTCACGGTGAATGGACCGGACCAACGGGATTTCAACTTACCGGAAAAAAATTTCAAGCGAGAATTAAAAAGCAAAACTTGATCCCCAATGTTAAAAACCCGGTTTTTAATTTTAGAATCATGCAACTTTTTAGTTTTTTCTTTATAAATCAATGAATTTTTATAAGCAATGTCCCTCAATTCATCCAATTCATTTAATTGCATTTTCCGGTGTTTTCCCGCGGTCTCCATATCATCATTACAATACTTTAGGGCCCAATAAGCCTTGTGTTCCAATTCGATTGGCAAATGACAATTTTTTCCATACACAAGCTTATAGGGAGTGCACCCAATGGGCGTCTTATGAGCGGTCCTAAAGGACCATAAAGCATCGTCCAACTTATCCGACCAAGATTGTCGGTTTTCCCCAACGGATCTTTCCAAGATCCTCTTCAACGCTCGGTTTGAAACCTCGACTTGCCCACTAGTTTGTGGGTGATAAGCCGTAGAAAGCCGATGTGCAACCCCATATTTCCTTAGGACCCTTTTGAATTGGTCGTTACAAAAATGGGTTCCACGATCGCTTATGATCGCACGAGGGGTTCCAAACCGAGAAAACAAGCTTTTCAAAAACTTGACTACCACACGAGCATCATTGGTGGGCAAAGCCTTAGCTTCCACCCACTTAGATAGGTAGTCAACCGCAACGAGGATATACTTATTACCACGAGATGATGGGAACGGCCCCATAAAGTCGATACCCCAAACGTCAAAGATCTCACACACTTGGATGATGTTTTGTGGCATTTCATCTTTTTGTGAGGCTTTTCCTTGTCGTTGGCATGAATCACATGACTTCACAAGATCTTGTGCATCTCGGTAAATAGTAGGCCAAAAGAAGTCGGCATCAAACACCTTCTTAGCCGTGAGATTAGCACCGTGGTGACCACCCGTGGGTCCCTAATGGCAAGCTCTAAGGATGTTAGAAGCTACGGTGCCAAATACACAACGTCGGATGATTTGATCCGCACAAGTTCGAAACAAGTAAGGGTCGTTCCAAAAGTAGAACTTGACGTCACGAAAGAATTTTTGTTTTTCTTGAGTCGTCATACCCTTGATGATGAAGTTACCCGCATGGTAATTTGAAAAGTCCGCAAACCATGGGGTGGAAGAATCAAGCTTAGAATTCACTACACCAAGTGTCTCGAGCGGAAATGTTTCGGTGATTTCCTTAAGCTCGTAAACACTTTGGTGCGGATCTTCCAAACGAGAAAGATGATCGGCCGCTAGATTCTCGGCTCCTTTTTTGTCAACAATTTTGTGGTCAAGTTCTTGAAGGAGGAGAATCCAACGAAGTAATCTCAGCTTTGCATCTTGTTTAGCAATAAGATACTTGATAGCCGAATGATCCGTATACACTATGCATTTCGTCAAGACGAGATAAGGTCGAAATTTCTCAAATGCATACACCACGGCAAGGAACTCCTTCTCCGTTGTAGTGTATTTAAGTTGAGCCTCGGTCATCGTCTTGCTAGCATAGTGAATAGGCAAGAAGTGCTTTTCATGACGTTGCCCCAATACGGCCCCAATAGCGTAATCACTAGCATCACACATGAGCTCAAAGGGGAGATTCCAATTGGGAGCAACAAGAATGGGAGCTTCGGTAAGTTTCCTCTTAAGGATTTCAAAGGCACGTACACAATCTTCGTCAAAGACAAAACGTGCCTCTTTTTCAAGAAGATGTGTAATGGGTCGAGAAATCTTTGAAAAATCCTTGATGAATCGACGATAAAAGCCCGCGTGGCCTAGTAAACTATTAACTCTTTTAACGGTTTTGGGATGAGGTAATTTGGCGATGACGTCTACCTTAGCTTGATCTACCTCAATCCCCACTTTCGAGACCTTGTGCCCTAAGACGATTCCACTCTTAACCATAAAATGACACTTTTCCCAATTGAGCACAAGGTTGGTTTCCTCACAACGTTTCAACATTCTCTCAAGATTCGACAAACACGAAGTGAATGAATCACCAAACACGGAAAAGTCATCCATGAAGACTTCCATCGTCTTCTCAATCATGTCATGAAAAATAGCCATCATGCACCTTTGAAAGGTTCCCGGTGCATTACAAAGTCCGAATGGCATACTACGATAGGCAAACGTTCCATATGGACACGTAAACGTAGTTTTTTCTTGATCACGAGGATCGATGGGGATTTGGAAGTAACCGGAAAACCATCTAAAAAGCAATAGAAATCGTTTCCCGCAAGACGCTCCAACATTTGGTCCATGAAGGGCAAGGGAAAATGGTCTTTTCGAGTGGCTTCATTCAACTTTCGATAGTCAATGCACACTCTCCATCCGGTCACGAGTCTAGTGGGAATCAACTCATTGGAATCGTTTGGCACAACGGTCATTCCTACCTTCTTAGGGACACAATGAATAGGACTCACCCAAGGGCTATCGTAAATAGGGTAAATCATTCCTGCGTCAAGGAGTTTAAAGACTTCCTTTTTGATGACGTCGTGAATTTTGGGGTTCACCCTTCTTTGACATTGGATTGCGGGCTTGTAATCCTCCTCCATTAAGATTTTGTGGGTACAAAATTTGGGATCGATTCCCTTAATGCCGGATAACTTCCACGCAATTACCCCTTTGTGATCCTTTAGAACATCGACAAGTGCGGTTTTTTCATCATTCGAAAGTTCATTCGCAATAATAACCGGCAACTTGTCGCCCTCCTCCAAATAGACATACTCGAGATGAGGAGGTAAATCTTTCAACTCGAGGGTAGGTGGTTCCTCAAGTGAATATTTGGGCTCGATACTCATAACCTCCTCGGGTTGAGGAAATGGGAAATCGTTAAGAAAATCCTTGATAATCGAGAAGTCCTCATCGTTGTCGAGGTCTTCGTTACAAGTACGTGGAACATTGAATTATTCCAACATAAAACCACCACCTTCAATCGGAGTGAAGGTTGGTGTCGAATTATCAAGAATTGGATCTGACATAGTGGGATTGCCACTAGTTTCTTCATCACCAAAACCTAGAACTTCTTGTGAAAATTCCTCGCAAATCACATCGATCATATCAACGAGGTTTATGGTTGCAACGGAATAAACATGAGAAATTTGAGAGTTTTGAGTTGCGTTTATAACAAGTTCCTCGTCGTTGAAACGTAAGGTGATCTTTCTAGCATGAACATCGATCAAAGCCATAGACGTATCTAAAAACGAACGACCTAAAATGAGAGGAACTTGGGGATCCGTGGGAATATCAACAACGATAAAGTCTACGGGATAGTAGAACTTTCCCACTTTCACAAAAACGTCTTCCGCCAATCCACATGCAGGAATCGTGGAATGGTCGGCCAACTCGATAGACACTAGTGAAGGAGTAAGATTAGGAAGATTGAGCGACTTGAAGATTGCAAGTGGCACAAGTTAATGCTAGCACCAAGATCGGCCAAGGCGAAGCATTCCTCCATATCTTGGATTGCACAAGGGATCAAAAATTTACCGGGATCACCGACTTTTTGAGGTATGCGATTAAGATAAACTGACGAACAACTAGACAATTGGTGCAATTTCTCCTTGTTGTTCAACATACTCTTAAAGTTAGCGGCAAATCGAGTCATCATGACCAAAGCATCGGCGAAACTCACATTAAAGTGCAAATCACGAAACATTTTCATAAAAAGCTCAAATTGGTAATTGTCGCGCTCTTGACGTTTCTCCTTTCTAAGTCTCGATGGATAGGGCAAAGGTGGTGTGGGTTGAGGCATAGGCATAGCCTTTGGAATCTCGGGTTCCAATGTTGGTAAAGGGTCAACCGTAGGTGTGGCATGAGCGGTACTTCGTGGGATTGGGACATGCTCCTTTTGGACCACCACCTCGAGTTCTTCCTCAATTGCTTCCTGCGTAGGAGCAATTGGTTGAGGAGTCGGTTCCTTAAGTGTCTTACCACTACGTGTGGTAATCACTTTCATCTCACCCTTAGGGTTTGATACGGTGTTGCTAGGAAGACTACTCAATGAAGATTTACACATAATTGCCACAAACATAGATGAGATTTTATCTTCAAACTTGGATTGCCTCTTCTCGGCTTTAACCATTTCTTGTTTTATCTCATGTTTCCCTTGTTCCATTTTTTGTTGGTTTTGTTGTAACCTAGTTACGGTTCCTTCCATCTTGTTGGTATGGATCTTAAGTTCATTAGCTAACTCATTTTTCAACTCTTTCTTCAAGTAGTTCTTAAACTCGGATCTTAGGCTAATGATTTCTCTTTGAATATTGTCAAACCTAGTATCATTCCCATTAGCGTATTCAACAAATTCATTTGGAAGATCTTTCAACGGTTGCAAACCCTTGTTGTTGTTTTGAAAATCATTTTGATTTTTGTTTGAAACTTGATTATTAGCCCCTTGATTACCATAGTTTCCCTTGTTGGAATTGTTTTTGAAACCAACTTGATTGTTGCGATAGTTGTTGTTAGCATTTTGATTTGAACCAAAACCCGGTGGAGTCAATTGAATAGAGCAGGTAACTTGACCGTTTTGGTTGTAAGTTCCCGTGGCCGCGTAGGCACTCGAAGTGTTACCACCGTTGGTAATGCACTCGGAGAAACCATGACCTCCACCACAATACATGCATGAAACCTCAACCGCTTTAGCCGTAGCGGGAGCACTTGGTTCACCAACTTTAAACTCAATCAAAAGTCCTTTAAGCTTATCAAAAATCTTGTTTTCCAAGTTCGCCTCAATTTGGCAAGCATCGATGGTAGTAGACAAAGAAGGTGAAGCCGAAGACGAAGCCTTACGAACACTAGACGTACTACGAGGACTATACACCTTAGATCTATTCTCAATTATCACCAAAGCTTCCTCAACCGTTTTACACAAAACATCACCACCCGCGGCGGCATTAAGATAATCCCTTTCATGATCATTAAGTCCATCAATTTGATGTAAGTCGGAAAAACCGTGATGAGGACATTCATGTAACATTTCCTTAAACCTATTCCAAGCCGTTGAAAAACTTTCATTAAACTCTTGTGAAAATTTTGAAATCTCGTTTTTCAAATGCGTAGTCTTAGAGGGCGGAAAAAATTGGTTCACAAACTTAGACACGAGATCCTTCCACGTCAATATAGAACTGGGTGGCTCTTTCTCTAACCAAATTTTAGCGGGCCTCGCTAAAGAATACGGAAAAAGCATCATCTTAATCGAGTCATTCGAGACATCCTTAAACTTGCAAGTGGCGGTAAGACGATTGAATTGGCGGATATAGTTGTGTGGATTGTCCTTCTCATCACCATGGAATTTGTTGTTTTGGATCATTGACAACAAACCCATTTTCACCTCAAAATTCTCCGCAAGGATAGCGGGAATCACAATAGCCTCTCCATAACCCTCGGTGGGTGCTTGAAGTAACTCCATCATAGTTCGATTCGCCATGGTTGGTGCTTCTCTTACAATGGGTTCGTCAATAGGAGACTCCTCACTAGAAAGATTAGGAGTGGGAGTTTTGTTCTTTCGTTTACGTGCACGTCTTGCTTGATTACGAGTTAGCATAAACGTCACGTACAACGAGGGGACGAGCAAAGAAGATTCTTTTTGGTGTTTTATATTTTTTCAATTTTTTTGTGGTTTTTGATTGTATTAACCTTTTTGGATTTTGGTGAATATTAAGTAGAGAAAAATCTACAAATCTCTTCCTTAATCAAATCTCTCGATTAAAGAAGCCTCAAGGAATGAAAACGATCACGTGAAGTGAACGCCTTCGATGACTTTAGAACGTTGGTGGAACAACAAAACTTTCAAGAGGGTTTAATCAATTGAAACCAAGAAAATATATATGATACTTAGTAATACTTTGGGCAGCAAAACCCTCGATTAGCTCTCAAAAACAAATACTCACAAACAAGCGGG
This sequence comes from Glebionis coronaria, assembly GCA_025667525.1. NCBI lineage: Eukaryota > Viridiplantae > Streptophyta > Magnoliopsida > Asterales > Asteraceae > Glebionis > Glebionis coronaria. The sequence continues at coordinate 771,557 of JANFOE010000517.1, forward strand.
GAAACGAGGCGGCGCGAAGCACTTAAGAGCCTTTTTCCTTAGGATATACTTTATAATATCCGCCTTATACCCACCTTATAGTTTGTATTTTTCAAAATTGAGCTTCACGAAAGTATTTATCTATTTTTTCCTTTTTCTTTGGTTTGAGATTCGAATACAATGATTGGGTAATGACCTCCCAAGTCAAGGTTGTGGTTTCTCACGTATTTGGAGTACTTGTGAATTTATTGTTCTACGTATACAATATAGTAATAGTATTCACACAAAAATCAAAAACCGATAATACGTATTAGTAGAGTGCTACTAATACAAATACTATTATGGTTAGTATATAAAAACAACAATTCCAAATCAAAACACAACACGCCTCCCCGGCAGCGGCTCCAAAATGATGTAGTGGTTTTACTACTCTTTAGGAAAAGAGAGCAAAAGTGGCAAGTATTAAGTGTCGGTTTAGGAAAACCAAGCACTAATGACCCAAAATGGGGATCGTTCTCAAGGAGGCTTAGTGTGTGTGTAATGAATTGATTATCTTTGTGATTATATTTGTGAGAAAGAAAAATAGATATGGGATAAGAAGAGAATGACGGTTACGATGTCGAATTAAACTAAGACGAAAAAGGTGTACACGTAAAACCGTAAAAAGCACCAAAATTAAAATTTTACCCTAAAAATTCCTAAAAATCATAAAAATCAACAAAAATATTCTAAGAGTATACAAAAAATCCAAACTTACCAAAACCTTTTAATTAATTAAATAATGACTTTTTAATACTAATTAAAGCCCTAAAAATCAAAATTAACTAATAAAAAGTCCTAATCAAGATCTTAAAGTTTGTAAACCTTTAAAATAACCTATTTAAGCTAAAAAGTATTTTTCAAAAATTTAAAACCACTAAAAACTATTTTTAAACAATTAAAAACTATTAAAATATATTAAAATCTATTAAAATTCAAAATAATTCTAGAAAATAATTAAAAGACTCTAAAAATATTGGGAAAATTATAAAATTCCTAATTAAGTGTCTAAATCTAGGAAAAATATAAAAACTTAGAAAATCAGACTTTTAATTTTTAACAATAAAATATTATTAAAATATTATTAAAAATCCAAAAATCATAAAAAAAATTCTAAAAAGTTGCAAACTAGCTTAATTTAACCGAAATAACTCAGAAATGAACTTGAAATTACCTAAATACCCTTATTGGGCCTAAAAAGTGGGCTAAACCCAAAACAGATCCTTATTGGGCCAAATTTAAGCCCAAAATCAAAAAGTAGCCCAAATAAGCCCAAAAAGCACTACTTGACTCAAAATTAGATTTTAAACAACTTTTTCCAAAGGCCCAAAAGCTGAAAGTGTGAAATAAGCTAGCTTATACCAAACAGCTTATTCTTAATGGGCTTTTTGGCCCATTAAGCTATAAGTTAATGCCATAAGCTCAAATTAGACACACAAGCTTCTTTTTCCTAAATAAGACTTCTGTAAAAAGAAATTTGAAATAAGCCCAAGGAATAAGCCTGAAAATGCAATAAGCAATCTACAGAAAACAACAAAATAGTCGTTTTTGAGTTCTAGGCCACCCAAGAGCTGATTCAAGTTTCTAAAGCTTTTAAATGACTTAATTAAGCTATTTCAACAAAAAGTTCTCAAATAAGCTGACTCAATAAGCTAGAAAAAAGCAAATAAGCACTTATGTAAAAGTCAATTAAGTTGGTTTTCTAGCAAAAAGTAAAAGTCAAAGTCCAATAAGCTCCAGTCTAATCAAATGGGTCAAATAATGTAGATCTATCACAAAAATAAGTTGTTGCAAGTCTGGATAAGCTAAAATAGCTTATTGATAAGCTGATGACAAATTAACACTAGAAGGGGCTAGTTTTGGGTGTTGAGCAGTGGAAACTTTTTCCACTGCTTGACTTGTTTGACTTTTTGTCTTTAGTGACTTTTTTGGAGATTCAGATTTCACAAAGGCACCCAAATGATCTTTGGATCAAAAGGAGTCAATAACAATCAAAAAATCACAACCGTAATCACCCAATTGATACAGTTAATTTAATTAAGCATTAGATAATATACAAACATGAACAAATAAGGGGTTTAGGTTCAATAAGCACTTAGAGCACAATTCAGCCAGCCAAACTCAACCAAATGCATACAAAAGCTATTATAAACTCAAATGAACAAGTCTAAACAGGTTTCATGCAATGATTTCAAGTTTAAAGCAAGATTCAAACACCTTAAGTTACTGATGAACACAAGAACATGCAGTTTTACACTTTGCTGATGTATTTGACCAACAAGCCAGATTCAAACCTCAAGATCTATCACATATGTTATAATAATGATGTTTTAACAACTCTTAACCCTAAGCATGCACAAATACTAGATTTCACCAAAATCTTAGGTCAAAAACAGTTAAATTCAACAATTTCTAGCAGATTGTTTGATTCAAGGTTTCAAACCCAAAAACTTGCAGCAAAACACTCTCAACCAAGCATATATCAGATATAGAGCACAAACACAAACTTTCCACAACACAGTAACAAGATTTGAACTTAAACAAGTAGTCCCAAACACCCTTTTAACTTTTAAATTCAAATTTTAAACAAGAAAAAGTGTGATTCAATTTACCCAATGATCAATCTAGCATATAAACAACATTATCATGCAAGACTAAGCAGATTTAAGCCAAGAAAACAACAAGAAAAATAGTAGAGCACAAATCCATAAAAAATCCAATTTTTATCATATTTTCAAGGTTTCAAGACAAACCTCATGGATGTACATCCACACCCACGAATTTATGAGCTTATGTGCTAGCAAGAACAAGCACAAGCTTCCAATAACAACTCTGCTAAGATTCAACAAAGTTAGAAGCAAAAATCAAAAACAGAAAGGTGACTTTTTGGAAAATAAACTTGATTAATGCAACTTCTTGTACCCACTCTTGATTATCCCCAAGATATGAACTTCACAACACCTTAATAACACAATTAGGATGCTATGATCAGCTTATATCCCAAGAATTCCAAGATGTACCAAGAAAACTTAGCAAAATATCAAATTTTGATCCAATGTGTAATTTCTTACACAAGGTTTAAAAAACGTTTTTAGGTTCAATTTTAGTTAACATATAACAATAACAAGCTAAGAATAAAGTGGCACTTGTTCTTTCTTCAACAAAACTCAACACACTTTCATTAACAGAAAAGAGGATTTACAAGCTGTTGAACAAGGAAAAACCAAAAGCAAGTAAAATGTAAAGCCTATGTGCCTTTATATAGGCATACAATGTATCTAGAAATGCAAAGGAAAACGTAAACCCTAGCTTTGAACTTCCAAAAATTCCCTTGAAGCTTGTTTGAATTCTAGTGAATCATGTGACTCCTTCTTGTTGTTTAGTGGTAGCTGGCAAGTGAAAAGAGGATCCAAGGGCTTGTATGCAGCTTAGAAAGTAAGCCACATTATGGGACGTTGGATGGTTGTCTTCATTTTGGCAGTATGCATGAGCTTGTAGCAGGGGAGGTCCCATGTAGCATGTGGGTTGGTGGGGTGTCATGTTTAAGGTTTGGGATGTGTTTATGGGATGGTTGATGTAGGTTTTTCGTACACGTTTTAGGAAAAACGCGTATGAGTGGCAAGTATTAAGTTGTACGCTTTAGGGAAAACGCGAAACCGAATAAATGCGGGTTCGTTCTCGAAGGAGGTGTGTGTATTAATGTGCCAATATATATGAAATCAAGTTTGGATTAGTGACGTTTTTGGTTGAGAAGAGAAAAAGAAAAGACGAGCTACGATTACGATTAAACTACGACGTTGACGTAAAACGGTGACGTAATTACGTAAAACGCGACAAAATTAAAAATTAAACCTAAAAATTAATTAAAAGATTAAACTAAATCTAAAATAATATAAATAAGAATAAAAATCCAACAAATATATTTTAAAACCTTTTATTAATTAAATATTCAATTTTAAATGCTAATTAAAGCCCTAAAATCAAATATAATTAACAAAATGTCCAAAATATAATTTTATTGAACAAATAAGTTACTTATATTATTTAAAGACTAAAAAATAATTTTCCTAAATTTTCAAAACTATTTTTCTATTTTTAAATCACTAAAAACTATTTTTAAACTAAAATAATCATAAAAAATAATAAAATAATGTCAAAAATAATTTGACAATTTTAAAAATCCTAATTTATACTAACGAACAGTAGAAAAATGAATGAAAAATGTAAAAATTTTCACTAAAAGACAAAACTGATAATAATTAAACCTTAATTAAACTAAATTAAATTCTAAAAATGAAATAAAAAGTGAACAGTAAAAACTTTTTAAACTAAAAATCTTAAACTGTTTTTTAAATCTAAGAAAAATTTTAAAACTGAAAAATATAAGTTTTTTACACTAAAAGACAAAAAACAGAAATATTAAAAGTATTTAAAAATGCAATTAAATGTAAAAAATACTAAATGAATAGTAATTAAAAAATAAACTAAACTATAAAAATCAAAAATAAATTAAGAAAAATAATGAAACTAAAATGGATATCTAATTCCTAATTTAGGTCACTAGAGACAAAAAAGATAGAAACTGACAATAACATGTAGTTGTTGTTTGTCCAGTAGTGAAGCAGTGGAAACTTTTCCACTAGCAGTAGGAACTTGGTTCCCACTGACTTAACTAAAAACCTGATCTGGTGCTTTTGGAGCTTGTAGCTTCTATGATTTTGAGTTTTACTTGGAAACAAGGGCACCCTACTCTCAGTGGAGTGTAGGGAGTAAGATTAAACAGTAAAAACAGCAAGCTACTCACAAGAATTACACACAAAAGGCATAAATACAGTCACTGTAATATAGAAAAGTGCATATGGTTTGTTTGCTGGTGCAATTGGCAAAAAGGGTGAATTTCAAGGCTCAAGGACTTGCACAAAAGTTAACCAAATGACTTTTAACTTAATACAAACCCTAGGTGTGCCTATACTCTAACAAGCTACAAGCTTAATGAGAAAAAATTCATCAAAATCTGGCAGAAAAGTAGATTAACAGATTTTAGCTATTTGTATACCTCTTAAACTTACAACTTTCTACCAAATCCTAACTAAACTAAAGACCAAAGCTAGAATTGACTAATACAACCTAAAACTTAGCAAAAAGAATGTGTCTAGATAGATTTAACTATAAATTCTGTCACCAATTTAGCTCTAAAACCCGTATCTAAACACACCCTTAAAATTGAAAAATGGTTTTTTTCAAAGAGAATTTAAACAAATCACAATCAAACAGTCCTATAACGATCTAAATGATATGAGCTAAAACTCATATCAATTTATCAACAAATAACCCTAAAACATGAAGCAAAATACCAATTTATCTTGTAAAAAAGTGTTATGTGGTATGTTTGTGTTTGTGTACACTTGTGTAGGTAAAAGGATGCATTTTCAAGCAAACAAGGAATAACCAAGCTTAATTTGATGAAAAAGACAAAGAAGGATCAAAAGTGACAAGACTTTGAAGTACAAGGACCTATCTTGACAAACTGTCAAAGATGAAGGACCAAAGAGTAAATATTGTAAAAGTCAAGATCATAGTCAAATTTGGTCAACATTCAAGTCAACTCAGTCAAAGGATCATTTTTGCTCAAGGATGAAGTTTGAAGGACTAAAAATGCCAAAGAAATGAAGTTACAAGCTCAAAAATGCAATCTGCCAAAGTTAAGGGGTGATTTCTACCATATATGGAAAGTTGATACAAGTGTGATCCATTTAATAAGCTGTGGACCAATGAGAAGCCAAAGAATTAATAACATGGATTGCCACATCACAAGCATTAAATACCCACTACTTCAGCCATCATTTATTAACGAATCACAACAGTGTGATCCGTGTGCACACATTTCAGCTAATAAGGACTTGACACGTGTCATCTTCAAACATTCAAAAATTCCCAGGACCGTTTTGGAGCTAGAGTGGATTTCATGGAAAGTTATAAACATCAAAGTTGCTTATTTTTTAGAGACGAATCCATTGGTCATGATCAATTAACATGGAATCAACTCAATCAAGAAACCCCAATTCATGTTCATACCTGGAAATTCAATCAAGCAGAATTTTGACACGTGGAGACCTGGGATTGGTCCCAACACGTCACCAACCCCAACTAATCTCCTTCTCAAGCCTATAAATAGCAGTTTAGTCTTCATTTCTAGTTGTGTAGTTGTAAGTGTGAAAAACACACACTTTTACTTTTCCTCTCATCATTTTCCCTTTTAGCTAAACTACTCAAGAGTTTGACACACTCTAAAGTTAGTTAGTTAGTTAGTACCCAATTTAACAGCTTTGTAACAAATTTCCATCAATAAAATTCAAATTCTATTTTTCCCGCCAATTCTTCTCATCATCTTTACTGTTTATTCCTTGCTTCCATTGATACTATTGTTGCTGAATTGAGTTTGTTATGATCCAATCTTGATCATAACTGACTTTGAAGGAAGATAGAAGCTGTTTGATTGATTTCAGTTAAAGTTCATAGCACTTGTGATGAATTCAAGCCGTTTTGATGATTCTAGTTGATGAGTAGCTGTTGTTGATTGTAGATAAGTGAAACTAGTGCTAAGGTGGTGGTTAGCACTAGACTAGAGAGTTCAGCACTCCTATACTGCTCAAAGGTTCCTTCACAAGGTGCTTAAGCTTCTGATTTTTGGTTCCACTCAAATTGTCAAATGCATGCTTCATTTCTAGTATAAATCTTTGGTTAATGCATGATAAAACTTGTTTAGTTTGATCTTTACTTGATTCTAGTCAGTTTGTAGCTTAAGTGTTGCTTATCTGCTTATTGCTTTGATAATTGATCTAGCTTATAGCCTTATACAGTCATTTTTAGCCTTATGTCCTTAATTGTTCTAGTTGTTTCAAGAAATTGCAAGTAGCCTTTACACATCCCTTTTTGATCATTAAGTTTGATTTGATAAAGGTTTTTACTCAGCTTTGATTGATGCTATAAAAGTCTTTACAAAATTTTCATTAAGTTCAGTTAAAGTGTGTTTGGCATTATATGATTTTTGATTTTCAAGTGTTAATCTTTGGCAATTTAGTGTTCATTTCCAGTCACCAAGTGATAAAAAGTAGTTTTGAACAATTTTCAAGTCAAGTATAAGGTCAAAAAGGTAATTGGCAATAAAAAGGTTTGGTTCAATTTTCAGTCAGTTTTGCTCTTAAGAGTTGTCACTTTCATTTGGCTTGCATTTACTTGATTCTTGATGAAATTTAACCAAACCAGTTCTCAAAGCTAGTTCATATTATGAAGTTTAAAAGTCCATAAGCATTTGATACAGTTTTCATTAAGCAAGGAGAAATAAGCATAATTCTGAACACTTGAGGAAAGGCAAGTTTTTGTAAATGAAAACAGCTTTTTCATATCTCACAATTCTTTTCACAAACCTGGCAATTTTCTTTCATAATATCACTTAGTAGGTGTTGTTGGTTGATTTTTGAGATTTTAAGCTTTTTGAAAAAAAATCTTGGTCAACGCTTGGTCAACATAAGCCAAATTCAGCTTATTTCATTTTCCAAGCTTATTAATGGATGATTTTTGATGAGAATTGATTTCCCGTTCATGTTTTAAGCTCATTAATCAGTTTTAGTACAAAAATCCAGTTGTGCATGTCTAGATTTTCTTAGAGCTTATTTGGAGCTTATTTGAAAGTGCTTATCAGAGTTTTAGCAAGTTTCAGCTAAATTCCTCTTTCAGACCTAGCTTATTTTCAATTTTAAGCGTTTTGCAAGTGGTTTGACTGATTTTGGTTGAGAAATAAGCTCAAACGAGCTTATTTTTGTCTAGAACCCGTTTTTGCTTAAAATCTTTCTAAAATTGCATTTAGGTCCTCCTTGTATTAAACTGTTTTAAATTTTGGCTAAACTTGCTAATTTCTAGGGTTTGCACTAATCAGGTCCTTAAAGTTTGATTTTTGTTAAAATTCAGTTAGTAGTTTTGGAATTCGTTACAATTTGGTTAGTTTGTTATATAGTTTACATATTTGATCCTTTTGGTTAACTGTTTTTACCATTTCAGTCCTTGTACTTGTTAGATTTACACTTTGAGCATTTAATTTTCATAGAATTTACAATTTCAGTCCTTTTAGTTTTAAAATTTACATTTTGAATTTACTTGAATAAAAACTTGGTATTTGCTCGATGTTTTACATATAAGTAGATAATATTTTTCAGTTTGTAAGGCTTTGTTTGAATTAGCAAATAGAATATCCAAAAAAGATTAACAACCAAAAACAGTTAAAAACCCAATATTGTTAGGACTTACAATTAGCAAGAACTGAGAAAAAACGAACTGCATTATATACAATTTCAAATGGCGCCGCTGCCGGTTCTTTGACTTTACGAGAGAATATCGATTGACGGTTTTCATTGGCTTTTGGCATCCGTTCACCTTGTGAACGTTATTTTTACGTATCATAAATCAAAAACAAATAAAAAATCAAAAATATAAAAATATATAAAAACTAAAAAATTAACAAAACAATTCTTTTCCTAAAGAATTGACCAAACAAATTAAAAAATCCAAAAAGCAATCTTTTTCCTAAGAGATTGCACCCAAAAATATATATTATTGGATTCTCTCGGTTTTTATGTACATATAGTATTTTCTCTTAAAAAACTCATAAATACAAAAATATTTTCCATATATTATTATAAGTAAATACGTATACGTATAAGAACAACCAATCTACATATTCTCCATAAGTATTGCCAAGGCAATATACCGTGTTGAGGGGCGTTCCGGTCCTTGACACGTGTATCGATCAAACAAAATAAAGAAAGAATAGATAAATACTCTCAATAAGCAACAATTCGAAGAATACGAACATTTAAGTGAATAGAAAGGCGATGTGCTATAAAATGCCATCTAAGGGACAATAGGTACTTAAGTGCTTCGTGCCACCTAACCCCCCGTTCACTTGTGAGTATTCTAAGAAGGAAGGCTTCATTGGGGGTCTTGCACCCAAGTAGTACATACATATATTGTTATTTTCTTGTGGATATTTAATATTGAAACTCGAAGAGGGTAATCCTTTTCTCTTCAAAGTCACACGAGAGCTTCTCTCTCATTCCTCGTATTGAGTTGCATGCTCACTCGCGGGCGTGCACAAATACCGATTGGTGTACAACCTCTTCCTCCGAAAAGGAAGAAAAAGAGAAAGAGTAAGACCACCACCGTCCATCAAGCCGATCACGAGAATCGTGCTTTGACTCCTCCACCACAAGAAGCCATGGCTGTTGATAATCGTTCTTTGATGGAACGTATGCAAACCAATGTTCATGGTTATGCTAGTGCTATTAGGATTCCCGACATTCCCGCAAATACATTTGAGCTAAAAACGCCTATGATTACTATGGTTTCACAATCACCTTTCTATGGTAACAAGAATGATGATCCTCATGATCACCTTAAGAGATTCCTTTCTCTTTGCAATACCATTAAGCACAATGGAGTTCCACATGATGCTATAAAGTTGATGTTAGTGCCATTTTCACTTGAGGGACAAGCTAAGCATTGGTTAGACACCCAACCACCCGATAGTATCACCACATGGGATGGTTTCACCACTAAGTTTTTGAACAAGTTCTTTCCTCCATCTAAGACCATGGCCTTGAGGACCTTAATTATAGGCTTTCAACAAAAACCTAGTCAATCCTTTAGTGATGCTTGGGAAGAGTATAGAGAGTTATTGCGGCGATGCCCTAACCATGGATTGGATGACGTTCACCAAATCAATACCTTCTATGATGGCCTTAAACCTCACCACCAAGATTCACTCAATGCTTCCGCGGGAGGGAATATTCTTCTTAAATCTATGCAAGAGGCCTTGGACATCATTGAGACTAAAGCAATGGTTCAAACAAACAATCAATTTGAAGAAAGGGTTCATGTTATCCAAAACAATTCTCAAGCACCTTGTGATAACCAATTCCTCAAGTATCAACAAGAGATCTTTCAAAAGATGGATAGAGATAGTGAGAGGAATTTGAAGGTACAACAAGAAATGCTTCAAGCTCTTAAGACCATGTCATTGAACAATTCTTCAAATAATGTGAATGCCATTACTCTTTCTTGTGTAACTTGTGGAGGTCCCCATTCTTATGAACAATGTGATAAGGTGCAAGTTTATCAAGGGGAATGCTATGCTTACCAAGAGGAACATCGTGAACACTTCAAGCCCAATATCAATCCAAATAACCTTTCTTACAAGTCCCAAAACTACCTTACTCCACCGGGATTCCCACCCCAACCACCCACCCAAATTCAACAAAATCCTCCTCAACTTTTACAAAGAAATCAAGGGCAAAGACCACCTTACCAAGGAAATAACTACAAGGCACCCAACAATGTTCAACATCAAGGAAATACCTTTTATCCATCACATCAAGGATTTAATCAACCACTTACACTTTTCCCCAATCAAGGATATGCTCCAATACCAAATCAAGCTTATCCTCAACTTCAAAATCAAGGATATGGGATGCAAGAGACTCAAGAGTATGTTGACAAGAAAATGCGTGAAATTGAGAAGAGAATGAATGACCAAATGAAACGTATAGCGGATGAACAAACCAATAGGCTTTTAATGGCATTAAATCAAAGACCACAAGGGGCTTTACCTTCCAAAACACAAACAAATCCAAGGGCAAATGTCAATGCTATTACAACAAGAAGTGGAAAAACAACAAAGGATCCTTCACCTCCTAAACCTCCTATTGTTCAACCCACTTGTGCTCCTACTTGTGACAAGCCTTCTACCTCTACTTCACCTCCTCAAAATGCTCCCATTCACTCAAACACACCTTCTCAACCTATTCATACTTCTCCTTTACCTTCCACACTTCCTAATGAAGAAGCCAACAAAGACAAATCTTCCACTACAACACCTATTCCACCTACACCAACACCTACTCTTCCATATCCTTCAAGGTTGAAAAAGGACAAGTTAAAGAACAAGGATGACATCCAAGTCTACAATTTCTTAAGGATGTTCAAGCAACTCAACATCAATATATCCTTTGCGGAAGCTCTTGCTTATATGCCAAAGTTTGCTAAGATGTTCAAGGATTTACTCTCCAACAAAGAAAAATTGGTTAATTTGCCCAACACATCCCTTAATGAAAATTGTTCCGCCGTGTTACTTAAAACCTTACCTACAAAACTTGGAGATCCGGGGCGCTTCTTGATACCTTGTAATTTTCCCGGTGTTGAAAATTGCATGGCTTTGGCGGATCTAGGGGCAAGCATAAACCTCATGCCTTTATCGGTTTGGAAAAACTCTCTCTTCCCGAGCTCACTCCCACTAGGATGACTCTTGAACTAGCCAACCGAACCATAGCTTACCCCATAGGTATAGCGGAGGATGTGTTTGTAGGTGTGGATAAGTTTACGTTTCCGTCCGACTTTGTAGTGGTTGATTATGACATGGATCCTAGAGTGCCTTTGATTGTTGGTAGACCGTTTTTGAGAACGGGTCGTACTTTGATAGATGTGACGGAAGGAGAACTAATTATGAGATTAGAAGATGAGAGAGTGGTGTTTAAGTTAGGGAAAGTTTGTGATAGGAAAGAGGTTAAGGAGTCTAGACCTTGTGAGACTATTAACATTATTGATGTGTTAGATGAGGTGTGTGATGAACACTTTCATGATGCTTGTAAGAGTACTAGTGATGAGATGCCCCATGTTGAAACCGTGGCCTCAATTGCTCCCTCTTTAACACCTTTTGGAGAGAGTGATTTCCTCTTGGAGGAATTTGAGTCAAACTTTCTTGGTGATGATGATTCTCCCATTAATTGGGAAGAAGATATTCATACAATCCAAAAGTTGCTCAATGAGGACCCTATTCCTTCTCCTATTCCACAAGAAGTTACCATTGAGGAACCTTCCATAGTAAAACCTTCCATAGAGAGTCCACTTCCAATTGAACTTAAGGATCTTCCATCTCACTTAGAGTATGCTTTCTTAGAGGGCAATGACCAATTACCTGTGATCATTGCTAAAGATTTGAAATAGGATGAGAAGGAGCAACTTATTGAAGTCCTTAAGAAACACAAGAAAGCCTTAACATGGAAAATATCCAACATAAGGGGAATTGATCCACATTTTTGTACATACAAAATCCTTATGGAGGATGACTATAAACCCGCCATTCAAAATCAAAGGAGAGTTAACCCAAAAATCCATGAGGTTATTAAGAAGGAAGTGATTAAACTCTTAGATGCGGGTATGATTTACCCCATTTCCGACTCTCCATGGGTTAGCCCGGTTCATTGTGTTCCAAAGAAGGGTGGAATCACCGTGGTGCCTAATGAGAACAATGAGCTTATTCCCACGAGACTTGTGACCGGTTGGAGAGTTTGTATTGATTATAGAAAACTCAATGAGGCAACTAGGAAAGACCATTTCCCATTACCTTTTATGGATCAAATGCTTGAACGCTTAGCGGGAAATGAGTACTATTGCTTTCTTGATGGCTTTTCGGGTTATTTCCAAATACTCATTGAAGGATCAAGAAAAGACCACATTCACTTGTCCCTACGATACATTTGCTTACAAGAGGATGCCTTTTGGCTTATGTAATGCACCGCGGACGTTTCAAAGGTGCATGATGGCGATTTTCCATGACATGATAGAGCAAACTATGGAGGTTTTTATGGATGATTTTTCCGTCTTTGGAAATTCATTTACCTCATGTCTCACCAATCTTGAGAGAATGCTTAAGCGTTGTGAGGAAACACGTTTAGCGCTTAATTGGGAGAAATGTCACTTTATGGTCAAAGAGGGAATTGTTTTAGGACACAAAATATCCAACAAGGGATTAGAAGTGGATCGAGCTAAAATTGATGTGATTGCTAAGCTTCCCCCACCCACCTCGGTTAAAGGTGTGAGGAGTTTCTTAGGTCATGTGGGATTTTATAGGCGCTTTATACAAGATTTTTCTAAGATAGCTAGACCGATGACTCACCTCTTGGAGAAAGAGGCTCCTTTCATTTTTAACCAAGATTGTTTGGACTCTTTTGAGACTCTTAAATAGAAATTGACTAAGGCTCCCGTTTTGGTTTCTCCAAATTGGGAATTACCTTTTGAGCTTATGTGTGACGCTAGTGATTATGCGGTGGGGGCCGTCTTAGGACAAAGAGTTAATAAGCATTTTCAACCTATACACTATGCGAGTAAAACCATGACCGGTGCACAACTTCATTACACTACCACGGAAAAAGAGTTGCTTGCTATAGTATATGCTTTTGAGAAGTTTAGACCATACCTTGTGCTCTCCAAAACCATAGTGTATACGGATCATTCCACTCTCAAGTATCTTATGACAAAACAAGATGCTAAGCCTAGGCTTTTGAGATGCGTTTTGTTGCTTCAAGAGTTTAAGATAGAAATTCATGATAAGAAAGGGGCCGAGAATTTAGCGGCAGATCACTTGAGTAGACTTGAGCATCCTTTTCAAGGAGATTTACCACATCAAGAAATCAATGAATCCTTTCCATTAGAGGAGCTCATGTCTATCTCTTCCCAAGAGGATGCCACTCCTTGGTTTGTGGATATTACAAACTATCTTGTGAGCAATGTGCTTATTGAGGGTCTTACTTATCAACAAAAGAAGAAGTTTCTTAAGGAAGTTAAGTACTACTTTTGGGATGATCCTTATCTTTTTAGGCAATGTGCGGACCAAATCATTAGACGGTGTGTAGATGGGCTCGAGGCATTTAAGATCTTAGAAGCGTGTCATAAAGGACCTACGGGTGGACATTTTGGGCCCAACTATACCGCCAAGAAAGTCTTTGATTCGGGTTACTATTGGCCTTCCATTTACAAAGATGCCCATGAAATTGTGAAATTTTGTGATGTGTGTCAAAGACAAGGAAAAATTACGCAACATGATGAGATGCCACAAAATTTTATCCAAGAGTGTGAGATATTTGATGTGTGGGGCATTGATTTCATGGGACCTTTTCCATCCTCTAAGGGAAACAAGTATATACTTGTGGCGGTGGATTATATGTCAAAATGGGTGGAGGCTAAAGCCTTACCTACCAATGATGCTAGAGTTGTTGTGAAGTTTTTGAAACAATTGTTTGCTAGATTTGGTGTACCTCAGGCCATCATAAGTGATCGTGGTACGCACTTTTGTAATGATCAATTCACGAGAGTGATGAAGAAATATGGAGTTAATCATAGACTTTCTACCGCGTATCACCCTCAACCAAATGGTCAAACCGAGGTCACAAATCGTGGTTTAAAGAGAATTTTAGAGAGAACGGTGGGAGAGCATCGAGCTTCTTGGTCGGATAAGCTTGATGATGCTTTGTGGGCGTTTAGGACGGCTTTTAAAACACCAATTGGTTGTACTCCTTATAGGCTTGTCTATGGAAAAGCGTGCCACCTCCCAGTTGAGTTAGAACACAAGGCATCTTGGGCTCTCAAGTGGGCTAACTTTGATTTAAACCAAGCCGGTTCCCATAGGAAAGATCAACTCAATGAGATGGATGAATTGAGAGCCAATGCCTATGAAAATTCTTTGCTTTACAAGGAAAAGACTAAGAAATTGCATGATGCTAAGATCAAGAATCGTGAGTTCAAAGTTGGAGAGCCGGTTCTCCTCTTTAACTCAAGATTGAAACTTTTTGCGGGCAAGCTTAAGTCGAGATGGTCCGGTCCATTCACTATTGCTCAAGTGTTTCCATATGGAACTATTGAGTTGTCACAACCAGATGGTCCAAATTTTAAAGTGAATGGTCACCGTGTTAAGCATTACTTTGGGGAGGACATTTCCGTTGAAATGGTCCAAGAGATCCCCATTTTCCCCATGAATTGATTCATTGAGGGACGAGTCGAGCTAGAGACTCATTAACTCAAGCATCGTATAACTAGGTTTAGAGTGTTGTAGGTTAGAAATAAAGGGATAGACTTGGAGATAAGTGTAGGGGAGACCTTCTTTTGTCTTCATGATTGTTTATTGGTTTGCTCACTCATTTCATGTTTTGGAGCTTATGGAGGAGGCCCTTGTATCCGGTTCACTTCGTTACTATAGTCATTTTTCATTGACACCTTATGCTTAAACATGATTTCACTAATAGTTGTCCTTTCCTTAACTTGGGTTAAGCAAAGTCTATTCATTGTCATAAGTGTAGGGGAAGTTTTTAAACTTCCATGCTCTTAAACATTGAGGACAATGTTTATCTTATGTGTAGGGGGTCTTCTATCGAAGTGACCTTACCTAGAACTTGTCATTGTCTTTCATGATAACATGGAAAATTGGATTTTCAACATTTTTCAAATTTTTGATCTACTTTGGCCACCAAAAATATGCATTCATAATTTTTGCATCAATCATTTTTCATTTGCATATCACATTTGCATTGTATATACTTCTTCTTTTGTTTTTCATCAAAAATATATATAAAAAAAAATATAATAAAACATGGCTTTAACAAGTTTAGACTTCTTTGACATATTAGGCCCGCCATGGATATTTTGACTCAACCCGAGTTTGCTTATTTTAGCATTCTCTAGCTAGTATCCTTAACCATGTAGTCCTTCATTGGTCTATTAGGCTAAGCATCCACCAATTTCATTATTTGAGATTTTAAATTTGTGGAGAATGGGAAATGATAGAGTTGAAGCAAGTATAAAAGGGCTAGATAAACTTCATGATAATTACTTGTGGCTTAACCCTTCTCTTCTTTACCTCTATTTTCTTCGCATGTATATAATTGTTAATAAATAATCAAGAACGGTTTTAATTGATTTGTAATCTCTTATGCATTTTTGTCTAATCATTCATGGTTGGTATGATTACGTCTTAAGATTCTAAGTTAGAACGTTTTATGTGTACTAGACTTATGTCATGCTCAATATTTAGCGGGTGTTTTTCCTTTTATTCTTTTCAAATTTCTTTGTGAGGAATAAAGAAAAATAAGAGCGGCTTATGAAAAAATGAGTGGCTAGAAAAAAAGAGAAAAGAAAAGAAAAGAAAATAATACAAGACTCCCAAGAGGGGCAGTGTGGTGTTAATTATAGTGACTATTGAGTTCCAATATTACCTTGACGGGTTGCGGGGATTCAATAGATTGCTCCAATCTAATATTACCTTGACGGGTTGCGGGGTTGAAGATCCAAAGTCTCAAAAAGATGGCGGATGTAAATTATTGCATGAGTTTTATTTTTCTTTCCTTAGCGAGTGTGTAGCTACTTATGAAAGCATGACATGAGGAATTTACACATAAGGCGAATGACTTGTTACTCTTGAAACGGACTTGTATTAAATGTGAGCGGTTTTTCAAGTAATGGATGAGAGGATTACTTAGGATTAAAACCGTGCTTCCTTATTTTTGGATTTTGCACTTCTTATACTTCACACTTGAATAAATGACAAATTTGCCCACAAGAAATTTGCTCAAATAATAACTGGTTCCACATTTAATTGTCATGAATAAGTTGATGCGCTTTTTACTTGTGAATACAATGATCCCATTTTTAAGCTTGGTATGGGGAAAGTGAAACTTGAGGGTGATAAATGTCCATGGTACCCAAGCCCTAATCAAAGTCATTGAATTCTTTATGAGTTATTTCCATCAAAACCATTTCAAGAAAAATAAAAAAGATATAAATAGAATTGTATTTTGTTCATTGCATTGTTAAAAGTCAAAATCATGCATCATGTAGTTTAGAGTAGTGTAGATGCATTCCATATGGCCAAGGTGGATTAATTATGAGGAGAATGTAAATTTGTGCTTTAAAATATAAAGAATTGCATGAGGACATGACAATGGTCAAGTGTAGGGGATTTGATATGAGCTAAAACTCATATTAATTTATCAACAAATAACCCTAAAACATGAAGCAAAATACCAATTTATCTTGTAAAAACAGTGTTATGTGGTATTTTGTGTTTGTGTACACTTGTGTAGATAAAAGGATGCATTTTCAAGCAAACAAGGAATAACCAAGCTTAATTTGATGAAAAAGACAAAGAAGGATCAAAAGTGACAAGACTTTGAAGTACAAGGACCTATCTTGACAAACTGCCAAAGATGAAGGACCAAAGAGTAAATATTGTAAAAGTCAAGATCATAGTCAAATTTGGTCAACATTCAAGTCAACTCAGTCAAAGGATCATTTTTGCTCAAGGATGAAGTTTGAAGGACTAAAAATGCCAAAGAAATGAAGTTACAAGCTCAAAAATGCAATCTGCCAAAGTTAAGGGGTAATTTCTGCCATATATGGAAAGTTGATACAAGTGTGATCCATGTAAAAAGCTGTGGACCAATGAGAAGCCAAAGAATTAATAACATGGATTGCCACATCACAAGCATTAAATACCCACTACTGCAGCCATCATTTATTAACGAATCACAACAGTGTGATCCGTGTGCACACATTTCAGCTAATAAGGACTTGACACGTGTCATCTTCAAACATTCAAAAATTCCCAGGATCGTTTTGGAGCTAGAGTGGATTTCATGGAAAGTTATAAACATCAAAGTTGCTTATTTTTGAGAGACGAATCCATTGGTCATGATCAATTAACATGGAATCAACTCAATCAAGAAACCCCAATTCATGTTCATACCTGGAAATTCAATCAAGCAGAATTTTGACACGTGGAGACCTGGGATTGGTCCCAACACGTCACCAACCCCAACTAATCTCCTTCTCAAGCCTATAAATAGCAGTTAAGTCTTCATTTCTAGTTGTGTAGTTGTAAGTGTGAAAAACACACACTCAAGAGTTAGACACACTCTTGAGTTAGTTAGTTAGTTAGTACCCAATTTAACAGCTTTGTAACAAATTTCCATCAATAAAATTCAAATTCTATTTTTCCCGCCAATTCTTCTCATCATCTTTACTGTTCATTCCTTGCTTCCATTGATACTATTGTTGCTGAATTGAGTTTGTTATGATCCAATCTTGATCATAACTGACTTTGAAGGAAGATAGAAGTTGTTTGATTGATTTCAGTTAAAGTTCATAGCACTTGTGATGAATTCAAGCCGATTTGATGATTCTAGTTGATGAGTAGCTGTTGTTGATTGTAGATAAGTGAAACTAGTGCTAAGGTGGTGGTTAGCACTAGACTAGAGAGTTCAACACTCCTATACTGCTCAAAGGTTCCTTCACAAGGTGCTTAAGCTTCTGATTTTTGGTTCCACTCAAATTGTCAAATGCATGCTTCATTTCTAGTATAAATCTTTGGTTAATGCATGATAAAACTTGTTTAGTTTGATCTTTACTTGATTCTAGTCAGTTTGTAGCTTAAGTGTTGCTTATCTACTTATTGCTTTGATAATTGATCTAGCTTATAGCCTTATACAGTCATTTTTAGCCTTATGTCCTTAATTGAGTTCTAGTTGTTTCAAGAAATTGCAAGTATACTTTACACATCTCTTTTTTATGATTAAGTTTGATTTGATAAAGGTTTTTACTTAGCTTTGATTGATGCTATAAAAGTCTTTACAAAATTTTCATTAAGTTCAGTTAATGTGTGTTTGGCATTATATGATTTTTTATTTTCAAGTGTTAATCTTTGGGAAGTTAGTGTTCATTTCCAGTGACCAAGTGATAAAAAGTAGTTTTGAACCATTTTCAAGTCAAGTATAAGGTCAAAAAGGTAATTGGCAATAAAAAGGTTTGGGTCAATTTTCAGTCAGTTTTGCTCTTAAGAGTTGTCACTTTCATTTGGCTTGCATTTACTTGATTCTTGATGAAATTTAACCAAACCAGTTCTCAAAGCTAGTTCATATTATGAAGTTTAAAAGTCCAAAAGCATTTGATACAGTTTTCATTAAGCAAGGAGAAATAAGCATAATTCTGAACACTTGAGGAAAGGCAAGTTTCTGTAAATGAAAACAGCTTTTTCATATCTCACAATTCTTTTCACAAACCTGGCAATTTTCTTTCATAATATCACTTAGTACGTGTTGTTGGTTGATTTTTGAGATTTTAAGCTTTTTGAAAAAAATCTTGGTCAACGCTTGGTCAACATAAGCCAAATTCAGCTTATTTCATTTTCCAAGCTTATTAACGGATGATTTTTTATGAGAATTGATTTCCCGTTCATGTTTTAAGCTCATTAATCAGTTTTAGTACAAAAATCCAGTTGTGCATGTCTAGATTTTCTAGAGCTTATTTTGAGCTTATTTGAAAGTGCTTATCAGAGTTTTAGCAAGTTTCAGCTAAATTCCTCTTTCAGACCTAGCTTATTTTCAATTTTAAGCGTTTTGCAAGTGGTTTGACTGATTTTGGTTGAGAAATAAGCTCAAACGAGCTTATTTTTGTCTAGAACCCGTTTTTGCTTAAAATCTTTCTAAAATTGCACTTAGGTCCTCCTTGTATTAAACTGTTTTAAATTTTGGCTAAACTTGCTAATTTCTAGGGTTTGCACTAATCAGGTCCTTAAAGTTTGATTTTTGTTAAAATTCAGTTAGTAGTTTTGGAATTTGTTACAATTTGGTTAATTTGTTATATAGTTTACATATTTGATCCTTTTGGTTAACTGTTTTTACCATTTCAGTCCTTGTACTTGTTAGATTTACACTTTGAGCATTTAATTTTCATAGAATTTACAATTTCAGTCCTTTTAGTTTTAAAATTTACATTTTGAATTTACTTGAATAAAAACTTGGTATTTGCACGATGTTTTATATATAAGTAGATAATATTTTTTAATTTTGCAAGGCTTTGTTTGAATTAGCAAATAGAATATCCAAAAAAGATTAACAACCAAAAAAAGTTAAAAACCCGATATTGTTAGGACTTTTAATTAGCAAGAACTCAGAAAAAAACGAACTGCATTATATACAATTTCACTAAACCAATCAATGATCATCAAAGAACACAAAATGAACAGTGAAACAACAATAACAAGCAGTTAGATTAAAAATCACATTTAAGCAAGAACACTAAAAAATTTTGGAAGGTTCAAGCTATTACCAGCTGATGCCTTTTCCTAGATCCTAGTGAGATTATGTAAATGTGTAGAGAGTCCCTACTGATGGTCTACAACAGACCAAGGGAGGAGATATCTTCAATTCTGAATAGCAAAGAAATGAGGGATGTGGTCTTCCTGATTTCTTGCTCCTGCACAAATGGAACAAACACAAGAACTAAAACAAGAACAAATTCATCAAAGAGCTTGAGTTTAAACTGATTGTCAGTCAGCTTAAAATCAAAGCTCCTTTGATGGGCTGATTTGAATAAAAGAATGAAAATGGATTTTTTCTTCAAAATGAAACCTTGATGCAACCTTGTGAAACCAACAATGACCAAACAATTAAAAGGTAACTTCAGCTTATGCTCAATTTATACAAAGGATTCGTCAAATCTTTTGTACAAACGTCTTTTACACCAAAGGTTCTCAAAACTATAATCTTCCAAATTTTTGGTACAAGAAAATATTTTGATAGATTCTAAATTAACTTGCATTAAAGTAAAGATTATACTAAAAAAACATTAAAAGGATGGAACACAACACTTGCAAGTTTCATAAACTTCTAAACTCTAAATATTCATAAAAATTTAAAAATATTACAAAGTATTGGAACAAAAAATATGGTCACAGCCCGACCATATTTATACAACTTCATAAAAAATTCTAGAATTCTATAAACCCTAGAACAGCTAATTCCGATTCTACCCTTCATTTTCAAATTTGAAATTAGTCAAAAGAGACCCATGTGAGCTGTTGAATGCCAGTTGTTTATTGAAGGATCTTGGTCCGTTGGATCAATCTTTGGAAAGAAGAAATTGCACTAGTCCGTTGGATTGCTGGCTTGATTCTTTCTTTGCCTTAAATGACCACACAGGGGAGTGTGGGGGGGACCCTTTGGTGAAAGTGAAGACAAATGAATCATGTGGGTGTGTTTTGGGTGGGGTAAATTTAGGATCTGGAAAGTTATGGGGCAAACCCCTTTGGTTTAAGGACAATTGGGATTAGGGTTCTATGAGAGGGGATTAGGGGTGGATGATGTACAGTGTCTGTTTCCCCCGTCTTTAATTAATAAAAAACGTGTTTTAAAAATTTGGTTTAGTGGGTAATAGTTGACTGGGTGTTGACTTGGGCTGGTATGGGTCGGGTAAAGGGTATATGGTATGGGCTTGGTGGGTTTTGTTTGGGCTAAAGTTGGGTATGGGTTTTGATTGTCCATGTTTGCCCCCCGGTGTCTCAAAATTGTGTCACAAAGAGTTTCAGCAGCTTATATTAACTTTCCCTTTGATAGCAACTTTGATCAAATGCCATTTTGCACCCTCCAATTTTGTATACTTAGAATAAGGACCATATATGTTACTTTAAGCAATCTTCAAGGGCCATACTTGTATAATCTTGGAAATTTAGGGACCCCAATGTAATTTATGAGTTTTACAAGGGTATAAATTGCCAAGTCTTCCAAAGTTGAAGGACCATTCTTGCCAATCTTCAATTCTTCAAGGGTATTTTTTCAAATTCATTTCTTGGGCCCGGTTTCTTGTGCGGCTTTGTTTCCCGTGTTCGTTTTTGCTTGATTCTTGTAATCTTTTGGTGAATTCACGATATCCGTACCTAAAATACACAATGAACAAACACAAGCATATATTTGGGTATTTTGATGATATTTTAAACGTTTTAAGCCCGATTTGGACGATGAGACTATGTATAATTACAGTCTCATCACTCCCCCATACTAAACCATTGCCGTGTCCCCACGTAATGCTAGAATTAAGTATCATAGCACTTCCAAAATTCATTTTATGATGACATTTATTGAAGGAGAAATTTAAATAAACTACTACACGCGTTTTAGACATAATGTATTGTTTTCATCACAATAAAGTGACTTTTGGGATCATAGAACAAGAACACGTGAATGCTTCGTTAGAAATAATTTCGTCGTCCTCGATTTTCACCCAATTCCATGCTAAGCGTGTAACGAGATCATTGTTATTATAAGTTAGCAACACAATCATTTCTCATAAGTGTTAATTACGAACCTAAACTCCCTTATTCCTAATTGGTATCTCTTATATTTTATTATCTCTTAATGATCACGAGGATACATCATTGACTTATGCGTGAATAGAGATTAAGTCTAAAAATAGAGTTTTAACGATTTAACCAAAATCATTAAATTAATAATTCATCCTAATAGACAACGATGTCAAAAAATTAAGTCAACAAGAAGGATCGATAAACACGGTTTTATAACAGTTTTGAACATGAGACTTATTACCAAGGCTTTTATACGCCCCCTAACGGAAGGGCCTTATTATCTTTGGTTTACCTCCATCTTTTATTCAACATCGCCATGAAGCTTTTATTATGACTTCGGTCTTGCCTTGCCTTTTATTATCCGCCTCATCGGTGGTTTTATTAGCCAAAGACGTATATTCTCACGCTAAAGCGAATTTTGGATCTTTAAAGCTTCGAAGATTAAGGCTTGATTCACTTTCAATTTGGGCATAGATTTTTCGGCCTTGTGAGCTTCAAATTTTTGCTTAATTTAGGTGAGCACTTGAAATCTTATTATTAGGCGAAGCTTTCGATTATTCGGGTGCCAATACTTCAAAACCGTGACGCTGGCGATACCTTAATGTTTTCCCAATTTAATTACATGGAAGCTACCAAAACAAATTAGAAACCAACAATAGTGACTAAACCGCCAAATCAATATTTATTAACAATTTATTATGCAAAAGCGTGGGGAAAATAAGCTAATAATTACTACACATGAGATCGTGACGATTACGAGACTTATAAATAACTCTATCATTTCTCGTCCTTATTTAAGAGACTTAGCCTAAAAAGTTAAGGAATCGAAGCTAAGTGCTCAACACGCACGGTCGAGTCAAAAATTACTCTTATTCTCACCATCGGAAAACCTACATTCGTGCCTTAAACACTTATGAAAAACTAGAAAAATTTTAAAATTTGGCCATTTTTAGCCTTATTTGCAAAAAAACGATAACAAAAAGATGAATATTGGATTGCGTGGTGACGTAAGCAAGGTGAAGTATCTACTCACCCCCCCCCCCCCCCATACTAAAACTAAACATTGTCCTCAATGTTTCGAGTCTAGGGGTGAAAACACCCCCATACTAGAGACGAAGTCGAATGCTTAATCTCGAGCATGGAAAGGGTAAAACGAATAACCTAAAAGCCGTTTATGAATTTTGCTAATAAGATAAACGTTAGAACATAAAAGGATATCATCGGATATCGGAATCTCCAAAGGCAACGATCGAAGCTCGAGTGATCCGTAAAACGAACACGAGAGGCTTCAATGATGACGATGAACCTAATGAATCACAATCACAAACAACCACGAAACAAAGGTTGGAAGAGCACAAGTCCCCTCGTTACGTTAACTAAAAAAAGCGATAATATTTACAAGGATAAGCATGAGAATCGCCCACGAGGCACCTTGTTTTTGATAACCGAGTCAAAAGCTCGACTCGAATCCCCATAAATGTGATCATTTAGGGATAATCTTGGTATGGTCATTTTTGGTGGTGCTTACATGATAAACAAGGCCCAAAATTACATGGAGTACTTTAAAAACCCGATACACGAATACCGGGGTCAAAGATAGCGTCTTCGTTTTCGGATGAAAGACGAAACAACGCCACTCCAAAATGAACTAGAACCTCAAAGAGGTAGAAGAAAATAGATAAGAAGTAGAAAGGTGGGGCAATGGGTAAGTCACTAAAATGAGCTACTCGAGGTAGACTCACACCAAGCAAACGAAAAGATTTTCCATTTATTGCATCGGTGGAAGACCGAGATTTCCCTTTACAAGCAATTCCGGGATCGTAAATCTCGTCCTCGGTGGAGAAATGGGAGGGAACATTTGGGGCTTCCCCCACACTAAAACCACACACACCATCGTCAAAAGGAGTAGACGAGGTGGTAGCACTCATGAATCGCAGTGATGACGGAGTTAAACATGTAGAAAATTCTTTTAAAACATTTTTAAAATCTTTTCCTTTTTCATCGTTTAAAAACTCTTTATGAAAACCCGATTTAATGATGCCGAAAATATTTGGCGTTTCTAGTTCAAAATTAGTCGCGCTAAAAATTCTCACATTTAAGTCCTTGGTGGGAGGGGGTGGCAGATTATATAAGTTCTCAAAACGTTTGTCAATAAAGA
This sequence comes from Glebionis coronaria, assembly GCA_025667525.1. Classification (NCBI taxonomy): domain Eukaryota; kingdom Viridiplantae; phylum Streptophyta; class Magnoliopsida; order Asterales; family Asteraceae; genus Glebionis; species Glebionis coronaria. Next base: position 795,748 of record JANFOE010000517.1, read on the forward strand.
ACACCGCCCCCTCGGGGTCAACATACTCGTCATCCTCATGAACGTCGATCTCATTGATTTCTTCATCAAAGATAGGCTTTTCAAACCAAGGTTTGTCATTCCCCTCCTTGAGTATCTTAGAAACTCTCTCGAAAAGATCACGATCAAGCACGAAACCATCATTCTTTTGTGGGGATTGTTGATAAGTTAAATCCTCATGAATGTGGTAAACGTAATTCTCATTTGAGGAGTGTTGATTAGGTAACTCCTTAAGAATTGGACTTTGGTTGGCCACATGAGTTGGTTCGTCATCGAAAATAAGACGTTCCAACTCATTTAGTTCATCCTCGATTTTGGAAATATCGACCTCACTCGTTGGTGGAAGTAAAGGCATAAGAGCTAGCTCTCGTTCAATGATTTCCTCAATCTCGGGATCAAACTCATAATCATCGTACTTCACATGTTTCTTTTTAGGAGAATCAAAAATTGCATGCGGATTTCGAAGTACGTGATCAATCTCGGCAAAATCTCCATCGTCATCGTCAAAGAAAGAGTCGATGTGAGCACTCACAACCATGGTCTTACAAGTCGAATGACTATGCTTAGGTGACTTTTCTAAGACGAGAGGATCGATGTCGATAAACCCTTTAGCCTCAACGGGTGTTGGGCTAGGCAGAGGAGGCACTTCGATGGAGTTAGAAGTTGAAGCCTCAAAGACGTGGTCCTTCGAAGGTGGTGAAGACGAGCCCATATTGGTCTTTGTCGTGATGGCACTAACGTCGCCCTTCGGAATTGGTGTTTCACTTGTTTCGCTAAAAACATCCCAAAGTGAGTTTTCATCCATAAATTTACACATACACTTTTGAATTAGGTACACGTATTCTTTATCATTAAAATCATCATCTTTAAAACCGTTTTTCTTAATTCTTTCAAAACATGCATTAAGCCTCATTCTTTCCGCTAAAGTGAACATTTTGAAATCATTAGGATTTGAATCATTAGGTTTTGAAACCTCGGTATTTTCATGATCATTAAACACTTGGGATTTTCTAGCGAAAAAGTCCATTTTTTCATCCCCATATCTCATAGTAAGTCTCCCCTCGTGAACGTCGATTACGGTTCGAGCCGTCGATAAGAATGGTCGGCCTAAAATAATGGGACATTTAGGGTCACACTCGTAATCGGATATAACGAAATCCGCGGGAAAAACAAACTTTCCAATCCTAACATAGACATCCTCGGCTATTCCAATTGGTATTAAAGGCGTACAATTTGCAAGCTCGATTGTCATGTTCGTGGGGGTAAGTGAAGGCAATCTCATCAATTTCCAAAGAGAATGAGGCATGAGATTGATGCTAGCACCTAAATCGGCAAGGGCTAAACATCCCTCAATCTCGGAAAAATAAAAAGGTAATAGAAATTGGCCCGGATCCTTTTCCTTTCTCGGCATATGCCTTTTGGGTTTTTTAAGAAGGATCGATGCACAAGTTTCTTCAAGGGTTACTTTGGTAAGGTTGACAAAGCTCTCTTTTTGAACCGTGGATGGAATTTGAGGTACACGAGGGTGTGCACTCTTTTCCTTAGTCGCCACGTTCACCCCATCGACTTTAGAACAAGAAGACGTCTTAGAAGTCGAGGGTTGAGAAGAATAAACAACACGGAATCCTTCAAGGTTAGGGGTAATCACACGACCTTTCTCACGAGACGAGGCGGCTTTACATTGTTCCTTCGGATTTGCAACGGTGTCACTAGGTAACGAACTCGATGACGCACCCGAGGACTTGTTCATAATGGCCGAAAACATCTTTTTAATATCAATTTGCCCTTGCTCAATCTTCGTGTTTTGCAATTTCAATGTATTAGAAAAGTCGTTTTTCAAAGTACCCATTTCTCCCTCTAATCGTCTCATATTAGCCTCATTCGTTTTCATGTAACTTTGAAAATCGTTTGACGAACTATTTTGATTTGAATTAAAGTTCCCTTGGTTTTGATTACTTCTTTGAAAATTTCCTTGATTACCACTTGAAAAAATGTTGCCTTGATTGTTGTTGTTTGAAAAATTCGAGTTTTGGTTATTGTCTCGATTTTGCCAAGTTATATTACGACCTTGATTATAACCTCCTTGATTTTGGTTCGAAAAATTTCCTTGTTGATTATTTCCTTGAAAATTGTTTCGGTTTTGAAAATTGTTGCCTTGGTTATAATTGCCTTGTTGTGATGGACCCGCGTTATTTTGATTTTGAAAATTGTTGTTTCCATTTAACGCACTCACATTCGACGTTTGGCCATCCGTAGCCGCACACTCGTAATTATGAGGTCCACCACAAAACGTACACGAAACCTCAACCGCTTTCACCGTAGCGGGAGCGTCTTTCTTTTGCATTTCGACGAGAAAAGACGTAAACACATTCGTTAACTTGTCGACTTTTGCATCAACCCTCTCAATGTCGCGATTAGAACTACTAACATTGGCGACATTGGCAACACTCGGTGCGTTGCGGAGTTGGTAAACCTTGGATCGGTTTTTGATAATTATCAATGCATCTTTCGGAGTCTTACACAAAAAGTTGCCACTGGCGGCGGAATTCAACGAATCTTGTTCGTGAAAATTAAGACCGTTGTAAAACGTATCGATTTGGTGCAACTCGGAAAAACCATGGTGAGGACATTGCCTAAGCAATTCCTTAAAACGATCCCACGCGTCTCTAAAAGATTCATTCGGTTTTTGCTCAAATTTCGTAATTTCATTCTTGAAAAACGTTGTCTTAGACGGTGGGAAAAAATAATTAACGAACTTGGAAACAAGATCCTTCCACGTAACTATCGAATTAGGTGGCTCTTTCTCGTACCAATCCTTGGCGGCACCATCGAGCGAGTACGGAAAAAGCATAAGCTTGACGACATCGGTGTCGACGTTCTTAAACTTGCTCGTGGCCAAAAGACGATCAAAATTCCGAATATGGTCGTGAGGATTATCGGATTCACGACCTCAAAACTTCGTAGCTTGGATTAACGAAAGCATTCCGCTCTTAATCTCAAAATTCTCTGCTTCGATAGCGGGAATTACGATCGCGTCTCCATAACCCTCGGTAGGCACTTGGAGCAATTCCATCATCGAACGATTGTCGGCCATCTCGTCTACGGTTTCTTCAACAACGATATTAGGAACGTCGGTTTCTAATTCTCGTCTACGTCGTCGATTCTTTCGATAACGATTGCGTCAATTCGAAGCTTCGCTAGAATTAGAATAATCCTTCGATCGAGTGCGCATGCACTAAGCGTAGAATGGGTGGTAGCAAAGAAGATTCTTTTTGCGGTTTTTCGATTTTTCAATTTTTTTGGTTTTTGATTGTTTTTTAATTTTTTTGGATTTTTTTGTGTATTACGTAGACTCAAATCTACAAATCTCCCCTCGAATCGATCTTCTCGATTAACGGAGCCTCAAGGAATGAAAACGATCACGTGGAGTGAACGTTCTCGATGACTTTAGAACGTTGGTGGAACACCAAAACGTTCAAGAGGGTTTAATCTTGAAAACAAGCAAATATATATGATACGTAGATAATACTTGGCCGGCAGTCCCTCGATTAGCCTTCTTTCTCAAAACACGCACAAGCAAGCGGGGGAAACGAGGCGGCGCTAAGCACTTAAGAGCTTTTTTCCTTAGGTCGTGAAATATAACCGCCTTATACCCACCTTATAGTTTGTGTTAATTGAAATTAAGCCTCACGAAAGTATTTATCTATTTTGCCTTTAAACTTTTGATTTAGATTCGAATACAATGATCGAGTGATGAAATCCCGAATCAAGGTTGCGTTTTCACGCTTTTGGAGTACTTGTATATTTATTGTTCTTACGTAGATACAATATAGTAATAATATATTCACAAGAAAAACGAAAACCAATATATCTACAATATAGTAAAGATTGTTGTGTGTTTAATTTAGGAAAACTAAACACGATTTATTTGGATATTATAATATAATAGATAAAAATAACAAAAATGAGTATGTACGATATTCACGCTTTTCAAAAATTGAAAAGCAAAAATGCACTACTCACACAAACACGATACTAATAATAGCACACTAAACACCTCCCCGGCAGCGGCGCCAAAAATTTGATGTAGGTTTTTCGTACACGTTTTAGGAAAAACGCGTATGAGTGGCAAGTATTAAGTTGCACGCTTTAGGAAAAACGCGAAACCGAATAAATGCGGGTTCGTTCTCGAAGGAGGTGTGTGTATTAATGTGCCAATATATATGAAATCAAGTTTGGATTAGTGAAGTTTTTGGTTGAGAAGAGAAAAAGAAAAGACGAGCTACGATTACGATTAAACTACGACGTTGACGTAAAACAGTGACGTGATTACGTAAAACGCGACAAAATTAAAAATTAAACCTAAAAATTAATTAAAAGATTAAACTAAGTTTAAAATAATATAAATAAGAATAAAAATCCAACAAATATATTTTAAAACCTTTTATTAATTAAATATTCAATTTTAAATGCTAATTAAAGCCCTAAAATCAAATATAATTAACAAATGTCCAAAATATAATTTTATTGAACAAATAAGTTACTTATATTATTTAAAGACTAAAAAATATTTTTCCTAAATTTTCAGAACTATTTTTCTATTTTTAAATCACTAAAAACTATTTTTAAACTAAAATAATCATAAAAAATAATAAAATAATGTCAAAAATAATTTGACAATTTTAAAAATCCTAATTTATACTAAGGAACAGTAGAAAAATGAAAAAGTTTGAAAAATGTAAAATTTTTCACTAAAAGACAAAACTGATAATTTTAAAACTGAAAAATATAAGTTTTTTACACTAAAAGACAAAAAACAGAAATATTAAAAGTATTTAAAAATGCAATTAAATGTAAAAAATACTAAATGAACAGTAATTAAAAAATAAACTAAACAGAAAAATCAAAAATAAATTAAGAAAAATAATGAAACTAAAATGGATATCTAATTCCTAATTTAGGTCACTAGAGACAAAAAAGATAGAAACTGACAATGACATGTAGTTGCTGTTTGTCCAGTAGTGAAGCAGTGGAAACTTTTCCACTAGCAGTGGGAACTTGGTTCCCACTGACTTAACTAAAAACCTGATCTGGTGCTTTTGGAGCTTGTAGCTTCTATGATTTTGAGTTTTACTTGGAAACAAGGGCACCCCTACACTCAGTGGAGTGTAGGGAGTCAGATTAAACAGTAAAAACAGCAAGCTACTCACAAGAATTACACACAAAAGGCATAAATACAGTCACTGTAATATAGAAAAGTGCATATGGTTTGTTTGCTGGTGCAATTGGCAAAAAGGGTGAATTTCAAGGCTCAAGGACTTGCACAAAAGTTAACCAAATGACTTTTAACTTAATACAAACCCTAGGTGTGCCTATACTCTAACAAGCTACAAGCTTAATGAGAAAAAATTCATCAAAATCTGGCAGAAAAGTAGATTAACAGATTTTAGCTATTTGTATACCTCTTAAACTTACAACTTTCTACCAAATCCTAACTAAACTAAAGACCAAAGCTAGAATTGACTAATACAACCTAAAACTTAGCAAAAAGAATGTGTCTAGATAGATTTAACTATAAATTCTGTCACCAATTTAGCTCTAAAACCCGTATCCAAACACACCCTTAAAATTGAAAAATGATTTTTTTCAAAGAGAATTTAAACAAATCACAATCAAACAGTCCTATAACCATCTAAACCAAGCAATGATCATCAAAGAACACAAAATGAACAGCGAAACAACAATAACAAGCAGTTAGATTAAAAATCACATTTAAGCAAGAACACTAAAAATTTTTGGAAGGTTCAAGCTATTACCAGCTGATGCCTTTTCCTAGATCCTAGTGAGCTTATGTAAATGTGTAGAGAGTCCCTACTGATGGTCTACAACAGACCAAGGGAGAACATATCTTCAATTCTGAATAGCAAAGAAATGAGGGACGTGGTCTTCCTGATTTCTTGCTCCTGCACAAATGGAACAAACACAAGAACTAAAACAAGAACAAACTCATCAAAGAGCTTGAGTTTAAACTGATTGTCAGTCAGCTTAAATTCAAAGCTCCTTTGATGGGCTGATTTGAATAAAAGAATGAAAATGGATTTTTTTCTTCAAAATGAAACCTTGATGAAACCTTGTGAAACCAACAATGACCAAACAATTAAAAGGTAACTCCAGCTTATGCTCAATTTATACAAAGGATTCGTCAAATCTTTTGTACAAACGTCTTTTACACCAAAGGTTCTCAAAACTATAATCTTCCAAATTTTTGGTACAAGAAAATATTTTGATAGATTCTAAATTAACTTGCATTAAAGTAAAGATTATACTAAAAAAACATTAAAAGGATGGAACACAACACTTGCAAGTTTCATAAACTTCTAAACTCTAAATATTCATAAAAATTTAAAAATATTACAAAGTGTTGGAACAAAAAATATGGTCACAGCCCGACCATATGTATACAACTTCATAGAAAATTCTAGAATCCTATAAACCCTAGAACAGCTAATTCCGATTCTACCCTTCATTTTCAAATTTGAAAATTAGTCAAAAGAGACCCATGTGAGCTGTTGAATGCCAGTTGTTTGTTGAAGGATCTTGGTCCGTTGGATCAATCTTTGGAAAGAAGAAATTGCACTAGTCCGTTGGATTGCTGGCTTGATTCTTTCTTTGCCTTAAATGACCACACAGGGGAGCGTGGGGGGGGAACCTTTGGTGAGAGTGAAGACAAACGAATCATGTGGGTGTGTTTTGGGTGGGGTAAATTTAGGATCTGGAAAGTTCTGGGGCAAACCCCTTTGGTTTAAGGACAATTGGGATTAGGGTTCTATGAGAGGGGATTAGGGGTGGATGATGTACAGTGTCTGTTTCCCCCGTCTTTAATTAATAAAAAACGCGTTTTAAAAATTTGGTTTAGTGGGTAATAGTTGACTGGGTGTTGAATTGGGCTGGTGTGGGTCGGGTAAAGGGTATATGGTATGGGCTTGGTGGGTTTTGTTTGGGCTAAAGTTGGGTATGGGTTTTGATTGTCCATGTTTGCCCCCCGATGTCTCAAAATTGTGTCCGAAAGAGTTTCAGCAGCTTATATTAACTTTCCCTTTGATAGCAACTTTGATCAAATGCCATTTTGCACCCTCCAATTTTGTATACTTAGAATAAGGACCATATATGTTACTTTAAGCAATCTTCAAGGGCCATACTTGTATAATCTTGGAAATTTAGGGACCCTAATGTAATTTATGAGTTTTACAAGGGTATAAATTGCCAAGTCTTCCAAAGTTGAAGGACCATTCTTGCCAATCTTCAATTCTTCAAGGGTATTTTTGCAAATTCATTTCTTGGGCCCGGTTTCTTGTGCGGCTTTGTTTCCCGTGTTCGTTTTTGCTTGATTCTTGTAATCTTTTGGTGAATTCAAGATATCCGTACCTAAAATACACAATGAACAAACACAAGCATATATTTGAGTGTTTTGATGATATTTTAAACGTTTTAAGCCCGATTTGGACGATGAGACTATGTATAATTACAGTCTCATCAATGGTTAATCATCATTCTGGAGCAGATTAACCTCTAATTACAACACAATTAAAAATACCCTAATGTGTTCTTGGAGTAAATAGTGGTGGTTTTGATCTGATTAAGGGGTGATTAACATTTAAATAAATGTTAAGGCGCCAAGGTTTTGCTAATTTATTTAATCTGGGGTGAGTTGAAAGGTGAGGTGGAGGGAAGGAGTGGTGTGATTGGTTGAAGTGGTGAGTGGGGTGAGGTGGCAGATTCTGGTTGGTCAAGGTATCTTCCATGTCTGGCCAATTTTAGTTCTCATCTCTTTTCCCTTTGTCTTTTCACTTTTAAACATTGTCAACACCCATTTAAGCTATAACAACTTTTCATTTTTCACACTTTTGCCCCAAAAAGTTTTGTAAAGTAAATTCAGGGGTATTTCTTGCCAATTTGTGATTCTTGAAGTGCTGATTTGGCATAATCTTGATGGATTATGGTCTTAACTTGTATGATTGGCATTTTGGAGGACTGAAATTGCCAAGTCTTCATTTATGAGGGACCATTCTTGCTAAATGTTGAAAGTCAAGGGTCCTTTTGGTAACTTTGGGATTTCAAAGGACCAAACTTGTAATTTCTTTTTCTTTGAAGGACTTCATGATATATTTGACTTTGTAGAGGATAATGGTTGACAATTTAGCTTTGTTGAGGGGCTAAAATTGTCAAATCTTCAAAGTGGAGGGCCCTTTTTGTAATTTTGACAAACTTTAGGGACCAAACTTGTAATTATGAAGATACAAGGGTATAAAGTGTCAATTCTTCCATATTGGAGGACCCTTCTTCATAAATCTTCAAGTCTTCAAGGGTTTTCTTGGGAAAATTCTTCATTAGGGCTTGGTTCAATGTGCGGCTTCGTTTCCCGTGTTCGTTTTTTGTATGATTCTTGTGATCTTTTGTCATTTTTCAATATCCGTACGTAAAATACACAAGCAACAAACACAAGCATATATTTAGGTATTTTGATGATATTTAATGTATTTTAAGCCCTATTTGGACGATGAGACTATGTATAAAAGCAGTCTCATCATTGTGTATAAATAAGTAACTTTCTAAAAATAGCAGGTTTCCTAAAATAGAAAGTTTCCAAAAATATATTAACTTCTAAAAATAGATCAGTTTCTAAAAATAAAAAGTTTCCAAAATAGTAAGTTTTCTGAAATAGAAATTTTCTATATTTAGAAATAAGCTGAATTAATAAGCTAATAATATAAGCATAAGTTTACTGGTTAAATATCATAATTCATGTGATTATTAGTATAGTTTATTAATAATATCATGTTAATTAAATAAACTATAGGTTATATGATTTAATTAAATATAAGCATGATTCAATTAAATTAAGGTGTATAAAATACTTAGGTTAAACATGTATTAATATTATACTAATTATAACATAAGTCATGTTTATTAATTAATTACCTTCCATGTCTAAATAATTAATTAATACTATAGTCTAAATTAAATAAATAAATACTTAGGTTAAAACATGTATTATTTCATAAATAATATTAACTAATGACGTATAGTCCTTAGTCGGGCTGGATAGTCCGACTCACGGGTACTACCCGCATCCATCAGGAATGGATTGGATACTTGTGCGATGTGCGCACATAGCCCATAAAGCCCAGTAAGCCGCTGTCGAACAAAAGGTTGATTACTTAGCCAAGTCCTCGTCGCAGTGCGACAGGATCAGACCGAATATAACTTATATTATAGTCATATTCGCCTAAGAAAAAGGGATATACACTTGCCTTAGTTGGATAATGAAGATCAAGCTATTTCGAGTCATTATCTCTTCCTTAGGCCGCAAGAACAGGGAGCCCAGCTTAGACTCTCTCGATTATATAAGGAACCCCTTCGGGTTCCACAAAGGTACGATACACACAATACCCTAAACACTAATATACTCAAACCGATTACTTACTCTCACGCCGGAGTCTAATCGTGGGTCACAAACCTATGGTAAGCCTAACGGTGTCTGTTTAGTCCGCATGGTCCTAATGCAAGTTTCACTTGGTGCAAGAGCCGGAGTCCACAAGACCCCAAATTAAGCCTAATTTGGGTTAAGCTCGGTCTACCCCAACTTTTGCATCAACAAGTTGGCGCCATCCGTGGGACCCACACTAAGCTCTAACTAACGACGAAAAGCGGTAAGAATGAAGGCCGTCAAGGATCCTTGACGGTATATGGTCGTATCTCATCAGTAAATGTTACCCCTGGATTTGCCAGTGAGGTAAACACTCGAGACGTGAACAATCCCCTAGTTATAATAACAGGAGGACTGTTCTCAACTCCCCTACTCGTCGCGGGGGAAAAAGACATCGAGTGGGAGTCAACTCAGCCTCCTCCCAATAAACAAAAAAGAAGACGTCCCAAGAGGAGAGAGGGTAAGTCATCGCTACAAAGGCAAGCATGATGGAAGAGTATGTAGCTCATAACTTACAAGCACTCATCCCTTTGGTGGCAAAACATGAAAAGATGGTAGAGGAATCAAAGCGCCTGAAGCATGCCTCATCCTCAGAAGGCAATCTGTCAGGATCAAGTGATAGTCCGTCCGAAAAACGTATGCGCCCAAGTTATTCCTCGAAGGACCAAATCTTCTCACTACCTTGGAGGAGAGCTAGGAAAAACGCCTTTACGAGGCGCATACAGCATTATGGAGACACCAGAAAGCGCCGCATGCCATCAAGCGTGAAAACTTATGATGGCACAACGGATCCAGAAGACCACTTGAAAGTCTTTGAGTCTCAGGCAGGTATCGAACAATGGCCAGAACCCGTATGGTGCAATATGTTTAACTCTACACTTGTAGGGAACGCACGGACGTGGTTCGATAGGCTCCCACCGCGAACGGTCAACGGGTACGAAGTGTTGCGAAAAGCGTTCAAAAGAAATTATGTGCAACAAAAAAGGCATCATAGGAGTGTTGTATCGCAAGCTAGGGTAAAGCAGAACCAGGGTGAATACTTGGAATACTTTCTTGAACGTTTCAAGAGCGAGTGTCTTCAAATAAAGGACTGTCCAGAAATTTTGAAAGTATCCTGCTTCATGGCGGGCATACGGAACAACGATCTAATAAAGAAGATTAATGAGAGAACACTTGAAACCTTCGATGGAATACTAAGACGGGTAAGGTCTTTCATACAAAGAGAATCGGCTGCTTCAGAAGTAACGCTTGGCACTTATGATTACAGATCTATCTGCACATCCAATAAAGGACCCAACAAGTAAGGCAGATCTATAGGCCTTGATTACATAGGAAGAACCAGAGAGGGGCGAGCTTATAACTCAAGGTTTACCCCCCTTAAGTTAACTCCAAGAGAAATCCTCGTGTTAGAAGGTGCGAGTTTCACAAGACCAACGCCAATGACCACCCCGGTCGAAAAACACGCCAGTAATAGATATTGTGAATACCACAATAAGAGAGGGCACGCTACCAACGAATGTATTCAGCTGCAAAAATATATCGAGAATAGAGTAAAGAAAGGCGAGCTAAAACACCTTGTCAAGGAAACCACGAAGAATGATAGACAAAAATTCGCTAGCACAAACATATACATGGTGGAATTGTGGCAACGAAGGACAAGGCAGAGGGTGAGACAAAAGTTCTCGAAGGGAAAAGACATTTCCTTCCCCACACTCAATGCAAGGAAAATCACAGACGGCCCGCTAGTTATAGAAATAAGCATTGGTCAGCACAGCATACATCGTATGTATGTGGATGGAGGTTCATCAGCAGAAATAATGTACGAGCACTGCTTTCTAAAGCTTAGCGCAGAAATAAAGAGCCAAATGAAGCCCGTGACTTCCCCGCTCATTGGATTCAGCGGAGAAGCGTTATGGCCCTTAGGCCAACTAGAATTAGAAGTAAGAGTGGGAAATTATGAGCACTCGACGGAGGTTCCAATGAATTTTTTGATTATACGATCGCCATCACAATATAACGGATTATAGGGCGGCCAGCTATACTAGCACTGCGAGCGGTACCTTCTACGGCTCCCGGTATGATTAAATTCCCAGTTGATGGAGGGATCGTAACGATATTCAACACGGCATTAACGCCTCAAGAATGCAACGCGATCACAGAACCGCCTAGGATCACGATGGAACCAAAGGTGAACTCACCACCAAATTTAAAGGTAGCAGTACATCCTCAATACCTGAATCGGGAGATAACGATCGGAGGGACATTATCTAACAAAGGAAAGACAGACATTTGTCGCCTTTTGAAGGATAATCTGGACGTCTTCGCATGGGAACCCAAAGATATGACAGGGGTGCCAAGGTCGATAACCGAGCACAAGCTTCAGATCTGTGAAGGATACCCTCCGGTTAGGCAAAATAAAAGAGGACAGGCCCTAGAGCGCAACAAAGTAATACTGGACAAGGTAAAAAAGTTGGTGGACGCAGAAATCATGAGGGAAGTTTACTATCGCGACTGGCTCGCTAACCAGGTAATGGTAAAGAAACATTATGGCAGCTGGCGCATGTGCGTTGATTTCACAGACCTCAATAAAGCTTGTCCCCAAGATTGCTACCCACTCCCGGAGATAGATTGGAAGGTGGAATCATTATGCGGATACCCCTTAAAATGCTTCCTGGACGCATACAAGGGATACCATCAGATACAAATGGCAGAAGAGGATGACGAAAAGACAGCATTCCATACCAGCTAGGGCGTGTACTGTTATACAAAAATTCCATTTGGACTAAAAAACGTAGGGGCCACGTACCAACGACTGGTTGATAAGGCATTTGAAAGACAAACAGGGCGAACTTTGGAGGTATATGTCGATGACTTGGTAATAAAAAGTCATACGGAAAGCGAGCTTATTCGGGATATAGAGGAAACATTCTCTACCCTCAGAAGGATAAACATGAAGTTAAACCCAAAAAAGTGCACTTTTGGGGCGAAAGAAGGCATGTTCCTAGGATACATGACTGATCCCAATGGAATTAAACCCTGTCCAGATAAAACAGACGCGGTCATTTAACTATAGAGCCCAAGGACGAAAAAGGAAGTGTAGTCGCTAAATGGGAAGCTTGTAGGGTTGAACAGGTTCCTGTCCAAGGTAGCAGAGAAGTCGCTCCCCTTATTTAAAACACTTAAAAAGTGCATTAAGAAGGGGGACTTCAGTTGGACGAAGGAAGCATAAAAGGCCTTCAAGGAATTGAAAGCGCATCTAGCCTCGCTCCCCATGTTAGTCGCGCCACGACCTAAAGAAGAGCTGATAATATATTTATCCGCAACGCATGGAGCGATCAGCGCGGTACTAATGACGGACAGGGAAAATGTGCATACACCAGTGTACTTTATAAGCAGAGCGTTACAGAGCTCGGAGCTAAATTACACCCTGATGGAAATATTAGTACTCGCACTAGTGTTTGCAGCAAAGAGGTTGCGCAGATGTTTCCAAGCATACCTGATAGTGGTAATAACGGATCAACCCATTAACAGGTAATCTCAAAACTAGATGCCACGGGCAGGTTCCAAAAATGGAGTGTTCTACTAGGGGCACACAACATTACCTACAGACCGCGCAATGCCATAAAAGGATAAATTCTGGCGGATGTTATTATCGAAAAGCCAAAAGAGGGCGCTCAAGGGCTAAATCAAGAGGAAGAAGACCAAGCCCCGTGGATCTTGTTCACGGATGGTTCATCTTGCACTGATGGATCAGGCGCGAGACTCATACTCACCAATCCAGAAGGAATGGAGTTCACATACGCATTACGTTTTGAATTCACAGCCACAAATAATGAGGCAGAATATGAAGCGCTGATAGCAGGGCTAAGAATCGCGGCAAGAATGGGCGTCCGCAATCTCGAAGCAAATGTAGATTCTCGGTTGGTGGCGAACCATATACTTGGTGATTATGAAGCAAAAGAGGATAATATGGTGCAGTACTTATAAAAAGCTAAAGCATTGATTGAGGGGTTCAATAAGTTCCAGATACGCCAAGTACCCATGGGGGAGAACAAGAAAGCAGATGCACTTAGCAAGATAGCCTCCACCAGTTTTGCGCACTTGTCGAAACAAGTCCTGGTAGAAATCCTCAAGGACAAGTCAATCAAAGAGCAAGAGGTATCGTCGGTCGTAGAGGAAGAAGGCCCTACATGGATGACACCGATTATAGATTATTTGACGAATGACTCACTCCCGCATGTCGAAAATGAGTCACGGCGAGTGCGAAGACGTTCGAGGCAATTTGAAGTCAGAGATGGGATCCTTTACAAGCGATCATTTCTCCAACCATGGTTAAGATGCGTTGAAAAATCTAAGGTTTTGGTGTTGGGTTTTAAGTCCGAAAATGTTTGTCAAAATGGATTTGAGTCGAGGGTGTAGATTGGTTGAGAGTGTTGAGATGAGTGTAGGTGTCGGTTTCTGTTGAGGGTTTAGTGAGGTGAGAGTTGTTGGGGTGAGAGGGTCGAGAATCTTGATTGTTGAAAAATGGGTGAGTCGATGGAGAGGGTTCGAAAGAGGGTGTCCAGTTTGAAGGTTTGTGTTGAGTTTTTTTGGGGGGGTTGGTTTGGTGTCAGTTGGTCGAGAGATGAGGGTGAGGGTGTAACGAGAGGTGTCAGGGTGAGGGTGAGGGTGTAACGAGAGGTGTCAGGGTGTGAGGGTCGAGAGGGTGTGAGGGTCGAGAGTCTTGATTGTTGAAGAATGGGTGTCGAGGGTTATGAAGGATTATTTGATTGCTGAAGAATGGGTGTCGAGGGTTGTGAGGGAGTGTTTGAGTGTTGTGTTTGATGGATTAGAGTGGATGTTTGAGTCGAGAGTGTTAAAGGGGTGTGGTTGAGTCGAGAGACTGATTTGGTTTTAGGGGGAGTGAGTCTGGTTTGGTTGTTGATGTGTTGAGTGTAGGTGTCGAGAGAGGTGATGATGTCGAGTGTATGAGTCTGTTGTTCGTGAGTTGGTTTTACTGAGAGAGAGGTGAGGGTGTCGTTATGGGTGTCCGAGAGAGTTAAGGTGAAACGAGGGTGAGTTGGTGAGAGACGAGAGTTGGGGTGGGAGTCCGAGTGTTTGTCGAGAGTGGGGAGTTTGGGTTATGGATTTTTTGAAAAAACAAAACAGTTTTTGGATTGTATTTCGAGTCTGTCCCGTTATGTTTGAAATGGTTCATTCAGAAGAATTTATTCATTCGGAACTTTTCATTCATTCGGAAGTGTCATTCATTCGGAAGTTTCGTTCATCCGGAACTATTCGTTCATCCAGAACTTTTCGTTCACCCGGAACTTTTCTTCACCCGGAACTTTTCTTCACCCGGAACTTTTCTTCACCCGGAACTTTCTTCGTCCGGAACTTTTTCGTCCGGAACTTTGAGTGGAAGAACAGTAATGATGGGACAAATTTTGGACAGTTATGATGGAACTTTGGACAGTTTGACAGTTGACCAACCCAAAAAATGATAAAACTGATAAACGAAAAGACTGATTAAAAAATTTATATAAAAAACTGATTATAAAAAAAAACTGATAAAAGAAAAAACTAATAATAAAAAAGTTAAAGTGGAAATTGATTAAAAAAATAAAAAAAATAAAATAAAATGTTCAATTTAAGGAACTCAAACAAAAAGGCAAACAAAATAGAAAGGATTTAATAAAAAAAAATACAAAATTAAAAAGAGAAAAACACAAACTTTTTATAAAAACACAAACTTTTTAAGATTTGATAATTAAATTTTTGATTTTTGTATAAAAATTTGTGATTTTTATCTAAAAAGTAAGTAAATCTAAAGATTTGACATGATTTAACACATAAAAACACAAACTTTTTATAAAACAAATACAAACTTTTTAATATTTAAGCATGATTAAATCAAAACCCACCAAAATCAAAAAGAAATAAAAGCAAGAATAAATCAATCAAACCTTGGCTCTTGATACCAATTGAAGGTCTACGAGATCATTGGCCTATTTTACATGATTGATTTGATGGATTAAGTTGGTTGATTAATTAGATTAATATAAAGAAGATGAGATGAAGGAGATGATGGAGTAGAGAGAGAAAGGAGAGAAGGGAGAGAAGTAGAGAGAGAAAATAAAGATGAATTATGAAATGTGAAAATGAACAACCAACAACCCCTCCTAACATGCTAGGAGGGGATATATATAGCCCACCCTACATGTGGGCTATATGGACTATACATTAACTAAATAGATCACGAGCCCATTACATAATTATCGTTGGAGCGACCGATCCTTCATAAATACGTAAACTGTATTTCCAACAATCTCCCCCTAAGGGAGGTCGCTCCAAGAGACAAAGTTCTAAATAGTCTATATCTCGTGATCTATGCTAACTAAGATGTGACCGAGACTTTATTAGGAAAAACGTATTTCCAACAATATCATTAGCGAAATCCATGAGGGGTCATACGGAATGCACGCAGGACCAAGGTCCGTGGTGGCGACAGCATTGCGCAGCGGGTACTACTGGCCAACTATGCATGCAGACACACGGACACTCATTAACAAATGCAATGACTGCCAGGTGCACATGCCAGTACCGAGGCAGCCTCAGGAGGAGCTCACGCCAATTACCTCCCCTTGGCTATTCTTTAAATGGGGAATCGATATAGCGGGGCCCTTCCCTGTAGCTGCGGGAGGAGTTAAGTTCCTCATAGTCGCGATGGATTACTTCATAAGGTGGATTGAGGTAAAGGCAGTCGCAACGATAACGGGGAATCAGGTGAAAAGGTTCGTATGGGACAACATAGTATGCCTTTTCGGACTACCCGGTGAAATAATCTCGGATAATGGAAAGCAGTTCACAGAGAACACGTTCAAGGATTGGTGCGCGAAGAACGAGATACATCAACGTTTCGCATCGATTTCCCACCCACAAACGAATGGACCTGTGGAGAGAGCAAACAAGAGTTTGGGGGATGGCATAAAATCACGGTTGGGGGAGCATAATTGTAACACCCCATTTTGATAATGGAAATGTCACATGTAATTATGGCGTGTCATCAAAGCATACAAGGAAAAATGTCTAAACATTACATGAACATAAAAGGAAAATACCGGAATCAAACATCGGTAGTCCAAAAGTAAAGCTCATCACACAAAAACATAAGTATAGTAAAGGAAAGGACTAAACAATGTCCATAGCAATGTATCAAAAGAAAGGAAATATATAAAGTAAAGAAAGGCTAGAAAGCTTCCAGTCCATATGCACGTACGCTTAAAGTCTACGAGCGTCCTTGAGTACCTGCCGTTTTGGGAACATAGAAAAAGGAAAACGGCTGAGCAATACGCTCAGTGCACGGATGTACAATAAAGCATGAATAGGATAAGAATATAACATATAACAGCGGAAGAAACTAAATCCCGAGTAATCTGATTAAGTCTTGATAAAACTGGTTTTATAGTTTGAAAAGCCTTATGTTTATCTTGTAAAAACTGTTTATCATATTTTACCATTAGCCAATATAGGTCATGAAAATCCACCGTGCATGAATACTTGGAGGGGTGACCTCATCATGCAAATTAGAGGGGCTGCCTCTAATTTAATATACTGGTTTTTGGGTAGGAGGGATCAGCTCCTTGTGAAGGATGCAAGGCACACACCACATTCACCATGAAATCCTGACTAAAAACATGTAACTAGGATGCACCCATACGCCCCACATGATAAATATAACATAAATGGCCAAAAGCTGAAGGGACGCCACGAGCGATCACTCCGCCGTGGTGAAGTCATAACATCAGTGCCTCTAATGTTATGGTTATGGTACCTCCATAACTAGGTGAAACTGGTCATCCATGTATATGGCTATAGGTATTTTAAATTAAACATAAGCAATTCAAACACATACTTATACTACGGGAAAACATTTGGCTGCATACGGGGAATCCTAATAATGAAAGAATGTCCATACTGAAAGGACGGGAATCTGTACCTTATGTCCAGTGAACGAAGAAGACGAACTGAGAGGAATCCTACTTCCGTATCACTAATGCTACATAAATACATACATGTATAAGTATCTGCTTACTAATACGTAACTGATTTTATGTCATGTCTTAGCTTATTTTATATGTTCTTATCATGTTTTACTGTTTTAAGCCTTAAACTATGTTTACCTTATATTCTGTTTACTCTGATAAAGTATTTCTGGTATTTCATGTATTGTTATACTTACTTTGTAATAAAAAGTAACTTTCCAAAAATAGCAGGTTTCCTAAAATAGAAAGTTTCAAAAAATAGAAAGTTTCCAAAAATAGAAAGTTACCAAAAATAGAAAGTTTCTAAAAATAGAAAGTTTCCAAAAATAGAAAGTTTCCAAAAATAGAAAGTTTCCAAAAATCGAATTACTGCTTAAAATAGATAAGTTTCTAAAAATAGAAAGTTTCCATAAATAGATTAGCTGCCTTATTTAAATAAGTTTCCATAAATAGATTAGCTGCCTGAAATAAATAAGTTTCTAAAAATAGAAGGTTTCCATAAATAGATTTGCTGCCTTATTTAAATAAGTTTCTAAAAATAGAACGTTTCCATAATTAGATATAAGCTGGTTAAATAAGCTAAGTATATAAGCCTAAGTGTTTTCATGATTATTTTCTAAGTCATATGATATAATGTATAGTTTATTAATTATTTCATGTAATTAAAATGAACTATAGGTTAAAATATTTAATTAAAGCATATCATGTTTTTAATTAAATAAAGTTAAATACTTAGGTTAAAACATGTATTATTATTTATTAATAATATAACCTAAGTCATGTTAATTAATTAATTATAACCATGGTTTTTAAATAATTAATTAATTTATAAGTCTAAAAATATAAAATACTTAGGTTAATAATTTCATGATTTTAATAATTAGAATAACCTAAGTCATGTTATTAAATTAATCATGTCATGTTTATTAATTTAATTTTAACATAAGACTATAAAAATAATAATCTTAACATACACCGTGAACCGGATCTTGACTAAGAACCATGAACCGGACATGAAATCGACACCATTCCCCGAACCACATCGGGGTTCCCCTTGTCTTGTTGCTGCCGTGGGACCCACACCAACCAACCGGGACCATATGGTCTTGGTGGTGGTCGTATAGCAAACCGAGACCCTCTCGGGTTCGATTTAGGCGGCGGCCAAGAACAAACACCCCTAAAACATCCCTTTTGATTTATTCCAAAACCAATTTCATGTTAGATCTATGATTTAATTAGGTTTTTAAGAAAAACATATCATGTTCTTAATTATTTAAAAGATTAAAATCAAAAGAAAAGGGTTAAAAGAATTACCGAATGCGTGGATCTAAACAACGATGAACAAACACGAACACTAGCACCAAAACCAAGATCAAAGATCAAATAACACCTCCTTTGGTGTGTTTACGGGTGGCGGCCAAAACAAAGAAAAAGGAGAAGGAAGAGCCTTTTTAGGTTTTGTAAAATTCTTCTGTAAAAGTGAAAAATGAGTAGTGGTTTTTCCTTTTACCCTCCTTAGTAAATATTGAGATGGGCTTGGCCCATCTTTCCCTTGTAGCTGCGGGTAGGGGCCCCACATGGGGAACCCGTACCGTTTTTCGTGTCTCGTTGATTAATTACTAGTTCGTGATTATTTGTGTTCGCGTTTAATGTGTTCTCGTTAAATAATTACCGTGACCTAATATATTTAATTACGCTCCTAATAAATATATATACGTAATTAATAATAGTTCGTGATTTAATTACGTTCATGATTTCATGATCGCGTGTTCGTGATTAATTATTGTCAAATAATTATTGCGTGCTCGTGCGTAGTAAATACTTATCGTGTTCTAACACGTACGTAATACGTAAAATCCTAACACGTAATCGTTATCATGCTATAATAGGAAAGTTTTAAGCTAGTACGTATGATCTTAAGGGTACTATTCATGGTAAAAGCATGCGGGTTTTACAATAATAAGAAGTGGGTCGATGAGTTGTCGCATGTTTTATGGGCACATCGCACGATGATCAATACGGCCACAGGGGATACCCCCTTCGCCCTTACATATGGGACAGAAGCAGTCATTACAGCTGAGATAGGACTGCAAACACTCCGCACGGCAGAGGTAGACATGGTTACTAACGACGATGAGCTACGATTGAACTTAGACATAATCGAGGAGCGACGAGAGTTAGTAGTAATCCGCGAAGCTAGGTCAAAAGCAAGGATGAAAGGTTACTATGATGCTAGGGTGCGCAAGACCTCCTTCAAACTAGGTGATTTTGTGTATCGCTCAAACGCGGCAAGTCGCGCTGAGAATACAGGGAAGCTTGGACCAAAATGGGAAGGACTCTACATAGTGACAAATGCACTTGGAAATGGCGCGTACCGGCTACGCGACATGGATGGTCGTGACCTACAAAGACCTTGGAACATATGCCATCTAAAGAAGTGCTACCTTTAAAGGCGAAACTTCCCAAATGAATGTATTGTTTTTTTTCTTTTTATTGTTTGTGTTTAAAATCTTGCAAGTATTAATAAAACAGTCGTGGTCCCTAGCTAGTTCCACGGCGCATTCTCAAAACTTTTTCTTTATATCATACATACTTTTTTCTTATTATATATTTTCTATTGGCGCACGCGTGTATGGCGTTTCCAGGAGAAATAAGAGGAATGAGCCTGCCCTACTAATTAGACTCGTCGAGTAAGTGGGATGCACCCCCTTCGACCAAGGATCGTGTATCCTTCTTAGGCCCCTTGCTATTAATGACGTCGTAGCAAGTTATGCAGCCAGTAAACTCTGAGACTGTTAAAACACACTTGTGCACACCTAACAATGGGTCAGCCTCACCTGACCGTCCTTATGGTAGTAGCGGTATACCGCAAGTAAGGAGCTTCTCAAAACCATATGGACCATTTATAAGGTTACATTAGCTTATTATGCGAAATTGCGCTATAAAAATTAAATAGACTTTCTATAACAAAAGAAGGATAGTGTTTACTACAAAGCAAACATTTGTAGATACAAAACATGAACATATGTTTACAAGTCTTTAAGGCGATTTGAGAGCAGATGGGTCTCAGAGGAGGATCTCTTCAGTTTTAGCAAAGGAGGGCAGTAAGAAGTAGTGCGGTGATCCTTCAGGCTTTTGTCCATCCGGTCTAGCAGGCGCGAATCCCTCTCCAGCAATGTCAATGGCGACACAGGGATGGTAGGAGCAAGGTGGGCCGCACCAACAGAAGGCACTGCTTCTATGTTAAGCAGGGCTTTCTTGGCAGCAGCGTGGCTCTCGTGCGCTGCAAGGACCTCAGATAATGGCACTTCCTTCTCAATCTTGAAGGTATCAAGGATATCCTTGGGATGCGCGAATACTAGAACGGTCAACTGCCCCATAGATGGTTTTAGGTGAAATTCTGCCAATGCTTCTGCGCCCTCTGCCTTATGGCGCGTCAAGGTGAGGCCCTCCATTACCACTTCAATAGGCACTTCATGATCCTTATCCTCCAAACCAAAAGAGGGCAGCGGACATACACTCATTTCCTTCATGGTTGCGGTGAGATTGGCGTCGGCCTTCGGATCGTAAAAAGGCACCTCTAATAGTTCTTGGTTCAGTAACTTCTCCTTGTGTGCAGTCGCCAAACCTCTTGAAGTACCCTCATTGATAGCGGCTATGACAGACTTGGATAATGAGGCTCGCAAGGTGGGGTCTTCCAAAGCAACCATTGCGGCTAGGCACAGACCATGGCGCACTAGCCACCAGTTCTCGGCTATCTCCTTCATTAAGCGAGAGTACAACTCCTCATCCAGTTCGATACTCAGTCTCTTCAATTGGCAGCTGAGATCACTTACATCTTCCTTTACCCTCGCACCCAGAGCATCAACATCAGCAACAAACCTATCCTTCCCCTCCTCAAAGGCCCCCATAGCAGCAACGTTGGAGGACTTTATCTAGCGAAGCTGGGCGCGCTCTTCATCTAGGGCGACATATAACCTATTCCTTTCTTGAGTTAAGTAATGGAGGAGGGCGGCATCTTTTCTTCCTCTCTCGGCTTCTCGGTCTATCTTTTCTTGCATATCACCGAGAGCGGAGGATTTTTCTTCAGTAACCTGCCTCAACTTTTTCCTCTGTCGTATGGAGTTTGGCAGACAACCCAAAGTATCTCTTCTTGAGGTGAGATGTCAGCGTCACCTGCTGTGCTGTTAGATAACTTGCCCCATCGGCCAGGACAGAGTGACTCATCCCTTCAAGCACTACCTTTCGGCCAGGGGGCACGATGTTGTCTAAAAAGCTTGCGTAGTCAAATGCACTTGTGAGGTCGGATGATGCAGGGAGCTCCCAGTCAGGGGCGAAGGTAGGATCATGGGCGAACGCATCCCCTACCGCTGATGAAGCCTCTTTGTGGGGGGAGGGTGTCATCTTGACTTTTGCAGACGATTTTTCTTGTTTGTCGCTGCTGTATAAGAGTAATGGTTAGACAGACGTTTTGTAACACCCCCAAATTTACAATGCAGCGGAATACAACATTGGGGTGCTACTTCATAATACAAGCTCACGAGTCACAGTAAACGTATTTTAAAAGAAACGTTTACAAATGATGATTTCATCAAAAGATCAGAGTTACAAGGTCCGAATAAATTAAGAAAACTTATTTTCAATTAAGTTGCAATATACATTATTTAATCTTTTTAAAAGAAAAGATTTTTATTCCAATGTACAAAGTTCACCAAGTCCACTTCCTTCGATATCCGCATCCAATCCTATCCAAGCATGCCAATATAAACCTTAGATAAACATGCTTAAAAGTCTACAAAATGCTGAGTGAATCCATAGAGTTTATAAACAATAACTTTGAACACAAGCTTAATAAACATTTTATTCATAGAACAATCAAACGATGCTAGAGCCACGAACCGAACCTTAACCATGTGCCCAACCTTGAGTGAGACACTCCCAATACTAAATACAATATATTCTCGTATGCTCCTCGCAAGAAAACATACTCCGGACAGGCCGTTAGGCCAAAATAGATCTATTATTATTGTACTAGCGTTTACCGGTTATCGGTAATTAACGGTCCATGAAGGAAAGGCCACAACACAACACTCATAGCAACGTTCACATAATAAAACTACTTGTGTTCGATTTTCTAAAACAAGCACGTATCCCACTCGCGGGTTTGAAAAACATTAAAGGATTTAAATGCGAGGCTATGAACTCACCTTAGCCACGAGGTAAGTGAATCAGGGTACTCATAAGGTGAGTAGAAACAATGGTAGTAAGACGATCACCAACGATATGGATGCCCGGGAAACACGAAAATCGCAACCTATCAAAATAAGGCGCGCGTTAAGACTCGAACTCAAATATCGTTATATACTAAGTATAATATGACTTTAAACATATTAAAAGTATTTATATTTCAAAACCATTGACACTAACCAAATGAATTCATACTAACCCATTTATCCAACAATACCCGTTTAAACACTTGTACACTTAAAATTGACCCGTCATACGACGCCAAGTCAAACTATTTTTATACCTTACTTGGACCAGTAGTTAAGTCATTTATTTAATGACTAACCACTTGAGAAAGTCACCATATCCAATAGTGAACACTCAAACTCACGCCACACGAGCATTGAACTAAGTGTCCAAATACCAATCAGCATGTACACTCCAAATGTACACACCGATCTACCCTATCTAGACTTGTCCGATTTAGATGAAATTTGGTCTCAAAGTGACTTATAACCTGTGTAAGACCTCACCAAAGTTTGAGCCAAAGTTCACACTTTAAAACCCATCAGCTCGACACTCTCGACTCTAAATTTGGCACAGAATTGTACACTTGTTTCATAAAATCATTTAGACCACTTTAAAAGTATTATTTTGACATTCCACCTTTTAAACCCACTACTAGACTCATCATATTAAGTTTATAAAACTTAAAAACAAGTAGTATCATTTATCTAATCAAGCCTAAAGTCCCCGAGAGTCGACCCAAAATCAGCCACAATTTCGGATTGTGCCGATTTGCGCCTCCCGGTACACGAATACTAAATCTAGCATAACTTTTGACCCGTAATGAGTTAGAAGCTCATTCAAGCGGCAAAACGAGCGTCTCAGAAAACTCTACAACAAAATCAAATGATCTCAGACTATATCCAAACTCAAACCCACGAAATTATTTAACAAATAATCTGCCTAAAATAACTTTTTCAAAATGACTCAATTTCTCATTTTTATCAACATGCATCAACATGAACCTCATTCTAACACCTAATCTATCATTACTAATATCAAAAACAGCCCCTAACACCACTTGATCATCCTAGGATTCATTTGGTTAAAATAATACATGCGTGCACTTAAAATCACCATTATAATATTAATAACACAATTGTTTACCCATAAAAATGGATCAAACCCACTTGTTCATCAAGAAATAATTTGAAAAAGATGAAAGTTATTACATGTTTGTAAAAATGGTACCAAAATGATCACAATCCAATTTTAGGATTGGCTCTTACCTTGGATTATAAAGATTCAAGCCAAAAATTGAGATCAAAGGGTGTTTTTGTTTAGAGAGGGTGACGGCAAGGAGAGGGCAAGAGAAAGAGAGAGAGTTTTGTTGGTGATTTGTGTTCGTGTGTGTAAAAAAATTCTATTTATATGGTGGGTGGAAGGTTTGTTTTGAAATTTGTGCATTCTTGTGGACTAAAGTGTAAATATTAGTTAAAAAGCGGGAAATGGTTACCAGTCAATTTTATAAATATTTATGAGAGTCGTGTTTTATCTCGGGTTCATAAAAATATAAATCTCGTTTGTTAAATCGATCGTTTTAATAATTAAACGCGCATAAAACGAAATAATAAAGTTCGAATCGACTTAATACCTAATGAAATAAAAATTTCAGAAATATCAAATATCAAAATAATCGATATTAAAATATAATATTTGGGCATCCATTGGCATCGCGATCACTAGTAGTACTCGTTACTCGTTAGAACGTAAAAATAAAACGTTCAATATTGGTTTCAACTTAAACCGTTAAACGTCATAATAATTAACGTTATTATATACTTCAAAAGTACTCGAAAAATGAAATTAAATTATGATCTTATTTGTACGGAGTTTACATCCTCACCACCTTAAGGGATCACCGTCCCGGGGCTCGTTAAAAGATATCACGTCATAGAAAATCTTCTCGAGGGTACATAACTTCATCGAATGCGTTACAAAATTACTTAAAACAAGGTAATCGTAACTAATCGTACAAAATCACCTGATCACATGATCGCTAGGGAAACCTTCCATTAAAGGAGATTTATTCGAAGCAGAAATCATTCGGAGTATACATTACTCCATCGAACGCACTACGACAAAAATTAAAACATTGAATGCTATCACTAAGCACATATAATCACATTACGGCATGATTGAAAACTAACCAAGCCATGTCAAATCAATTAGTTCAATCAAGTTAACTCATGCTTGCTAAATACTCAAGCCATGATAATTATGAATATTTGACAGGATTTTCAGATAAGTCCAGTCAAAAAAAGTTTGCATATTAAAGGATGTCCACGGGCCTGATAGCCATGGATGGATATCAAAAACGAATTTTGTCATAGGAGGGTGCTCACACACGGATCCATACCCATAATTTATTACGGGGTGTTCTGATGGTTGTAGTAATACGTCTTTTAGAAAAAAGAACGTAACTAGGGCAAGTATTAACAAGTGATTTAGGAAAACCTCAAGTAAATAACCCAAAAGTGGGGATCGCTCTCAAGGAGGCTAGTGTATTGTGTAAGAACTGATTAGCTTTGTGATTATAATTTATGAAGAAAGAAAATAGAAAAGAGATTAGAAAAGAATGACGGTTACGATTAGGAATTACACTAAGACGAAGTCGTGCACGTAAAACCGTAAAAAATCACTAAATTTAAAACTTACCCTAAAAATTCCTAGAAAATTGCAATAAATCCTAAAAATGTAATTAGAGTTTACAAAAAATCAAAAATCACTCAAACCTTTTATTTAATTAAATATTAATTTTTTAATGCTAATTAAAGCCCAAAAAATCAATTTAATTAAAAAAAAGCCCAAAATGAGATTTTTTAACTTGTAAACCTCTAAAATGACTTAACTAAATTTAAAACTATTTTTGAAAATTTTAAAGTTAATTAAAACTATTTAAAAACAATTACAAACTATTAAAACTTAAAATAATTCTAGAAATTAATCTAATGACAATAAAATTAATCTAAAAATTTTAAAATTCCTAACTTAATGTTTTTGAACTAGGAAAAATGAAAAACTTGCAAAAATCTAAATTTTAATTTTTAATAATAAAATAATATTAAAAATCCATAATTTATAAAAAATTCTAAAAAGTTGTAAGCTAGTTAATTTTAACCTAAGTAAAACAGAATTGAACTTGAAATTACAAATTTACCCCTATTGGGCCTTCAAATGGGCCAAATACCCAAACAGTCCCTTAATGGGCTAAAATCAGGCCCAATAAGAAAAAATCCACAAAATGGCCCAAAAGCTACAGTTAAGCTTAAAATCTGATTTTAAACATAATTTTCCAAAGGCCTAAAAGCTGAAAAAATGAGATTAAGCTAGCTTATTTCAAAACAGCTTATTCTTAATGGGCTTTTTGGCCCATTAAGCTATAAGCTAATGCCATAAGCTAAAATTTTACCCACGTCCTTCTCTTGACCTAAATAAGCTTATTTCAAAAAGAAACTTCAAATAAGCCCAAGGAATAAGCCTGAAATAAGCAAAAGCTTTCTACACAAAACGACAAAATAGTCGTTTTCGAGTTCTAGGCTATTTCAAGAGCTGATTCAAGTTGCAATAAGTCACAAATAGTTTAACTAAGTTTAATAATAAAAAATCTTTCAAAAGCACCACTCAGTAAGCTGGCATAAGCAATAAGCAATTTTCTAAAAGTCAACTAAGTTCGTTTTCTAGTCAAACCTAAAAGTGAAAGTCCACAAAGCTCCAAATCTCTTAAATGGGTCAAATAAAGAAGATTGATTACAAAAACAAAGTTGTTGCAAGTCCCAATAAGCTAGAATAGCCTATGAATAAGCTAATGATAAAATTACACTAGCAGTGGCTAGTTTTAGGGGTTCAGCAGTGGGAAATGTTTCCACTGCTTGGTCTTTTTTACTTTTTGTCTTTAGTGACTTTTTGTTGGATTCAAGTTACAAACAAGGCACCCTTGTAATCAGTAGATTACAAGGAGTCAAGAACAACAAATAAATCACAATTACAACAGGCCAAATAGTGCAGTTAAATCAAAACATCACCATATCTAACACAGACTATGCACAATAAGCAAGTTTGAACAATAAGCATTTTAAGCAAGATTAAGCTAACCACAAGCAACCCAAAAGCATACACAAGCTATATTAGACTTAAATAAGCACAACTTAACTCATTTCATGCACTGGTTTCAAGTTTAAACAAGGATTAAAGATCAAATTACTTGCTGATACAAACTGTCAAACACACTTTCCTTTTTCTAATGTACTTGTCCATAAATCCAAATTCAACACTTCAAATCTTCCTAACAGGTTGTAATGGTTATGATTTAGCACTTGTTACCCTATGTCTAGACCTAGAACTAGGTGTCCCCAAAATCACAACTCAAAACAACAATTTGGCAAGATTTTATAAGCACTTGTTTGATTTAAGTGTTCAAGAACTCAAAGCATGCAGATTATCACTCACTTATAACTCTCAAACAAGATCAAGTACCATACACTAGCAAACACTTAACCAATTTCACAAAAACTTCAAACATACAGTAGACCCAAACAATCCTTTATATTTTGGAAATCAAAATTTCAAAACAAAAATTATGATTTAGGTTAGCATATGCATACACATGCATCAAAACAACAACCTTAAGCATAAACAACAAGATTTGGAGCACAAGAACAACACATACACTAGCAGAACTCAAAATCGCACAAAACCTCCTTTTTGACAGATTTTTGGGATTAGAGTTCAAACCTCATGGATGTACTTCCACACCCACGTATGTTTGAGCTGATGTGCCTAGAAAAACAAGGCACAAGCTTCCAATATCCAGGTTGCTAAGAACAACAAGGTTAGATCACATTTTTTATCAAAACAGAAAAATGAAAAAGGAAAAGTCTGATTAATGCAAACTTGCTCCCACACCTTGAATATCCCCAAACTATAAGCTCACAACACCTTGATAAGCTTCTTATCAAGGTGTATAGACCACTTATAATCCAAAGATTTCTGGGGTTTGAATCAAGGATTTAGCAAAATATCAGATTTTGAACTTTGAGCAATTTCTTGCACAAGGTTTGAAAACAAGTTTAAGACTTAACAATCACAATCATATATCCTTAACAAACAACTAAAAAGGTTGGCACTTGGAATTCGTCACACAATTCAAACACAATTCATTAATCATGAAATAGGATTTTACAGAATGTTGACCAATAAGAAAACCAAGAGCAGGGTTCAATGTATGATGCCTAATGCCTTTTATAGGCTACAAGAATGAACTACAAAGCATAAAAACGTATACCCCAATGCTGGTGAAGTCCCAAAATTACCCTTGAACTTTTGAATAACTTGAGCTCATGTGAAGTTTCTTTGGTTGTTTGTGTGAGGTGTAAAGGGTGGAATTGCATCCAATGGCTCTTGTGAAGCTTAGAAAGTAAGCAGCATTTTGGTATGTAGATTTTCTGGGAAGTTTTGGAAGTTTCTCCCAAAAACATGTACAAGGTTGGTAGCATGTGAACATGTGATGATGTGGCATAGGATTTGGGAGTGGGGTTTAGTTTATGACCACCTTAATCAAGCATCTGGAGAAAATTAGGGTCTAATTCAAAGTATTTAAGGAAAACCCAAATATTCTAAGAAAATGATGAACATGCTTGTTTAATCCGTTTTTGGGTTTGAAGTTGTGTTTACCACCATTATTAACTAATCAGTTAGATTAGTTTAATACTGCTGAGTGGATTTGTGAGGTGGCAAAAAGGTGGGCTGTGATTGGCTCATTTGTGTTAGTGGGGCACTTGTCGCCATGTGAGTGGTCTATGTAAGTTTCATGTCTGCCAGCTTTAACCCTCCTTCTCTCTTTCTCTTGTCATTTCAGTTTAATAAGCATGAAACTGAATTTCCCTTTATAACCAACTTTCAGTTTTCACACTTTTGCCCCAAATACTTTTCCAAAAGTATTTCAAGGGTATTTCTTGCCAATTCTTGATTCTTGAAAGGCTGTTTTGGCATTTTCTTCATACTTTATGGTCTTGACCTGTATGATTGACTTTTTGGAGGACTAATATTGACAAGTCTTCATTTTTGAGGGACCATTCTTGCTAATTCTTCAAAGTGGAGGGTCCTTTTTGTAATTTGACAAACTTTAAGGACCAAACTTGTAATTATGAATAAACAAGGGTTTAAAGTGTTAATTCTTCAATATTGGAGGACCCTTCTTGTAAAATCTTCATTTCTTCAAGGGTTATTCTTGGAAAATCACCATTAGGGCTTGGTTCATTGTGCGACTTTGTTTCCCGTGTTCGTCTTTACTTGTTTCTTGTGATCTTTTGTCATTTTCTCAATATATGTACCTAAAATACACATGTAACAAACACAAGCATATATTTGGCCTTTTCATGATATTTAATGCATTTTAAGCCCGTTTTGGACGATGAGACTATGTATAAAAGCAGTCTCAACACTCCCCCATACTAAACCATTACCGTGCCCTCACGCAATGCTAGAATAAAGTATCGTAGCATCTCCAAAATTCATTTTATGCACTTTTATTGAATGATAAACTAGCTACACTACTACTATTACTACTATTTGCGTTTTAGACATAATGTATGATTTTCATCGCAAAATGGGACATTTAGGTTCATAGAACAAGAACACGTGAATGCTTCGTTAGAAATAATTTCGTCGTCCTTAATTTTCACCCTAATTCCATGCCAAGCTTGCAACGAGATCATTTTCATTATAAGTTAGTAATGCTAACTCTACTTATATGCCCTAATCACGTACTTATCCTCCCATTTTCCTAAGTTGTATCTCTTATATTTTATTTTTGTCTTGAATGTTTCACGAGGATACATTTTTTACTTATGCGATGATAGAGATTTAGGTCTAAAAATAGAGTCATAACGGTGTAACCAAGACCATCGAATTAATAACCCCCCTAATAGACAACGATGTCAAAAAATTAAGTCAACAAGAAGGATCGATAAACACGGTTTTATAACGGTTTTGAACATGAGACTTATTACCAAGACTTTTATACGCCCCTAACGGATGGGCCTTATTATCATAGGTTTACCTCCATCTTTTATTCAACTTCTCCATGAAGCTTTTATTATGACTTCGGTCTTGCCTTGCCTTTTATTTAACCTCTCCATGAGGTGTTTATTATGGCCAAAGACGTATATCCTCACGCTAAAAGCGAATTTTGGATCTTTAAAGCTTCAAAGATTAAGGCTTGGTTCACTTTCAATTTCCGCATAGATTTTTCGGCCTTGTGAGCTTTGAATTGTTAGCTTGATTTAGGTGAGCACTTGAAATCTTATTATTAGGTGAAGCTTTCGATTATTCGGGTTGCGAATACTTCAAACCCGTGATGCTGGCGATACCTTAATGTCTTCCAAATTTAATTACATGGATGCTACTAGAAAAGACTAGAAACCAACAATCAAGACTAAACCGCTAAGTCAATACTTATTAAGAAAAATATATTTATAAGCGAAGGGAGAATAAGCAAACAACGAGAACACATGAGTTTTTGAAAGAATACGAGTACTCTACGTTTAGCATAGTAACTTATAATTAACTCTATCATTTCTCGCCTCATTTAAGAGGCTTAGCCTAATATAAAGTTAACGATTCGAAGCTAAGTGCTCAACACGCACGGTCGAGTAAAAAATTACTCTTATTCAGGCCATTGGAAAACCTACATTCGTGTCTTCAAACACTTATAAGACATGGGAAAAAATTAAAATTTGGCCATTTTTAGCATTATTTTGCAACAAAACGATAAACAAAAAGATAAATTTTGGAAAGCGTGAAGGTTTGGAAAGGCAAGTATCTATTCACCCCCATACTAAAGTTAAACATTGTCCTCAATGTTTCGAGTCTAAGGGTTGGAAACCCCCATACTAGAGACGTAGTCGAATGCATAATCTAGCATGGAAAGGGTGTAACCGTTAAATTTAAAGTCGTTTATGAAGTGTGCTATAAACCTAAGGTTAGAAAATCAAAGGATATATCATGGATTTTGAGAAATTCTTCAAAGAAAACGATCGAGTGCTCCCATAAAACGAACACGAGAGGCTCCAATCGTGAAGATCATGATAATCTAAAAACCACATATCACAAAGAACCACGGAACAAAGGTTGGAAGGGCATAAATCCCCTCATGTTACTACATTAGAAAGCGATAATATATACATGGGATAAGCATGGGACTCCCCCACGAGGCACCTCGTTTTTGATTACCGAGTCATGAGCTCGACTCGATCCCCTCAATACTAATTATCATTTGGGAAGGTGATTTGGTCGAGGTAGTTCAAGGATGGAACTTCCCCGCCAAAGTAGTGCTTCAACCTATGTCCATTCACCTTGAAATTGGGGCCATCATTTTGAGCTAGCACGATGGTCCCATAAGGAAAAACTTGGGTAACGGTGAATGGACCGGACCAACGGGATTTGAACTTGCCGGAAAATATTTTCAAACGTGAGTTAAAAAGCAACACTTGATCTCCAATGTTAAAAACCCGGTCTTTAACTTTTGAGTCATGAAACTTTTTAGTTTTTTCCTTGTAAATCAATGAATTTTCTCTCATTTCATCCAAATCATTTAATTGCATTTTCCGGTGTTTTCCTGCGGTCTCAATATCATCATTACAATGCTTAAGGGCCCAATAAGCTTTGTGTTCAAGTTCAATTGGCAAGTGACAATTCTTCCAATGCACAAGCTTATAAGTAATGCACCCGATGGGCATCTTATGAGCGGTCCGAAACGCACATAAAGCATCCTCTAACTTATCCGACCAAGATTGTCGGTTTTCTCCGATCGATCTCTCCAGGATCCTCTTCAACGCTCGGTTTGAAACCTCGACTTTCCCACTCGTTTGTGGGTGATAAGCCATAAAAAGCCGATGTGTAACCCCATATTTCCTTAGGACCCTTTCGAATTGGTCGTTACAAAAATGGGTTCCACGATCGCTTATGATCGCACGAGGGGTTCCAAATCGAAAAAACAAGCTTTTCAAAAACTTGACTACCACATAAGAATCGTTCGTGGGCAAAGCCTTAGCTTACACCCACTTAGATAGGTAGTCAACGGCGACAAGGATGTACTTATTACCACGAGATGATGGGAACGACCCCATAAAATCAATTCCACAAACGTCAAAGATCTCACACACTTGGATGATATTTTGTGGCATTTCATCGTTTTGTGAGGCTTTTCCGTGTCGTTGGCATGAGTCACATGACTTCACAAGTGCATGTGCATCTCGGTAAACAGTAGGCCAAAAGAAACTAGCATCAAAGACCTTCTTAGCCGTGAGATTAGCACCGTGGTGACCACCCATAGGTCCCTCGTGACAAACTCTAAGGATATTAGAAGCTTCGGTACCAAAGACACAATGTCGAATAATTTGATCCGCACAAGTCCGAAATAGATAAGGGTCGTTCCAAAAATAGAACTTGACGTCATGAAAGAATTTTCGTTTTTGTTGAGTCGTCATACCCTTAATGATGAAATTCTTCGCATGGTAATTTGCGATGTCCTCAAACCATGGGGTGGATGAATTAAGCTTAGAATTCACTACACCAAGTGTCTCGAGAGGAAATGTTTCGGTGATTTCCTTTGGCTCGTAAACACTTTGGTGAGGATCTTCCAAACGAGAAAGATGATAGGCCGCTAGATTCTCGGCTCCTTTTTTGTCAAGGATTTCGACATCAAATTCTTGTAGGAGGAGAATCCAACGAAGTAATCTTGGCTTTGCATCTTGTTTAGCCATGAGATACTTGATAGCCGAATGATCCGTATACACTATGCATCGAGTTAAGACGAGATAAGGTCGGAATTTCTCAAATGCATACACTACGACAAGGAATTCCTTTTCCGTTGTAGTGTACATAAGTTGAGCCTCGGTCATCGTCTTGCTAGCATAATGGATAGGAAAGAAGTGTTTTTCATGACGTTGCCCCAAAACGGCCCCAATAGCATAATCACTAGCATCACACGTGAGCTCAAAGGGGAGGTTCCAATTGGGAGCAACAAGGATTGGAGCTTCGGTAAGTTTCCTCTTAAGGATTTCAAAGGCTCGTACACAATATTAGTTAAAGACAAAAGGAGCATCTTTTTCGAGCAGATGTGTAATAGGTCGAGAAATCTTTGAAAACTCCTTGATGAATCGATGATAAAAGCGCTCGTGGCCTAGGAAACTCCTAACTCCCTTAACGGTTTTGGGATGAGGTAATTTGGCGATGACGTCTACCTTAGCTTTATCTACCTCAATCCTCGCTTTCGAAACCTTGTGCCCTAAGACGATTCCTTCCTTAACCATAAAATGACATTTTTCCCAATTAAGCACAAGGTTGGTTTCCTTACAACGCTTCAACATTCTCTCAAGATTCGACAAACACGAAGTGAACGAACAACCAAACACGAAAAAAACCAACAATAAAGACTTCCATCGTCTTCTCGATCATATCATGAAAAATTGCCATCATGCACCTTTGAAAGGTTCCCGGTGCATTGCAAAGTCCGAATGGCATTCTACGATAGGCAAACGTTCCATATGGACACGTAAACGTAGTTTTTTCTTGATCACGAGAATCGATGGGGATTTGGAAGTAACCAAAAAAACATCTAAAAAGCAATAGAAATCGTTTCCCACAAGACGCTCCAACATTTGGTCCATGAAGGCCAAGGGAAAATGGTCTTTACGAGTGGCGTCATTCAAATTACGATAGTCAATGCACACCCTCCAACCGGTCACGAGTCGAGTTGGAATTAACTCATTGGTATCGTTTTGCACAATGGTCATTCCTCCCTTCTTAGGGACACAATGAATAGGACTCATCCAAGGGCTATCGGAAATAGGGTAAATCATTCCCGCGTCAAGGAGTTTAAGGACTTCCTTTTTGATGACGTCGTGAATTTTGGGGTTCACCCTCCTTTGACATTGGATTGCGGGTTTGTAGTCCTCCTCCATTAAGATTTTTTGGGTACAAAATTTGGGATCGATCACCTTAATGTCGGATAATTTCCACGCAATTGCCCCTTTGTGATCCTTTAGAACATCGACAAGTGCGGTTTTTTCATCATTCGAAAGATTTTTCGCAATAATAACCGGAAACTTTTCGTCCTCCTCCAAAAATACATATTCAAGATGAGGAGGTAAATCTTTCAACTCGAGGATTGGTTGTTCCTCAATTGAAGATTTGGGCTCGATACTCATAACCTCCTCGGTGGAGGAAATGGGAAATCATTAAGAAAATCCTTGATAATCGAGAAGTCTTCATTGTTGTCGAGGTCTTCGTCACAAGTACGTGGAACATCAAATTCTTCCAAAGTAAAACCAACACCTTCAAATGGAGTGAAGGTTGGTGTCGAATTATCAAGAATGGGATCAAGCATAGTGGGATTGCCACTATTTTCATCATCACCAAAACCTAGAACTTCTTGTGAAAATTCCTCGCAAACAACGTCGATCATATCAACGAGGTTTATGGTAGCAACGGAATAAACATGAGAAATTGGAGAATTTTGAGTTGCGTTTATAACAAGTTCCTCGTCGTTGATACGTAAGGTGATCTTTCTAGCATGCACATCAATTAATGCCATAGACGTATCTAAAAACGAACGACCTAAAATAAGAGGAACTTGAGGGTCTGTGGGAATATTGACAACGATAAAGTCTACCGGATAATAGAACTTTCCCACTTTCACAAAAACGTCTTCGGCCAATCCACATGCGGGAATCGTGGAATGATCGGCCAATTCGATAGACATTAGTGAAGGAGTAAGATTAGGAAGATTGAGCGACTTGAAGATTGCAAATGGCATCAAGTTAATACTAGCACCAAGATCGGCCAAGGCATAGCATTATTCTATATCTTGTATTGCACATGGAATCAAAAATTTACCGGGATCACTGACTTTTTGAGGTATGCGGTTAAGATAAACCAATGAACAACTAGACAACTTTTGCAATTTCTCCTTGTTGTTTAACATACTCTTAAAGTTAGCGGCAAATCGAGGCATCATGACCAAAGCATCAGCAAAACTTACATTAAAATGCACGTCACGGAACATTTTCATAAAAAGCTCAAATTGGTAATTGTCGCGCTCTTGACGTTTCTCCTTTCTAAGTGTCACACCCCACCATGGCGGAACATGGGGCGCGACGTATGGATATCATCACAACATGGCGTGTCTATAGAGATAACTATATGAAATAAGAAATGTCGTAAAAATGGTGACACGAAGGTCATGACAATATCTCAACAATACAGGAGTCTAGGTAAGTAGGTAACAGTCCTACCTCTTACCCAAGACAATCAAATATCACAAACAAAACAAACATATAGGTGCCAACAATATCACTTATTAAAAGAACAATCAAATAAAACTAAGAAGGAAACGGGGATTCTCCTTCTATATGCAATCCTATGCTTCTTCCATCCTAGCCACTTATTTTCTCATGCTTAACCATAGTATCACCTGAAAGAGACACT
The DNA here is from genome assembly GCA_025667525.1 of Glebionis coronaria. Classification (NCBI taxonomy): domain Eukaryota; kingdom Viridiplantae; phylum Streptophyta; class Magnoliopsida; order Asterales; family Asteraceae; genus Glebionis; species Glebionis coronaria. The sequence continues at coordinate 831,058 of JANFOE010000517.1, forward strand.
AAAACACGTCAATATAAAGTTGGTGAGAGTCATAGGTTTAGACTCCAACGCTAAATCAGTTACAAGCTGTGAATAACAATCATCAACAAAAGAACCTATGGACAATGTGTTACAATTATGTATTAACAACTATCAATCAAGACCAATCATACCAAACCAATCCAAGGCTCCTACCTTGCCAAACAACATCATGGTACCTTAGATGATCACCCTATGTACCTATCCCAAGGCCACTACCTTGGCAAACCACAAGGCCACTACCTTGTCAAACCTCAAGGACACTACCTTGTTAAACCACAATAACTGAGACGGCACGTGTCCCCCGATCCAAATCATACACAATCAAAAATCACATAGCAGTTAATCACATAATGTACACACAAGTCCATCACAAACCATAAAAACATTCACAGCAACAATTTAGAAATAACTCAACACAGTGTCTCTTCCATCCCATCTGGAAGTCAAAATCAATATTAAACATGGGACTATGAAACTCACCTGATAGCTCCTTCACACGTCCTTGCACTAGCAACAAGCTAACAAACCAAAAACACGAAATCAATAAACGAACCAATCACTAAGATGGCTCATTAACCTATGATGGACATATAGCATATTCTCACATATATACCTCATTAATAAGCTCTAATTACCCCAATACCCTTCCTTAACAAGTCCTTAACTTGGTTAAGTTTAATAACTAACCCGTTCGTATTTTACCCAAAACAGTCCCAGTTTTAGGTCTCAAAACGTTAGGTCAAACGCCCACTTAAACCTACCCATGGTTTCTGTAAAAGGAATATTCATACCCTTACATATGTTGGCTAACATCTGCCACTTGACCTAACCTTAAAGCTACTTTTAAGGCCCCGATATATATATATCTACTTTTGTCATTCTAGATTTCCTGATTTTAAACGTACTAAAGGTTTGTTTCCATTAAGGGGTCTTACCCTAAACCACCACCTTAGCCCAAGTGCAGATATTAACTAAAATATATAAACCGTCTCTCACGTTCGTGAGAAGATCCCAATGCAACCCTAAGTGCCCCAAACAACCCAAAACTTAAAAAGAAAACAGGCTGAATTCAAAACTGTTTTGACCTCCGACTGTTGTAACCTGTTTTTGACCCACTTCCCGACCTCCAATTTAGTTCTCGTTTCTTGCATTGGAAATCCACTTCAAATATCTTTCCAGGGGTACTTGGATCGTAAAATAAGAGTTTATAGAACTCCCGATATGATCAAAACAATTGACTCAAAATCTGCCCAGTTTTTAAAAACGAGTTTAAACAAATTGAACTAATTAATTACCCATAACCCCATCTAATACAAGCCCTAGATTATATGATCATCATATTATGATTATAACATCATTAATTTACTGATTTTATATAAACCCTAACCCTAATCCATCATAAGAATGATTAAGAAATCATTAAAACAATTAAATTAAAAAGGGATTAAAGACTTTACCTTCGATTTATGAAAACCCCAAAAAATATGAAGAACCCTAATTTTTGTGAAACCCACGAATTTAATTTGTCTCCAGGGGATAGATAATGAATTTTGGTTGTGTACAAAATAATATATAGGGTATGGGTGAATTCTAGTCCAACCTAAAGCCCACTTTCCTTTTTTTTCCTTTTTTTTCCTTTTTTTTCTCTTCTAAACCGACCCAAACACCCCTAATTTCGTTTTTTTCCTTTATTTTTTTTTCTTTTTATTGTTAATTAATACCTTATTAATATTACCTTAATTTATTACACCTCCTAAAGCTTCCAAAACCCCAAAACCGTAAAACTAGTCAATTTTACACGTTTTATCGTAAAAGACGTAAAATATACACTTTTAAAAAAAATCTCAAATTTTTAAATAAACTTTATAACTATGTCCTAAATGACTTAAAACCATCCCGAAAAATATTCATATGGCTAATTACCTTATCCGAGACCTCTAAATGCTAAACCGTAAATCCTAAAAAAAATACACTATTACTATAATACTTATACGTATACGTAACCACCAAAATATCACCATTTCATTTCATAGTCACTAATTGTGATCTCATGAACATGAATTAACCGTTTCTCGATTTACTTATGAGTACTCTATACTCATAAACGATAATCACACCAACCTCGTTCACACAAAGTAAACACGTAAGCACAAAAATCAAGTAGTCACACATAAAATAACCTAAAAGTAAGACCAAGTGACGAACCTCAAAACCACGGTTGTCACATCACTCCCTCCTAATATAAATCTCGTCCCAAGATTTACTCCTTAGGATCAACACACAAACAACAAATCACACGAGGATACTTGTTCTAAATGAACTCCCCTCATTTCCACGTGAACTTTAGTTCAAGTTTCAAGATACCACATGTACAAACCAAAAATAATTAAACCCATTGCCAAACTCTTGACTTCACAGTCAATAAATCTCGCAAATGACTCTTCGATAAAACAAAGAATCTTATTAGCACAAAACCCGAATAACCGGACATGCAAATATGCATCCTCAAACAACATTTACCAATCCCAATACATGAAATGTATCATGTATACAACTCATTTCCCCCAGGTAATTCTATGCTCATAAGCTAATGGTCCGATCTTTCCAAAGATCTTATATGGACCTACAAAACTCTACATCAACTCTTCTATTTTACCAAAACATACCACCCGTTACTATGGGTGAAACTTCATACATAACTCTGTCACTAACTCTAGTGGTTTCCTCCTTTATTCCCTACATCCTCATTCATAGGGAACATGCCCCTCTCACCGGTGACTCTCTCCTTGTAGGAGACTTCTTGCTGATGTAACACGTTCTCCAACTATCTCCAAACCTCACGCCAATGCTCTAGGCGTCTTTCTCAATTACCCCTATAATATACTCATACCAACCATTAGTCTATCAACGGTATACTACGCTTGCTTTCCATCGTTTCTTCCCTTGCCATAATCCTTCATAAGGCATTCCATACATATTAGGCTAACTTTTACACAAAACTTCCTATCCCATCGCATCTGTACGCAATCCTTACAATTTCTCGACTATGTGACTTCTCATCCCTCTTGAAATATGTGCTGAATTAGGCAATCTATCGACTATCACCCTACTCTCATCGTACTTATTCCTCCACCCAATTATGCATGCCTTTCACCAACTTCGTCCTTACATCGCCCTTTCTAAGCTACTCCTATCTATGTAGGAAGTATAGTCTACGTCCCTTTTCTCCATATGATTATCCAAGCCACGCAACATACGTGTTGACGCGTTCTCTGCTTTAGACAACTCAACTCGTGCAACCTACATCCTTCATCCAAACCACCCTAATACGTCATCCATATAGTTTAAGTTCGTCTCAGCTTCACTTCATTCTTCTTATTCCATGTCTCATCAACCATGCTTGCCTTTCCCAGATGGTACTTGGCCTTGCAATTTTCTTTCATCACTTAACTCCACCCATCACCTTTGCCAAATGTTCAATCAAGATGACTGAATATGTGTTGGAGACGTTATGATCCGTATAGATCATTCTCCACGTCTCGTACACCAAATGCCTCTAGCATTCTAGGCAGATATAACAGTCTAGCTCCACTAACTAAGTCTATCCAGTTCTTCCAAATCTTCAGTTCCTGCAACGTATAAGCGATCGCCTTTCTTTGTCGTCCTCGTACGCGTCCAAAATCCCTGCTCCACGTATTGTCATGCTTCGCGAATTCATCCAGTCCTTCCGAAAATGCCAAGATCTGCTCATCATCCAATCCACCTCTTCAGCCTCCAAAATGCTTCCTCGTCCTTCTTCACTTCGCCCCTTGCTGGTTCCACGATATGCCATCATCTCTGACTACTAGTCCTGGCCAACTAAATCCTAAAACTCACACATGAAAATCTCACGTTTCATTCCCTTTACTAACAACTCCAAAACCAACAAATAATTCGCCTCATCCTCCTTCTAAGATTTGAGTAGATCAAGATGTCGTCGATGCTCCCGATGACACCTCGTTTATATACGTTCATGCACACTCGGTTCATTGACTCCATGAAAACCGCTAGTGCTTTGGTGAAGCCAAATGCATAACCGTAAACCCAAAGCGTTCATACAACATCCTTAGCAATTTTAACTATGTCGTCCTCACACCCTCTCTTAGCGGCAATACGAATAAATTCCTTGCAATTTCTAACAGCTCTTGTTCTTAATTCACTCCATCAACGATTTGCCTTGGAAGACACTAACTACAACTCCTCTCACTTTTCCTACTTGCTCTATTCATGGTTCTACCTCAACGCTCCTAAACCATACAAAACCAAAACTACATCCTGAATACACCAGATACGATCGACGAATTAAACCCACGGATAACTAACGACATTTCACGTGCACCAATTAAAACAAATCAAAAACCACGAGACTCCAAAGAAAACTCAAACCCAAAACATGTATCAATTCCACCCATGACAACGAAAAATAATCCAAGAAACACCCAATGGTAACCAAACATATTACGCCCCGTGACATATTATTTAAACCGTGCAAAAGATCGACTTTTCCAAAAGAATTTATATCTTCTTTTTTTATTATTACCTCCCACATCTATGTGACTCAAACAAACTACAAATAACCTTCTAGACGATCTCAAAACTCAACTCAAAGACTAGGTATCCCGTGCATCCAAAATCATAAAAAAAAATAAACTACTATTCAAACTCAACCTTTAACCCGACACTTGTACAATAATTTCGGCCAAGATACTGACCTCCCATGACTATACATTCTGAATATTTGAAAAGTACGTTCCGAGTACATAATTTTTGGCTTTTGAATCACCCAAAAAGCTTTAAAAACGAACAAGTTCCGACCAAAACAATTTTATGCTAGTTGTTTTAAAAACTAAAGAATAGACTTAGTGATCAATGCATTCCTTTTCAAGGAAAGATATAATCGTATGTGAAATATTCATAAACTCCTTTTAACCTTGTATTAATAACAATAAATGACATGAATCGGTTAAATCCAATTATATAAACTATGTAAGTAGAAAGAAATTTTACTTCGCTTTATTTTAAAGAAAGTCTTTTAGAATTTGAAATAAATAAGTGTTGATAAAAATAAAAAAACTTATGTTACATCTTGTTTCAAACATGACTCCAACACCTTACCCTTATTTTACCGAATACAACCAACTATCTACCTCTATAGTAGATTTCCAAGTCCCCCCCCCCCCCCTTTTTCCATATACCAACCAAAAGAAATGTAAGAATCAACCCAAAAGATTTCATTATCCCAAAAGAAATTTCCATTTATTTCAACGGACTTAAAACCCAGAACAACATTTTAAAACGTACACGTGAAATATGAACTCAAAGAATACGCTACAAGACACAGTTCAAAAAATTCGAAACGTTGTTGAAATTCCATCAACTCCAGCACCATAAAACACGAACAAACACAAGGTACATTCAAGTTATAATAACTAGTGAACGACCATATACCATAACTTAACACATAGTAGTATATATACATTCGCATATATATACCTATTAAACCACCCAAAACATACTCGTTACTATACATATCAGATCAACCAATCGCGTCATACACTCGATTTTCCATACGAGTAATCACCTTCTCACCGTGCCACAACAAGGCAATAAGCCCACCTCGAAAACCAAACCATATCGTGTGACCCCATAATCACACAACACAACTATAACCCAAAACATATAACACAAAAGAACAATAGCCATATCATAGGCAGCCATTACATAAACCCATATATTATACGTATACCCAAATTCTACATCTCATCATATACAAGCATGTACTAACCCTCTTTCATGCAATCATACTTGAGAACCCATTGAAGTTGTGGTACTTGTATAACTATGTTGGCCACCATACTTATACACTTACCCTTTCCCCAATGCACTCCCTCCTATGATGACACTTATAAGAATCAATACAACATATAACACATAAACCCATATACTCACATAAGCTCATAACCACATAACCAATAAGGTCCAAAACTCCAACTATAAAAATAATATAATAAAACTCTTGGAATACCGAAATCCATAGTCTAGCTAAAACAGCCTAGACTAAATCCAAAACAAAAATATAATCAGTTATAAGTCATGTCGCCCGTAGGAGTGGAAAACAGCTTAAAACCCTTCCTATCTACCTACTCCTAGTAACTCGAACCACCACACGATTCTTAGGGAACATGACTTAAACATCAAAAGAAAAATAACATACCTCAGGTATGTAGAATAACTCGATAAAAGATAGAAACTACCTTGTACTAAATTATGTACTATAATGTACCATTTAAGCAAAATACAACAGTGACTAGTGTGGACGATTATGGTTCAACCCACACTAGTCACAAACCCAAAAAGAAAATAACACGTGACTAAGTATGAACATACTACGGTTCAATTCATACTAGTCAAAACAACGCAATAAATAACATCCAAACACATCAATTAATATAAAATGCACACATACTCCTATGACGCCTATATGCAGGGACCCTTAAGCTATATACTAGGCTACGCGACTAGGCAACCTAATTCTCTATAACCATTCGCTCTGATACCATTCTGTCACACCCCACCATGGCGGAACATGGGGCGCGACGTATGGATATCATCACAACATGGTGTGTCTATAGAGATAACTATATGAAATAAGAAATGTCGTAAAAATGGTGACACGAAGGTCATGACAATATCTCAACAATGCAGGAGTCTAGGTAAGTAGGTAACAGTCCTACCTCTTACCCAAGACAATCAAATATCACAAACAAAACAAACATATAGGTGCCAACAATATCACTTATTAAAAGAACAATCAAATAAAACTAAGAAGGAAACGGGGATTCTCCTTCTATATGCAATCCTATGCTTCTCCCATCCTAGCCACTTATTTTCTCATGCTTAACCATAGTATCACCTGAAAGAGACACTAAAACACGTCAACATAAAGTTGGTGAGAGTCATAGGTTTAGACTCCAACGCTAACTCAGTTACAAGCTGTGAATAACAATCATCAACAAAAGAACCTATGGACAATGTGTTGCAATTATGTATTAACAACTATCAATCAAGACCAATCATACCAAACCAATCCAAGGCTCCTACCTTGCCAAACAACATCATGGTACCTTAGATGATCACCCTATGTACCTATCCCAAGGCCACTACCTTGGCAAACCACAAGGCCACTACCTTGTAAAACCTCAAGGCCACTACCTTGTTAAACCACAATAACTGAGACGGCACGTGTCCCCCGATCCAAATCATACACAATCAAAAATCACATAGCAGTTAAGCACATAATGTACACACAAGTCCATCACAAACCATAAAAACATTCACAACAACAATTTAGAAATAACTCAACACAGTGTCTCTTCCATCCCATCTGGAAGTCAAAATCAATATTAAACATGGGACTATGAAACTCACCTGATAGCTCCTTCACACGTCCTTGCACTAGCAACAAGCTAACAAACCAAAAACACGAAATCAATAAACGAACCAACCACTAAGATGGCTCATTAACCTATGATGGACATCTAGCATATTCTCACATATATACCTCATTAATAAGCTCTAATTACCCCAATACCCTTCCTTAACAAGTCCTTAACTTGGTTAAGTTTAATAACTAACCCGTTCGTATTTTACCCAAAACAGTCCCAGTTTTAGGTCTCACAACTTTAGGTCAAACGCCCACTTAAACCTACCCATGGTTTCTGTAAAAGGAATATTCATACCCTTAGATATGTTGGCTAACACCTCCCACTTGACCTAACCTTAAAGCTACTGTTAAGGCCCCGATATATATATATCTACTTTTGTCATTCCAGATTTACTGATTTTAAACGTACTAAAAGTTTGTTACCATTAAGGGGTTTTACCCTAAACCACCACCTTAGCCCAAGTGCAGATATTAACTACAATATATAAACCGTCTCTCACGTTCGTGAGAAGATTCCAATGCAACCCTAAGTGCCCCAAACAACCCAAAACATAAAAAGAAAACAGGCTGAATTCAAAACTGTTTTGACCTCCGACTGTTGTAACCTATTTTTGACCCACTTCCCGACCTCCAATTTAGTTCTCATTTCTTGCATTGGAAAGCCACTTCAAATATCTTTCCAGGGGTACTTGGATCGTAAAATAAGAGTTTATACAACTCCCGATATGATCAAAACAATTAACTCAAAATCTGCCCAGTTTTTAAAAACGGGTTTAAACAAATTGAACTAATTAATTACCCATAACCCCATCTAATACAAGCCCTAGATTATATGATCATCATATTATGATTATAACATCATTAATTTACTGATTTTATATAAATCCTAACCCTAATCCATCATAAGAATGATTAAGAAATCATTAAAACAATTAAATTAAAAAGGGATTAAAGACTTTACCTTCGATTTATGAAAACCCCAAAAAATATGAAGAACCCTAATTTTTGTGAAACCCACGAATTTAATTTGTCTCCAGGGGATAGATAATGAATTTTGGTTGTGTACAAAATAATATATAGGGTATGGGTGAATCCTAGTCCAACCCAAAGACCACTTTCCTTTTTTTTGCTTCTTTTCCTTTTTTTTCTCTTCTAAACCGACCCAAACACCCCGAATTTTGTTTTTTCCTTTATTTTTTTTCTTTTTATTGTTAATTAATACCTTATTAATATTACCTTAATTTACCTTAATTTATTACAGCTCCTAAAGCTTCCAAAACCCCAAAACCGTAAAACTAGTCAATTTTACGCGTTTTATCGTAAAAGACGTAAAATATACACTTTTAAAAAAATCTCAAATTTTTAAATAAACTTTCTAACTATGTCCTAAATGACTTAAAACCATCCCGAAAAATATTCATATGGCTAATTACCTTATCCGAGACCTCTAAATGCTAAACCGTAAATCCTAAAAAAAATACACTATTACTATAATACTTATACGTATACGTAACCACCAAAATATCACCATTTCATTTCATAGTCACTAATTGTGATCTCATGAACATGAATTAACCGTTTCTCGATTTACTTATGAGTACTCTATACTCATAAACGATAATCACACCAACCTCGTTCACACAAAGTAAACACGTAAGCACAAAAATCAAGTAGTCACACATAAAATAACCTAAAAGTAAGACCAAGTGACGAACCTCAAAACCACGGTTGTCACACTAAGTCTCGATGGATAGGGCAAAGGTGGTGTGGGTTGAGGCATAGGCATAGCCTTTGGAATCTCGGGTTCCAAATGCGGTAATGGGTCAACCGTAGGTGTGGTGTGAGCGGTACTTCGTGGGATTGGGACATGCTCCTTTTCGACCACCACCTCGGGTTCTTCCTTAATTTCCTCCACCGTTGGAGTAATTGGTTGAGGATTCGTTTCCTTAAGTGTCTTACCACTTCGTGTGGTAATCACTTTCATCTCTCCCTTAGGGTTCGATATGGTGTTGCTAGGAAGACTACTCGAAGACGGTTTACACATTATAGCCTCAAACATGGATGAAATTTTATCCTCAAACATAGATTGCCTCTTGTCGGCCATAAGCATCTCTTGTTTTATTTCATGTTGCCCTTGTTCCATTTTTTGTTGGTTTTGTTGTAACCTAGTTACATTTCCCTCCATTTTGTTTGTATGGATCTTAAGCTCATTTGCTAACTCATTTTTCAACTCCTTTTTCAAGTCATTCTTAAACTCGGATCTTAGGCTAATGATATCTCTTTGAATATTATCAAACCTAGCATCGTTTCCATTTTCGTATTCAACAAATTCATTTGGATGATCTTTCAAAGTTTACAAACCCTTGTTGTTGTTTTGAAAATCATTGTTTTGATTTTTGTTTGAAACTTGATTGTTATTAGCCCCTTGATTCCCATAGTTGTTTCCTTTGTAATTGTTTTTGAAACCAACTTGATTGTTTCGATAGTTGTTGTTAGCATTTTGATTGGGAGCAAAACCCGATGGAGTCATTTGATTAGAGCGGGTAACTTGACCGTTTTGGTTGTAAGTTCTCGTGGCCGCGTAGGCACTCGAAGTGCTACCACCGTTGGTAATGCACTCGGAGAAATCATGACCTCCACCACAATACATGCAAGAAACCTCAACTGCTTTAGCCATAGCGGGAGCACTTTGTTCACCAACTTTGCATTGAATTAAAAGACCTTTAAGCTTATCAAAGATTTTGTTTTTCATGTTCGCCTCAATTTGGCAAGCGTCGATGGTATTGGACCATGAAGGTGAAGCCGAAGACGAAGCCTTACGAACCCTCGATGTGTTACGAGGACTATACACCTTAGATCTATTCTCAATAATGAACAACGCTTCCTCAACCGTCTTACACAAAAAATTACCACCCGCGGCGACATTAAGATAATCTCTCTTATGATCATTCAATCCATTGTAAAACGTGTCAATTTGATGCAAGTCAGAAAAACCGTGATAAGGACACTCGTGTAACATTTCCTTAAACTGATTCCAAGCCGTAGAAAAACTCTCATTAAATTCTTGTGAAAATTTTGAAATCTCGTTTTTTAAATGCGTAGTCTTAGAGGGCAGGAAAAATTGGTTCACAAACTTAGAAACGAGATCCTTCCACGTGAATATAGATATGGGTGGCTCTTTCTCTAACCAATTTTTAGCGGGCTACGCTAAGGAATACGGAAAAAGCATCATCTTAATCGAGTCATTAGCAACATCCTTAAATTTGCAAGTGGCGGTAAGACGATTGAATTGGCGGATATGGTTGTGCGGGTTGTCCTTTTCATTACCACAGAATTTTATTTGTTTCGGATCATCGACAACAAACCCGTTTTCACTTCAAAATTCTTCGCAAGGTTGGCGGGAATCACAATAGCCTCTCCATAACCCTCGGTGGGTGCTTGAAGTAACTCCATCATAGTTCGATTCGCCATGGTTGGTTCTTCTTCTACGATAGGTTCGTCAATAGGAGACTCCTCACTATAAAGGGTAGGTGTGGTCTTCTTTCGGTTTTTTCGTTTACGTGCACGTCTTTCTTGATTACGAGTAAGCATAAACGTCCCGTACAATGTGGGGATGAGCAAAGAAGATTCTTTTTCGTATTTTTAATTTTTCCAATTTTTTTTGTGGTTTTTGATTGTTTTTACCTTTTTTGGATTTTGGTGAATGTATTAAGTAAACAAAAATCTACAAATTTCTCCCTTGATCAAATCTCTTGATTAAAGAAGCCTCAAGGAATGAAAATGATCACGTGAAGTGAACGCCTTTGATGACTTTAGAACGTTGGTGGAACACCAAAACGTTCAAGAGGGTTTAATCAAATGAAACCAAGAAAATATATATGATACTTAGATAATACTTTGGTTGGCAAACCCTCGATTAGCCCTTTTTATCTAAACACACACAAGCAAGCGGGGACACGAGGCGGCGCGAAGCACTTAAGAGCCTTTTTCCTTAGGGTATATTTTATAATACCCGCCTTATACCCACCTTATAGTTTGTGTTTGTCAAAATTAAGCTTCACGAAAGTAATTATCTATTTTGCCTTTTTTTCTTGTTTGAGATTCGAATACAATGATTGAGTAATAACCTCCCAATCAAGGTTGTGTTTTCACACTTTTGGAGTACTTGTGAATTTATTGTTCTACGTATACAATATAGTAATATTCACACAAAAAACAAAAACCGATAATACGTATTAGTAGAGTGCTACTAATACAAATAGCTATTATGGCTAGTATAAAAACAAAAATTGTTCAAATCAAAACACAACACGCCTCCCCGGCAGCGGCGCCAAAATGATGGTTGTAGTAATACGTCTTTTAGAAAAAAGAACGTAACTAGGGCAAGTATTAACAAGTGATTTAGGAAAACCACAAGTAAATAACCCAAAAGTGGGGATCGCTCTCAAGGAGGCTAGTGTATTGTGTAAGAATTGATTAGCTTTGTGATTATAATTTATGAAGAAAGAAAATAGAAAAGAGATTAGAAAAAAATGACGGTTACGATTAGGAATTACACTAAGACGAAGTCGTGCACGTAAAACCGTAAAAAGTCACTAAATTTAAAAATTATCCTAAAAATTCCTAGAAAATTGCAATAAATCCTAAAAAATGTAATTAGAGTTTACAAAAAATCAAAAATCACTCAAACCTTTTATTTAATTAAATATTAATTTTTAATGCTAATTAAAGCCCAAAAAATCAATTTAATTAACAAAAATCCCAAAATGAGATTTTTTAACTTGTAAACCTATAAAATGACTTAACTAAATTTTAAACTATTTTTGAAAATTTTAAAGTTAATTAAAACTATTTAAAAACAATTAAAAACTATTAAAACTTAAATAATTCTAAAAATTAATCTAATGACAATAAAATTAATCTAATGACAATAAAATTAATCTAAAAATTTTAAAATTCCTAACTTAATGTATTTGAACTAGGAAAAATGAAAAACTTGCAAAAATCTAAATTTTAAAGTTTAATAATAAAATAAAATTCAAAATTCAAAATTTATAAAAAATTCTAAAAAGTTGCAAACTAGTTTATTTTAACCTAAATAAAACAGAAATGAACTTGAAATTACAAAATTACCCCTATTGGGCCTTCAAATGGGCCAAATACCCAAACCGTCCCTTAATGGGCTAAAAACAGGCCCAATAAGAAAAAGTCCACAGAAATGGCCCAAAAGCTCCAGTTAAGCTTAAAATCTGACTTTAAACACAATTTTCCAAAGGCCCAAAATCTGAAAATGAGCTCAAGATAGCTTTTTTCAAAACAGCTTATTCTTAATGGGCTTTTTGGCCCATTAAGCTATAAGCTGATGCCATAAGCTAAAATTTTACCCACGTCCTTCTCTTGACCTAAATAAGCTATTTGCAAAAAGAAACTTGAAATAAGCCCAAGGAATAAGCCTGAAATAAGCAAAAGCTTTCTACACAAAGCGACAAAATAGTCGTTTTCAAGTTCTAGGCTATTTCAAGAGCTGATTCAAGTTGCAATAAGTCACAAATAGCTTAACTAAGCTTATTAATCAAAAATCTTTCAAAAATCACCACTCAATAAGCTGGAATAAGGAATAAGCAATTTTGTAAAAGTCAACTAAGTTCGTTTTCTAGTCAAACCTAAAAGTCAAAGTCCACAAAGCTCCAAATCTCTTAAATGGGTCAAATAAGGAAGATTGATTAGAAAAACAAAGTTTTTGCAAGTCTCAATAAGCTAGAATAACTTATGAATAAGCTGATGATAAAATTACACTAGTAGTGGCTAGTTTTAGGGGTTCAGCAGTGGGAAATGTTTCCACTGCTTGACCTTTTTGACTTTTTATCTTTAGTGACTTTTTGTTGGATTCAAGTTACAAACAAGGCACCCTTGTAATCAGTGATTACAAGGAGTCAAGAACAACAAACAAATCACAATTACAACAGGCCAAATAGTGCATTTAAATCAAAACATCACTAGATCTGACATCGACTTTGTACAATAAGCAGGTTTGAACAATAAGCAGTTTAAGCAAGATTAAGCTAACCACAAGCAACCAAAAGCATACACAAGCTATATTAGACTTAAATAAGCACAACTTAACTCATTTCATGCACTGATTTCAAGTTTAGACAAGGATTCAAGCTCAAATTACTTGCTGATACAAACAGTCAAACACACTTTCCTTTTTCTGATGTACTTGTCCACAAATCCAAATTCAACACTTCAAATCTTCCTAACAGGTTATAATGGTTATGATTTAGCACTTGTTACCCTAAGTCTAGACCTAGAACTAGGTGTCCCCAAAATCACAGCTCAAAACAACAATTTGGCAAGATTTTATAAGCACTTGTTTGATTTAAATGTTCAAGAACTCAAAGCATGCAGATTATCACTCTCATATAACTCTCAAACAAGAACAAGTACCATACACTAGCAAACACTTAACCAATTTCACAAAAACTTCAAACATACAGTAGACCGAAACAATCCTTTATATTTTGAAATCAAAATTTCAAAACCAAAGTATGATTCAAGTTAGCATATGCATACACAAGCATCAAAACAACAACCTTAAGCATAAACAACAAGATTTGGAGAACAAGAACAACACATACACTAGCAGAACTCAATATCGCACAAAACCTCCTTTTTGACAGATTTTTGGGATTAGAGTTCAAACCTCATGGATGTACTTCCACACCCACGTATGTTTGAGATGATGTGCCTAGCAAAACAAGGCACAAGCTTCCAATATCCAGGCTGCTAAGAACAACAAGGTTAGATCACAATTTTTATCGAAACAGAAAAATGAAAAAGGAAAAGTCTGATTAATGCAAACTTGCTCCCACACCTTGAATATCCCCAAACTATAAGCTCACAACACCTTGATAAGCTTCTTATCAGGGTGTATAGACCACTTATAATCCAAAGATTTATGGGGTTTGAATCAAGGATTTAGCAAAATATCAGATTTTAAACTTTGAGCAATTTCTTGCACAAGGTTTGAAAACAAGTTTTACGACTTAACAATCACAATCATATATCATTAACAAACAACTAAAAAGGTTGGCACTTGGAATTCGTCACACAATTCAAATACAATTCATTAATCATGAAAGAGGATTTACAGAATGTTGACCAATAAGAAAACCAAGAGCAGGGCTCAATGTATGATGCCTAATGCCTTTTATTGGCTACAAGAATGAATTAGAAAGCATAAAAACATAAACCCTAATGCTGGTGAAGTCCCAAAATTTCCCTTGAACTTTTGAATAACTTGAGCTCATGTGAAGTTTCTTTGGCTGTTTGTGTGAGGTGTAAAGGGTGGAATTGCATCCGATGGCTCTTGTGAAGCTTAGAAAGTAAGCAGCATTTTGGTATGTAGATTTTCTGGCAAGTTTTGGCAGTTTCTCCGAAAAACGTGTACAAGGTTGGTAGCATGTGAACATGTGATTATGTGGCATATGATTTGGGAGTGGGGTTTAGTTTATGACCACCTTAATCAAGGTTCTGGAGAGAATTAGGGTCTAATTCAAAGTATTTAAGGAAAACCCAAATTTGCTAAGAACATGATGAACAGGCTTGTTTAGTCCATTTTTGGGTTTAAAGTTGTGTTTAGCGCCATTATTAACTAATCAGTTGGATTAGTTTAATATTGCTGAGTTGATTTGTGAGGTGGCAAAAAGGTAGGCTGTGATTGGCTCATTTGTGTTAGTGGGGCACGTGTCGCCATGTGAGTGGTCTATGTAAGTTTCATGTCTGCCAGCTTTAACCCTCCTTCTCTCTTTCTCTTGTCATTTCAGTTTAATAAGCATGAAATTGAATTTCCCTTTATAACCAACTTTCAGTTTTCACACTTTTGCCCCAAATACTTTTCCAAAAGTATTTCAAGGGTATTTCTTGCCAATTCTTGATTCTTGAAAGGCTGTTTTGGCATCTTCTTCATACTTTATGGTCTTGAATTGTATGATTGACTTTTTGGAGGACTAATATTGACAAGTCTTCATTTTTTAGGGGCCATTCTTGCCAATTCTTCAAAGTGGAGGGTCCTTTTTGCAATTTGACAAACTTTTAGGACCAAACTTGTAATTATGAATAAACAAGGGTTTAAAGTGTCAATTCTTAAATATTGGAGGACCCTGCTTGTACAATCTTCATTTCTTCAAGGGTTATTCTTAGAAAATCACCATTAGGGCTTGGTTCATTGTGCGGCTTCGTTTCCCATGTTCGTTTTTGCTTGTTTCTTGTGATCTTTTGTCATTTTCTCAATATCCGTACCTAAAATACACATGTAACAAACACAAGCATATATTTAGACTTTTTCATGACATTTAATGCATTTTAAGCACGTTTTGGACGATGAGACTATGTATAAAAGCAGTCTCATCATGTTCACATACGGATACATACCCAAGGTAATATAGGTATGTGTTACCTTCCGATCGGACATCATTCACAATGCCGCCTCGAGCTCACACAACGTACGACCACTCGACTAAAGCCAAAACAATATTACTGGGTATTCTCGTACGGATACATACCCACAGTAATAGAGGTACGTGTTACCTTCCGATCGGACAACAATTCACAATGCCGCCTCGAGCTCGCACAACGTATGACCACTCGACTAAGTCACATATCACATAAACACATAACAAGCAAAGGTTTTGCACATAATTTCAACTATGGCTATCCGCCGTTTGATCATCGATGATAAAAGGGATCGAGTCAAGCACAAGGATTCCTCAATTAAATAAACGAAAATGGCAACCCGGATTGTCTTTAATCTACCGATGCGCGGTCGGCAAACTTCAACTATCCATCGCATACCGTTTTATTCCCTACAGATTATGATGACGGACGACACCACTGGATCTAATAGGATCTGACCATTGTGCTTGGCTCTCGCGCCGAATGTTCTCCTTTTTGAACCATCCTTGTGTGACTCTATGTTGGTATACGAGTCAGCACTCTACGTTGGTATTCGAGTTCACAAGGCAGAATAGGAACAAATCAAACACCTCGAATTCAAAACTCGAGTCTATGAAGATTCGTCCATGACATAAGCTTACCGGACACGTACGTTTCGGTGGAAGATGTCTTCTTTAATGGCCTCGAAGTTACTCAAACTCGACTTTCCTCTGATTTGGCAGTCCTGCTGATCTTGTTAAAATTTCTTCTTAGTTTCGGTATGAGGTTTCTTGGTAATTCGTCACCAACATGGTGATTTGGACGGGTTTCACACGTTATGCATGACAAATAAAAATATTTTACAGAAACATTCGGTAAAGGTTACTTTCTAAGCTAACACTAGCCGAAAGAGAATATGTCAAAGAACACAAAGAATTTGGAACATGTTCTTACCTAATTGAATCGAACATGACTACTTGCATAAGGATCCACCATTTGAAAGTGTTCTCACCCAAACATTTATTCAAAGCCACAATTTTAAAGGCAACGACTGATCTGGCACGACGTGGATCTTCCTAAATTATGCATAGTTAGCTAGGCGATGTATAATTAAGGACCGAGCAACGACACATCTAATACATCACGACTCTTCCCTAATTATGCATAGTTAGCTAGGCTATGCATAATTGAGGACCGGGTGACGACATATTCGACGCTACTAAAAGAAACTTTATGATTATTGCACAACATACAAGATTATGAAGGTTTTTGACTTATTCTTGAAAATAAGTAAATCACGTGACACAAAAATCAGAAATTATTTTTACCCTTGTTTCTAGAAATACTTCAACTATTTGTATATTCATTCTTGGGAAAATATTTTTCCTTCGTCTTCTTGTAAAAAAAATATCAAGGCAATTTGGTATTTGGTTCGATAAAATACTTTATATATTAATATATATTCTCGAAAAATTTTACATCATAAAATGATGCTAAGGTGGTTTGGAATCAAGGATCAATGCAAGTATAAAGAGAAGAAATCAAGAATCAATGAGACTGAATGAGGTGAACGAGCAATATATTTGCTACTGAAAATGCTTGCACTATGAGTTGAGATACACCTAAGATATGTCAAGAGTTTCTAGGTAACAACGACATCTATGGAATCATGAAATAAACATCGAGCATCATCACAATAGCCGAGAATTGAAGAACGGTCATATTCTCTATAATGAAGCCAAGTGTAGTACATGCGCTCCCCAATTATACATTCAATATCTAGAAGGTTATCTCCACTATTTCGCGTTACACATACATTCCACCAAGTTTAGTTTCCAATAACAAGAGAAGGAAAGGTTGCGGGGTCCGTGAAGGGGACAAAAATACAGCATGCAACATATCCTTACTAACATGTACTAGAAAATAACGATCTATATAAAATGGTCCTAAACCAAGGAAAAGATCAAAGGTGAACAAATGACAGGACTACTCAAGTCCAATGGTAGAATCGCGAAATCAGAGGAGATAAAGTATGATCAAACCATACGCATCCAGAACATTAGATATATTAATTATATATCCTTAATAGAAATAATACGAGTCTGCATGCGATGAAAAATCCACTTGCGCGTTCTAATTAATATCATTTATCATATTGTAAAAGAGATTACTTTTACATATTTAAAATATGTTACATCATTGAAAACATTCTATTTTTTCATGTTTTTAACTTTATAAAGTTGTTGTTTTTGAAAAGTTATCATTTCGAGAAAATTTATACTTTGAGTAGGTTCGGTTACTAGGTTATCATAATCGATAAAATCATTAGACTTAAAGATTTATATACTTGTGTCAAAGACTTAAATAATAATTAGACTTTTTGTTTATATAATTACCCAACAAGACTTAAATCAGCCCATTTAACTTTAAAAATTAACGTATGACTTATTAATAAATATATATGTATGTTTCCTCATGACTAACCCGTTATATTACATTTTCGTGACTCGGACTTTAAAGACATTTTATTAAAACATTATTTCATAATTTTTTTTTATTATTATTTTTACAAGTCTCGTAGCAACGTAAAACGACATTTCGAAAAACAATCGTGTTTTGCCAGATGGCTAAAACTGACTCGAAAGTGCTCGGTTCGCTCTTACAAATATCTCAACTTTCAATTAATAATTTCAAGTGTTTAAAATTTACACTTAAAGTGTATATTTTGATTTTTTTTCTCTAGTTTATTCATTATAACAAAACACCAGCTTAGTCTTACGTAAAATATTCGTAAAAATAAATTTTATCTTATTTAAAATTTAACAATAAGTTTTTTTACAAAATCTCAAACCTCCAAATACGTGACAAAGTTTCCACTCACGAGCGTATATTATGAAACATGCCAAAGTTTATATTTGACCCAAAATCAATTTATATCACGTTTAAAACCATGTATACACGCGTTTCAAACCGTGAAATTTCTCAAAGGTGGCGGTTGTACGAATTATAATTGTGGTTTTCATTCTCAAAACTACCATTATTTCCGGCCGCCCCTTTGCTCTTTTTCAGGCCAAAACTACCATTATTTCGTGCTATACGAATTATAATTGTGGTTTTCATTCTCAAAGGTGGCGGCTGTATAATTTTATTCACATATCTTTTATGAAATCTCCCTTCTCTTTTAACTCCGGCGATTTTGTTCAAGTGAACGCATACCCTTGTTTGTTTTTAATCATATAAATCATCTTGGTTTATTGATTCGAACAGATCGTCTTATGTTTTCATTTGTTTCTGGTTGGCGGCTGGTTATTTAGGCCTGCAATGAAACCCTAATTTTGGGGTTCTCGTTGTATATCTGCAAATCTTACGCATATATTATCAGATATGATGGCATTGGTGGTGCTGTGATTGATAGATCTTTTCCTTATGGTAGATCGGTATCCGATTAGGGTTTCGGTATATATGTATATATATGGGGATCTGGTGGCTCTTGTCAACCCACTAGGGGTTCTAGTCCTAGTGCTGGTTCGACATTATTCAGGTGTGGTGATGATGGGGGATCAACGTAACCAAGGAGACCCTTTTTAGGGTTTTTTTCATGTCCTGCAAATAATTTCTGGTTAGTTATCCCATGGTCGGATATTCTAGGGTTTGATAAGCTGAATGATAGTGGAAACCTATCTGTGGTTTTAGGTTCTCTTTGTTTGAAAAACCTAGAATCGTCTTGTTGTTTTATGTCTTCGTAGGAGGCTGTATGTTTGTTGTTGATACCATAATCGTTGATGATTATGTTGTTGGGTATCTGATCCATCTTGATTAGGGATGATGCGAGTGGTCTCTCGCATTCTGATCATCGAAGTCCTTAGGATTTCTTTACATGGCAAACGGGCCAATGTGGTTTCTAGCCACTCATGGATGCTTTTCGATACTTGACGAGGGGTATTGTTTGTAACCTATATGTGGTTTTAGGATATGACATTGCAATTGTCTGATGGTGCTAGTTCCTTGTTCGTCTACGCATGGTTTACATGTATGGTTGTACTTATTATGAGGATGTGGGTTCATGGGAGAGAGATGGTCATCTTGTCGTGGTTTTGCTGTCATGGAGCTTATCTAGAAGGGCAAGACGGAAGATGTGGTTTCTATAAGTTGAAAAATCAAAATTGTAATTTTTTAATTATTATTTTTCAATTTATTATGTAGTCATAAGAGTATATGTCATTCTTATGTAGGGTTGTGGTTTGTGCACTTTTTGATGTGCTGGTTGTAGCCCATGTAACGGGCCGTGATGCTAGGACTTCACCTACATCCATTTGTACTTCAACGTTTTTTGGTGTAATATATCTTTTACCGGGGTGCGTCCCCTTTACCCAAAAAAAATTTCTCAATAACCCTTTCAACTAATCTAAGCAAGTTTTCGACGAATCTCATCTCAGACATTTATCAACAACAATTTATGTCGTAAAACAAATGATTATATTAGTAATAGAGATTACTTTAAATGATTTACCAAAAAGACCAGAGAGGAAATAGTTTCGCCTCCTTCATGCGTTCCTTAGTCGCGGTTCAAAAGAGAAAAACCAAACCAGAACACAAACAAAATCTTACCATGTTTCATATATATAGATATATATAATATCGTAACGTATATATATTACATATGTACGAAATTAACCATATTAGATGATAATGAAAACACCATTATTTAGTATAAATAGTACAATCGAAAGTACGTCCATAGGGATGATCGAAAGGTGTAAATAGCGATCTAATTGTTCGTCAAAGGACGGTATCGTACGTATATAATTACAATTTATACCACGCACGCATATGGTATAAAATATACAATTAAAGGCCTAGCACAAAGCACATAAAGAATCGAGAAGGATTGCACGCGCAGATATCGGACATCGGTGAACGACTCGTGATATTTTTTAGAAAATAGTCATAGTCCAGGTTTTGAAAAACGACCTAGTTCGCTATGACTCGAGCTCTGATACGAATCTGTAACACCCCCAAATTTACAACGTATCGGAATACAACATTGGGGTGCTACTTCATAATACAAGATCACGAGTCACAGTAAACGTATTTTAAAAGAAACGTTTACAAATGATAATTTCATCAAAAGATCAGAGTTACAAGGTCCCAATAAATTAAGAAAACTTATTTTCAATTAAGTTGAAATATACAATATTTAATCTTTTTAAAAGAAAAGATTTTTATTTCAATGTACAAAGTTCACCCCAAGTCCACTTCCTTCGATATCCGCATCCAATCCTATCCATGCATGCCAATATAAACCTTAGATAAATATGCTTAAAAGTCAACAAAATGCTGAGTGAATCCATAGAATTTATAAACAATAACTTTGAACACAAGCTTAATAAACATTTTATTCAAAGAACAATCAAACGATGCTAGAGCCACGAACCGAACCTTAACCATGTGCCGAACCTGGAGTGAGACACTCCCAATACTAAATACAATATATCCTCGTATGCTCCTCGCAAGAAAACATACTCCGGACAGGTCGTTAGGCCAAAATAGATCTATTATTATTGTACTAGCGTTTACCGGTTATTGATAATTAACGGTCCATGAAGGAAAGGCCACAACACAACACTCATAGCAACGTTCACATAATAAAACTACTTGTGTTCGATTTTCTAAAACAAGCATGTATCCCCCTCGCGGGTTTGAAAAACATTAAAGGATTTAAATGCGAGGCTATGAACTCACCTTAGCCACGAGGTAAGTGAATCACCGTACTCAGAAGTTGAGTAGAAACGATGGTAGTAAGACGATCACCAACGATATGGATGTCCGGGAAACACGAGAATCGCAACCTATCAAAATAAGGCGCGCGTTAAGACTCGAACTCAAATATCGTTATATACTAAGTATAATATGAATTTAAACATTTTCAAAGTATTTATATTTCAAAACCATTGACACTAACCAAATGAATCTATACTAACCCATTTATCCAACAATACTCGTTTAAACACTTGTACACTTGAAATTGACCCGTCATACGACGCCAAGTCAACGCAAGTCAAACTATTTTTATACCTTACTTGGACCAGCATTTAAGTCATTTATATAATGACTAACCACTTGAGCAAGTCACCATATCCAATAGTGAACACTCAAACTCACGCCACACGAGCATTGAACTAAGTGTCCAAATACTAATCAGCATGTACACTCCAAATGTACACACCGATCTACCCTATCTAGACTTGTCCGATTTAGATGAAATTTGGTCTCAAAGTCACTTATAACCTGTATAAGATCTCACCAAAGTTTGAGCCAAAGTTCACACTTTAAAACCCATCAGCTCGACACTTTACTCGACTCTAAATTTGGGACAGAATTGTACACTTGTTTCATAAAATCATTTAGACCACTTTAAAACTATTATTTTGACATTCCATCTTTTAAACCCACTACTAGACTCATTATATTAAGTTTATAAAACTTAAAAACCAGTAGTATCATTTATCTAATCAAGCCTAAAGTCCCCGAGAGTCGACCCAAAATCAGCCACAATTTCGGATTGTGCCGATTTGCGCCTCCCGGTACACGAATACTAAATCTAGCATAACTTTTGACTCGTAATGATTTAGAAGCTCATTCAAGCGGCAAAACGAGCGTCTCGAAAAACTCTACAACAAAATCAAATGATCTCAGCCTATATCCAAACTCAAACCCAGGAAATTATTTAACAAATAATCTGCCTAAAATAACTTTTTCAGAATGACTCAATTTCTCATTTTTATCAACATGCATCAACATGCACCTTATTCTAACACCTAATATATCATTTCTAATATCAAAAACAGCCCCTAACACCATTTTATCATCCTAGAATTCATTTGGTTAAAATAATACATGCGTGCACTGAAAATCTCTATTATAATATTAACAACACAATTGTTTACCCATAAAAATGGATCAAACCCACTTGTTCACCAAGAAATAATTTGAAAAACATGAAAGTTATCGCATGTTTGTAAAAATGGTACCAAAATGATCACAATCTAATTTTAGGATTGGGTCTTACCTTGAATTATAAAGATTCAAGCCAAAAGTTGAGATCAAATGGTGTTTTTGTTTAGAGAGGGTGACGGCAAGGAGAGGGCAAGAGAAAGAGAGAGAGTTTTGTTGGTGATTTGTGTTTGTGTGTGTAAAAAAATTCTATTTATATGGTGGTTGGAAGGTTGTTTTGTAATTTTTGCATTCTTGTGGACTAAAGTGTAAATATTAGTTAAAAAGCGGGAAATGATTATAAGTCAATTTTATAAATATTTATGAGAGCCGGGTTTTATCCTGGGTTCATAAAAATATAAATCTTGTTTGTTAAATCGATCGTTTTAATAATTAAACGCGCACAAAACGAAATAATAAAGTTCGACTCGACTTAATACATAATGAAATAAAAATTTTAGAAATATCAAATATCGAAATAATCGATATTAAAATATAATATTTGGGCATCCATTGGCATCGCGATCACTAGTAGTCCTCGTTACTCGTTAGAACGTAAAAATAAAACGTTCAATATTGGTTTCAACTTAAACCGTTAAACGTCATAATAATTAACGTTATTATATACTTCAAAAGTACTCGAAAAATAAAATTAAATTATGATCTTATTTTTACAGAGTTTACACGTTTAAAGTATAATCACATGGAGATGCAGTGAAGAATGTATAGTTTACGCTACCATATAGGAGAAAAATGGTTACCTCAGATTGATGGTGGCGGGAGGAGTGTGTGGAGGGGTCTTGGAAAGGTTCTCCTCAAACTCTTCCTTTGTAGTGCGTACCCCTGTCCATGAGGGACCAGCCCCGGTGCGTGTGGATTTGTGTGGGGATGATGGGTGGCTTCTGCGTCATTTTCCTAAGGAGATAATGTCCTCTTCCTCAAACTCAGTCGTGGTTTTTTCGGCATCTCTGATGTACTCATCTGAAGACAGTGAAGAGCTGAGAAATGGTGGTTGTTGTTGTACGGGTGGCTGTTTTTCTAACTGTTGCATTGGTGGAGATGACGGTGGTTGGTCAGCGACAGTGCCTTCGCTCCCTTGGGCGATCGACGGCTCCTCAATCTCTAAGTCCATCATATTCTTCTGTGCACGATCACGGAGCGATTCTTCATTTTCTTGTTGAGGGCGAGTGAACACCAGCAAATTTTCGTGAAACACACCACGGACAAGGACAAGAACATCCATAACTGCGAAAGGAAGCAAAAAGAACAAAGGGAAACATATTTTAATCTTCTAATATGTGATGGTACTTACAGAACGTTATGATGAAGGCGGGAAGGACCACTAACCTTGGCCACTCTCTCTGCGGAAGGCTATTACCATGTGCTCGCCACAAATAACTACGCGGCTTAGGTCAAGAGTGACTAACACACTCTCCGGATAGGGTTGCACGGAAATGCGGTTGTTGTTCATAGTCTCTGCATCTGCGGCGTTGTAAGAGTCGGGGACAGGTGGGGGGTCCTTCCTCACGGTGTCAGGGGTCAAGAATGGAAAGTGGAAGGGAAAGGCAGCGTCATCGACCCAGAAGAATCCGTCGGTCCAATTCCATAAGGAATCTATCTTTCCATCAAAACATTGCATACCACCCTTTCTCTTAGCAAAAGACACCCAGCCATTGGCTAAATTCTGTTGGTAGAATACGCGGAAGAGATCTACTGTGGGTTCTATGTCTAGGGTGCGGCAGTTTACTTTGAAATTCGAAATTTTCGCTGCCCCTATGCAATGTAGTTGGGAGCCGTGGGTCTCGTAGTGTATTAATACGCTCAGAAGGAAGCGCGACATAGGTATACGCTGGTTTGCGTAATCAAAGTAATGAGTGTACAACCCTATCTTCTCTGCGGGGAACTGACTTATATTAGGTTGTGGGTTGGGAACTTCTGGGTGCAGGTAGTCGGGTATGTAGAACTCAGAATTAAATTGATCTAGCTGCTCAATGGTCAAGATTGACGTAATGTCGGTTAGCTGTTTCACCATGGCGTTGGAAGACAAAACAGTGGTCGCGCGGATTACCTTAATAAGAGATCTGGTGATGGTGGTAAATTATGGAGGCGTTAATGGTGATTTGAAGGTTTGTAGATGGTAAACAGTCAAAAGGAGGCGTGATGGGTTTATATAGGCTTCCTAAGTTTTACTGTTCATGGTCAGATGTGTGCCATGTGTCCCCCACTTGCTAGATCTAACGGTGGAATATGATGGGGTAACTATGACGTGGCACGTACTTTACCCGAGTACCAAGGAGGTTAGGTGAAAGGGGGATGTTTGTCTTCTTGGCGGGAGTGTTTAAAATATGAGTTTATGCTTGGACTATGCGACTGTTTAGGCTTGATTATAGTCTAGTAGTCGCGGATTGGACCTGCGACCACTAGACTGGGGGACATGATGACGTATAGTCCCTAGTAGGACTGGATAGTCAGACTCATGGGTACTACCCGCTTCCATCAGGAATGGATTGGATACTTGTGCGATGTGCGCACATAGCCCATAAAGCCCGGTAAGCCGATGTGCGCACATAGCCCATAAAGCCCGGTAGTGCAACAGGATCGGACCGAATATAACTTATATTATAGTTATATTCGCCTAAGTAAAAGGGATATACACTTGCTTAGTTGGATTATAAAGATCAAGCTATTTTGAGTCATTATCTCTTCCTTAGGCCGCAAGAAAAAGGAGCCCAGCCTAGACTCTCTCGAGTATATAAGGAACCCCTTCGGTTCCACAAAGGTACGATACACACAATACCCTAAACACTAATATACTCAAACCAATTACTTACTCTCACGTCGGAGTCTAATCGTGGGTCACAAACCCACGGTAAGCCTAACGGTGTCTGCTTAGTGCGCAGGGTCCTAAAGGAAGTTTCACTTGGTGCAAGAGCCGGAGTCCAAAAGACCCCAAATTAAGCCTAATTTGGGTTAAGCTTGGTCTACCCCAACTTTTGCATCAACATTAACATAAGTCCATGATTAATTAAATTAATTATTAGTCATGTTATTAATTAATTTAATTTCTTGTTAATTAATATAACTTGTAAAAAATTATACTTGTAAAATTTAGTCATGAACCGGACCCCTGATTTTAATTTTGTTATAGTGTGAACCGGACCGAATTCCCCATGAACCGGACCAAAACAAACACCCCCTTAACAGTGGCTAACCGGCTCAGCCGGTTGCCACTATTCTTGCGAATTCACCACCGGCTGCAGTCGGTGGTTCCCACTGGTTAGCCTCGGCTAGCCGCTGCCTCAACAAGGTTCCCACCAGCTGTTAGCCGGTGGTTCCCCCTGTTGATGCTGCATTCTCCCTACCTTACCAAAACCGCCACCGGCTTAAGCCGGTGGTGGTGGTTGTTGTTGCCGAGACCCCAAACAAACCAAACGGTACCCTGACACCAGTCGGGGTCCCTTGGTTCCTTGCTGCCGAGACCACCACAGCCCCACCGAGACCATGGAGTCTCGGTTGGTGGTGATTCGAATACCACCGAGAGCTTCGGCTCTCGGTTCCCTTGTGTCGGTCGAACCAAACCAACCCAACATCCCTTTTACTTTTCACCCCATGATTAATTGACATGTTTAATATACTTGTTTTATAAATCCTTGTTCATGCGTTCTTCATTAAATAAAAGAATCAAAGAAAAAGGGATAACGGATTACCAATGCGTGAATCAAACGAGAACACTAACATGAACGATTACCACTTGTTTTTAATCACCAAAAATCAACAAACACCCCTTGGTGTGGTGGTATAGCCGACGGCCAAAGAGAGCACAAAAGGGAGGCTAGGGTTTTGTATTTTTTAGAAAACTCTGACAAATGAATAAGTGTTTCTTCCTTTTGTTTATTTTAGTAAAACCAAACATGGGATTGCCCTCTTGTCCTTTGTGTCCGTGACATGTGGGGCCCACAAGGGGAAACCCGAAGTTTTTCCCGTGTCTAATATTTTATGTGTTCGTATGTTCGCGTTTTCGTGTTATGTTATACTTAATTATTCGTGTTATATATAAATACTTGTTCGTAACGATATTTATCGTATTATAATACGTAAGTACGTAATTATATGTTCGTGATTTTTACGTTCCTGATTTCATGTTCGTGATTGTAATTATTATTGTTAATAATTATCGTGTACTATCACGTACTTAATACTTATCGTGTAATAACACGTACATAACTTCTGTAATTAATAATCGTGACACGTGTTCATGCTATAAAAGGAAAGTTTTAATATATACATGTGTTTACTAAGTGTACTGTTCATGGTAAAAGCATGTGGTTTTACAAAGGTCTCCTGGATAAAACCTTTTAATGATTCATCATTATTATTATCCTTTTATTTCTAATACAACGTTAATAAGGATATGGATCTCAGTTATTCCTTTCATTAGCCATTCTGTTTCTCGTTCACAGATTCAGCAAGAATACCAAAACAAATTTGGGTGTGGCCACACAAACATCTTACTAATCCCACGAGGGGCCCAGCTGTATTAAACTCCAAAACGAAATTGGAGGAAATAAATTCCATATTGAATACAAGCAAAATTTTGAATTTTGCAACATTTCTGAAAATTATCCTTATAGCTACCAGTTACGTTTAACGTTAGATTATTCCACAGAGATGCACTAGATTTATAACAGTTTTCTGGTATCTCGAGTCTAAGGATAACTATTTATGATTTACTTGATTACAAAGATCCACAAAGTAAAATCATATAGTTGGGATAAGTCCAATATTCGATTCATCGAATATCATCCAAAATCGATCAAAATACTTTCAAGTATACTCTATCGCTATTTTGATTTGTCTTAATTAATAATATTCCCATATTATTAATCGACAACGGACATTTTAGCATAACAATTTATTCATGGATTAAGTAAAACATGTAAAATAGGATACATAATTAAATACTAAGAATAAATGAAACCCAATCTTTATTTTAATAAATAATAATGTCTTAACATCCTTTATCCAAATACTAATCACAGATTTATTGCATGAGTTCGCTAGCTAGTTGCAGTCCAATCGCCTTGGCATGCTTAACTACCTTTGGTCTAGGAAAAGCCTTAGTTAAAGGATCAACTACGTTATCATCTATGTGAACTTTTATTAATTTGATTTCACGAGCTTCAAATTGTTCTCGGATGTAGTGATGTCTATGTTTAAAGTGTCTGGCGCCTTCATGACTCCAGATTCATTGGCGAATATTATTGTGGTTGAATTGTTACAATATATATCAATAGGTTCTTTAATTTAAGGCATCACTCCAAGATCTCCAATTAACTTCCTAATCCAAACAGCTTCCATTGTAGCTTCTGAAGCAGCCATGTACTCAGATTGAGTATCATGCATTGCAATCGTTGTCTGCTTCTTGCTCTTCCAGTCAACTGCTCCTCCATTGATAACAAAAACGTAACCCGTCTGAGACATTGTATCGTCTTTATTACATTGCCAGGACGCATCACAGAAAGCTGTCACATTCAGTTCTGTGTCTGGTTTCCCTCCAAATACAAAAAACATATCTTTCATACTCCTCAAATACTTTAGAGTATGTTTAACAACAATCCAGTGGAGCTTCCCTGGATTCTGTTGGTATCTACTGAACAAGTTCTGAGCAAACGCCACATCAGGCCTTGTACATCTTACAACATACATAATAGATCCTACAGCCGAAGCGGAAGGAACCTTCTGCATGTATGCCTCCTCTTCAGGAGTTGATGCATCCATCTCATGACTCAGATTATGTAAAACCCGCTTTAAAATCCCTAGAACATTAAATTCATGAAAAGACGGGTACATTAAAAACTTTATGATTTATTAATATACGACATGTATTACGAACATTTAATAGGGTTATTACGTATATTAAGTAATTCTGACAAGTAATTACGTATACTATTATTATTATTAATTTACAATATGTATTTACGTATAACACGTATAAAACAATCCAAGAAAAATAAAACACGACATTTAAAATTCCGAACACGCATAAGATTAAACAAGGCTCAAAAGTAAAAACGTTGGTGTATGCATTTTTGAATTAGACAGTTTAGAAGGACCAAAAGAAAAGAAAAAGAAAAGAAAAGGGCTCAAGGCCCATTTGGGTCTCCAAGGCCGAGTAAAACCTAAAACACGGGGGAGGATAGATTTATTTTTGGACAAGATATCTAAAAACCCTAAACAACACAAACAATCGTTATTTTGTTTTGGTTTCTTTTGCTGTCGTCGACTGTTCCACTCCAAGAACCAAGAAAAACGTTGGGTTTAATTCAAGAATCAAGATTTGAGTTCGTATATTACTTCCTCAAACCCTACGCGCATTAGGTAATCGTTAAACTTTTGTTTTCTTTTATTAATTATGATCAAGAAC
This sequence comes from Glebionis coronaria, assembly GCA_025667525.1. Lineage (NCBI taxonomy): Eukaryota > Viridiplantae > Streptophyta > Magnoliopsida > Asterales > Asteraceae > Glebionis > Glebionis coronaria. The sequence goes on from JANFOE010000517.1 coordinate 860,412, forward strand.
CTGTTATGAGGATTAAAAACATGTTAATGAAGGTGGAATCAACAAAGACTAAGTGATTCGAGATTGGTTATGTTGTTCGTGTGTGTTTGCACGTAAACTGAGACCCATGGGGGCCTCGGTGGTACTTTTTTTCACACCAGTCGCACCCTATAAGGGTCGGTGCGGTTTTTGGTTCTATTAGTAGCAACCCCCAAACACCATAGTGGCGTTTTGGTTGATTACAGTGGCAACCGAGACCTGGGGTGGGGGGTCTCGGTGGTTAATCAATTTACGGAAGTAGGTAGTTGGTATGCAACAGGGGTAAGGTTGAACCGGTAATGGGAACTCTTTTGCTCTCAGTTAAGGGGCTGTTTGGTTTATAGTTTGAGGGCTGATAAGAGGGTGTTTGGCTAAGCTTATAAAACATGTATTTTTTTTATTTTATATAATTAGTTTAATTAAAAACATGTTAATTAATTTAATTAGTTTACATGACTTAGGATATGAATTTTATTTAAATAAAACCATGCTATAAGTTATGTTTATTTTATTTAAATAAAACTTATGATAAAATAATTCTCAACATAACTATTCATGTACGCTAATTTAATTAATTAAAACTTAGTTAATTAGTTTATATCCTTTTAAGGTAAAGTTTTATTATTAAATCATGTATTATTATCAATTAATTAATACCCATGATATCATGTAATATTATAATTAACTAATAATTATAAGTTTTAGACTAAGTATGTAGTCATTTTTAAACTTTACGATATAATTATACAAGATATATTATAAGCTTATTAAAACTATATGTTATGTCATTTCTATTATTTAATAAGTCTATTATTATTTATGGTAATATATTATTTATGGAAACATGTAAACATGAATTTATATTAACTATGGGAACATGATAATTATAAAAATATATTAAATATGGTAACATGCTATTTATAGAAACATGGTAAATATGGAAACTTTCTATTTTTGGAAACATACTAAATATGGAAACTTTATATTTTTATAAACTTACTATTTAAGGAAACTTACTATTTTTGGAAAGTTACTATATATGGAAACCTGCTATTTTTGGAAAGTTACTATATATAGAAACCTGCTATTTTTAGAAAGTTACTCATTATGTTATAACAGGTACTATAGCACATAAAACATGAAATACATGAATCTAAAACACATGAAACTATAAGAAACACATGATTTAAACATGAAATAATAAGACGAGACAAGAACAAGTATAATAAGTATGAACACGTCAAGTAAACTGAATAATAAGTATGTATAAGTAAAACGACACTAATTCATGTCACTTTATTATGTAGCTATTGTGAAGTCGGAGTCATCTTCTTCGTTTGTTTTCGTCTTCATTTACTGGACATAAGGTACGGATATTCCGTCCTTTAGTAAGGACATTCTTTCCTATACTTAGGATTTTCCCGTTTGCGGCCATCTGTTTTCCCCAGTAGTTTAAGTGTCTTAAACACATCAGTATATGTATGATTATTTTAGATTGCCTTAGCTATATACATGCATGCTAGTTTCACCTAGTTATGGGGGTTCCATAACTATAGCACTAGAGGCACCAGTGTTATGAATCTTCTGTAGTGAGAGTGATTGCTCGCAGCGTCCTTTTACAGTGTTTAGCCTATGTTAATATTATCATGTGGGGCGAATGGGTGCATCCTAGGACAAGTAGTATGATTCATGGTAACTGCGGTGTGTGCCTTGCATCCGTTACAGGAGCTGATCCCTCCACTCATATTATATATTAATTAGAGGCAGCCCTCTAATTGCATGACGAGGTCACCCCTCTATGTATTTATGCACGTTGATGTAACATGATCTATGGGCTCTGGGCATATTTAAAATATAGTTTTCAGTATAAACTAAACGTAAGTCTTTTCAGAAATATAAAGCGAATCTTATAAGCTTAAACCAGGTTTTCCAGGACTTACATTATTCCGCCGCTCTATCATTTCATATTTCCAGTTCACTTTACTTATGTTTATTCTATTCATTTCATTGTCATATATCCGTTTACTGAGCGTATTGCTCAGCCGTATATTTTCCTTTCCATGTCCCAAAAAGGCAGGTAACCAAGGACAGTCTTGAGCATTTAGAGGAAGTGCATAGGATGGAAGCTGCCTTAGACTTCTTCTCCTTTTTGCCTCATATACTTATGCTTGCTTGGACACTTGTTTTGTCCTTCTCATTTCATTTACTTTAATTATGTTCTAGGCATATGTTTGGGCACTGATGTTTGATTCCGGTTTTCCCTTTTGGTCATGTATGTTTGTACATATTACCTTGCATGCTTTGATGACACGCCATAATTATCCTATGATATTCCATTTATCCAAATGGGGTGTTACAATTATGGTATCAGAGCCAAGGTTTCGACATGTAGGCTCTAAAAACTCGACCTGCCACCAAGAGCTTCCTAATCCGACACTTGTTATTCCAAGTATTGATATTTTCAGCAACTTGTTGTTTTAACCATGATGTTTTCCCCGGATTTTTTTTACTAATATGGATTGAACAACCGTCATCCATAATTAGTTACATGTCATTTTTACGCATGATATTTCCTTGTGATCTTTGGCTAATATGGACTGAACCATAGTAGTTCATACTTGGTCACGCGTTTTCTATTATGTTTTGACAGTGATTTTCACTTATTTATTTTCATGTATTATTGTTGCAGGTATTTTGACTAAGTAATGGTTGGTACAAGACTGGCCATATTTAGTCGCATGTGCTTTTCATTCGAATTTTGTTTTGGTGAACGGACCCATAGGCGTTCACCCTTTCTCATGTCAATTTTGTTTTGGTGAACCGACCCATATGCGTTCACCCTTCCTCGTGTCAATTTTGTTTTGGTGAACCGACCCAAAGGCGTTCATCCTTACTCATGTTAATTTTGTATTGGGAACCGACCCATGGTCGTCCACACCAGCGATTTTTCAGATTTCATTTAATCACAGTCATATTTATTTCATGTCCCCTCATTAATTTTTATGTTCTTTATGTCAGTTATGTTTTCATACTATCATGGTTAACCTTGTTTTCATGCTGATTATGTTTTATGCTCCTTCATGTTAATTTTGTTCCATGTTTCTTCATGTTGATCTCGTTTTCATGCTGATTATGTCTTACTTCTCTTATGTTGATTATGCTTTCATCATGTTGATTATGATTTCATGCAAGACATTGATGGATTTCATTAAATCCTACTTTCATGATAGACATGGTTGGTTTTCATTAATCATGCTTTCATGCAAATCATCGTTGAATTTCGTTTAACCACACTTTTAGCGTTTTCTCTATGCAACCAGAATGATGTCTATGCTGGAATTGCTAGGCTATCATGATGCTCATTCTAGTTTGGTTTTCTAATCATTTAACCAATTATTTTCCTTTAAAATCATGTAAGATGATCGACCCCATACCGATCATTTCATGTGCATTACATGTGTACTCCATGTACCGTATCCCATGTACATTACACGTACTGTAATCCATGTATATTTCACTTACAATACTCCACGAGTATTCGCTAGACGATTCTCAATCATCTCAGGCGTATTCCACTTGCTGATATTCTACAAGATGCTGATACCGCTCATAACTTGGAGAAGTTACTAAAGGTTGATGCTTCTTATTATTGGGAGACGCTATGAGATGCTGATGTTGTTCACAACCTGGAGATCTTACAAGATGAAGACAAAAGCGTTAGATCAAAGCGATCGGACGAGAAAGATGCTTCACAACCAGACGATTTCCATCACAACCCATGTCCCTACCTATTAGTTATATGTCACACGTCATTCAGTTGTCTTTTCAGTCATATGAGTGGGAACCGGTGCCAGTCGGCCACTCAACTGAATAGTTACATGAATCACCATCATGAAAATGACCATCATGGAACTGACATACAAGACGATTGTAACCACTACTGTGACAACAACTATCCTAGAAATCACAACAGAACACCGGTCACGGACGTGATCAGAAATACAATGGGTCAGCATTCCAACCGAACCGCCAATTCTTGCATGATAACCTAAGAGTTTCAATTTTAGTCATTTCGCATCTCGAGACACATGTCAAGACACATGTCTCACGTATGTTTTCTGAAGACACATGTCATACGCATATCTTCTCAAGGCACGAGTCAAGGCACATGACTCACGTCTATCTTCTTAAACAGCCCTAAGAAATTCAGGGTACCCTCCAATGGTTATATCCATTTTGTTGTGCCACGTATTAATCAGACCACCAGAATTTTAGTACCATCACCGACGTACTATTCGCGTTTGGACACGCATGATTCGTTCTGTGTGAGATAGGCAAAACACATTCAGTGAGAGTTGTCACGTTTGCTTCATGACACTTTCATTTCTTGATTTCATATTTCATATATCCATGACCATAAAGGACGCTGTTCGTATCAACCATGTATACGAAGGTTTTCTTTCGGTCTAATGATAAGATTCAATCTGCTAACGCACTTACCTCAGACAGATGCGAGTTAAATATGATTCTGATTATGGACTATGAACAGCACACCATGCTACGACTAGTCGCCATTTATATCAGATTATGCACAATGACGTTTAGGCTCCTGAATACATTCAGCGTGGTCTTCCATCAGGAAAATCGGTAAAAATTAGTTATGCTTTACAAGCACGTGTTTGTTAGCCCACGGTTGCGAAGATTTTCTAGCTATCATTTATGACACGACTACTGAAATTCCTTTATTTTCATAACCAGCCAATTATTCGAAAGTCGTCCCATATAAATTCTAGAAGAACCTTCAAGGAGAAGGATGGTAACATGAGATTATGTGTCGACTATCGTCGATTTAAACAAATCAGCATTCATAAATGTTATCCTCCTCCACGTATTGATGTCGTATACGATTGACTACAGGGTGCTAAGCACTTTTACAAGATTGATTTACGATCATGATGACAACAATGAAGAGTGAAATAGCAGGACATTTCCATGACTGCTATTCGTACACGATTTGGTCATGCTAAATTCATGATTTTTTTTGTCTCATGAATGCTCCAGCAGCATTTATGTACTTGATGAAGGGAGTTTCCCATAAACTCATAAACAAATTCGTTATCGTTTTCATCAATGCCAACCTGATCTTCTCTAAGTCTAGAGAAGAGTACGAAAACCATTTTCACTCTATGTTAAAACTCTACGATAGAAGAAATTTCACCCTGAAATTTTCCTGTACAAATTCTAATTTATTACAGTGACACGCTGAATCACATTGCTCTCACGGTAAATGTTTACCATGACTAATCTTATGCGTACATGAGAGGATCCTACACCAAATAGTGTGTTCCAGAAAATCCTATGCTAAGAGAGGTCTAATTTTTACCCAGACTCATAGCTTTCCAATTACTATGTATCCAGATCCTACAAGGATGTATCATGAGCTTAAACACATTTTGGTGGAAGGGCATGAAAAAAGATGTAGTTACGTTCATATCTAAATTCCTGACTTATCAGCAAGTTAAGATAGAACGCCAACACGTTTGCAGTCATTCCAACTTTTAGAATTTCCGAATCGTTGTTAGACCATTTAACCAAGCCTACACGTTTTCTTTCATCCTAATAGAGTACGTAGTAGCAGATTATCAAATATCTTCCAGTCGATGATCGTACGATTACACGACACTCTTTCAGCTATCAGATCAGATAAAGGTTTACGTTCACGTCCGTATGACTATTTCAACTCGCGAGTTACGTCTCGCGTTAGCGTTCACGACTTTGTTCACGTTTATATCCATTTTTCATTTTATGATTGGCTTTCACTTCCATGTTCATGACATCATTCACGTTCATGATCATATCTTATCTCACGATTTACGTTTCACTCTTCGTTATGGAGAAACTTGCAAAAAAATTGGGAGACCAGACTCCAGCTTAGTATGACTTCCATCCTCAGACAGACGTTCCACGTCATGTTTCACGTCTCATCTCGTATCGTTTATCATTAGATTCTCAGTTATTGCAAATTCACAATATATTCCACATATCATGTTCACCCTACATTCTCATGTCACGTTCATGATATGTTGCACGTATTCTCATTCACCATAAGTTCTTGTATTATATTTATCGTATCCCCACGTATCACGTTCACAATTGTTCACGTGCTACATCTCAATATGTCTCGTGTATCAATGCTCTGAGTGTGCTCATACCAGTAAGTATGTCACTTCGTATTATATCATTTCATGTATCTTTACATGTTATTTCTTATCCACTCGGTCAGATCCAAAAGAATCTATCTTATGTTGATAAATCAGAAACTTTGTTGTACCGTCAAGACAGAGTCATAGGGACCAAGATTATTTATCTTCGTCAATACCGTTAGAGGAATTGTTCTGAGCAGAAAACCACTTGGTAACGGAGGAATCCATCTGGATTCTTATCCTCTTTTCCTTCCAAAGTTCTAATATGTTTTTTTCAGTCACTTCACGTTCCATGTTCCCTTCGCTCATGTCATGTTCCATGTATTTTACAGTCATGTCACGTCCATGTCTTTTCAGTTTATCGTATCTCTAATTCGAGGACATATTATTCTACTTAGAGGGGAAGAGTTGTTAAACCCGCTTTAAAATTAAAACATTGAAATCATGAAAAGACGGGTAAACTAAAAAAATTATAATTTATTAATATACGACATGTATTACGAACATTTAATAGGGTTATTATGTATATTAAATAATTCCGAAAAGTAATTACATATACTATTATTATTATTATTAATTTACGATATGTATTTACGTATAACACGTATAAAACAATCCAAGAAAAATAAGACACGATATTTAAAATCCCGAACACGCATAAGATTAAAGAAGGCTCAAAAGTAAAAACATTGGTGTATGCATTTGTGGACTCGACAATTTAGAAGGACCAAAAGAAAAGAAAAGAAAAGAAATGGGCTCAAGGCCCATTTGGGTCTCCAAGGCCGAGTTAAACATAAAACACGGGGGAGGATAGATTTATTTTTGGACAAGTTATCTAAAAACCCTAAACAACACAAATAATTAGTTTATGTGACTTAGGATATGAATTTTATTTAAATAAACCATGTTATAAGTTATGTTTATTTTATTCAAATAAAACTTATGATAAAATAATTATTAACATAATTATTCATGTACGCTAATTTAACTAATTAAAACTTAGTTAATTAATTTATATCCTTTTAAGGTAAAGTTTTATTATTAATCATGGATTATTATTAACTAATAAATACATATGATATAATATAATATTATTATTAATTAATAATTATAAGTTTTAGACTAAGTATGTAGTCATTATTAAACTTTACGATATAATTATACAAGACATATTATAAGCTTATTAAAATTATATGTTATGTCATTTTTTTATTTAATAAGCCTATTATTATTTATGGTAATATATTATTTATGGAAACATGTAAACATGAAATTATATTAATTATGGCTACATGATAATTATGGAAACATATTAAATATGGTAACATGCTATTTGTAGAAACATGCTAAATATAGAAACTTTCTATTTTTGGAAACTTACTATTTATAGAAACTTTCTATTTTTAGAAACTTGCTGTTTAAGGAAACTTACTATTTTTGGAAAGTTACTACATATGGAAACCTGCTATTTTTGGAAAGTTACTATATATAGAAACCTGCTATTTTTAGAAAGTTACTCATGTTATAACATGTACTATAGCACATGAAATACATGAATCTAAAACACATGAAACTATAAGAAACACATGATTTAAACATGAAATAATAAGACGAGACAAGAACAAGTATAATAAGTATGAACACGTCAAGTAAACTAAATAATAACTATGTATAAGTAAAACCGACACTTATTCATGTCGCTTTATTATTTAGCTATTGTGAAGTCAGAGTGATCTTCTGCGTTTTTTTTCGTCTTCATTTACTGGACATAAGGTACGGATATTCCGTACTTCCGTAAGGACATTCTTTCCTATACTTAGGATTTCTCCGTATGCAGCCATCTGTTTTCCCCAGTAGTTTAAGTGTCTTAAACACATCAATATATGTATGATTATTTTAGATTTCCTAAGCTATATACATGCATGCAAGTTTCAGCTAGTTATGGGGGTTCCATAACCATAGAACTAGAGGCACCGGTGTTATGACTCTTTTGCGATGAGAGTGATTGCTCGCAGCATCCCTTTACAGTGTTTGGCCTATGTTACTATTATCATGTGGGGAGAATGGGTGCATCCTAGGACAAGTATTATGATTTCATGGTAACTGCGGTGTGTTCCTTGCATCCTTACAGGAGCTGATCCCTCTATTTATATTATATAATAATTAGAGGCAGCCCCTCTAATTGCATGACAAGGTCAGCCCTCTATGTATTCATGCACGTTGATGTAACATGATCTATATGGGCTCCGGGCATATTTAAAATAAAGTTTTCAGTATAAACTAAATATAAGTCTTTTCAGAAATATAAAACCAGTCTTATAAGCTTAAACCAGGTTTTCTAGGACTTACCTTATTCCGTTGCACTATCATTTCATACTTCCAGTTCACTTTACTTATGTTTATGCTATTCATTTCATTGTCATATATCCGTTCACTAAGCGTATTGCTCAGCCGTATATTTTCCTTTCCATGTCCGCAAACGGCATGTAACCAAGGACAGACTTGAGCATTTGGACCACGTGCATAGGATGGAAGTTGCCTTAGACTTCTTCTCCTTTTTGCCGTATATACTTATGCTTGCTTGGACACTTTTTTTGTCCTTCTCGTTTCATTTACTTTAATTATATTTTGGGCTTATGTTTGGGAACCGATGTTTGATTCCGGTTTTCCCTTTTGGTCATGTATGTGTGTACATATTACCTTGCATGCTTTGATGACACGCCATAATTATCCTGTGATATTCCATTTATCAAGATGGGGTGTTACAGATTATGCTTAACTTCCATAGGTTGAAAACCTTTCTTGGAATTATGCATGTTATACTTCTTCAATATCTTATCTATATAAGCATCTTGACTTAGACCAATTAACCGTCTTTTCCTATCCCGATAGATCTTAATTCCTAGAATGTATGCAGTTTCTCCTAAATCCTTCATAGAAAAACATTACCAAGATAATCCTTAACAGCTTTAAGTCTTGAAATGTTACTTCCCATGATTAATATGTCATCAACATATAGGACTAGAAATACTACATCACTCCCACTAGCTTTACGATATACACATGGCTCATCACGATTTTTAATAAATCCAAACTTTTTTATTTCTTCATCAAATCGTTTGATCCATTGACGTGATGCTTGCTTCAAACAATAAATAGATCTTTGAAGTTTACACACATGCTTTGGATTCTTAGGATCAACATACCGTTCTGGTTGCTGCATATAGATGTCTTCATCTAAGCGACCATTCAAAAAGGCAGTTTTAACATCCATTTGCCGTATCTCATAGTCATAGTATGCTGCTATAGCTATGAGAATCCTAATAGCTCTTAACTACTAAACGAGCTTTATAGGATTTTACTTTTTTGTCCATGTCGGTTTTCTTCTTGTATATCCACTTAGGTATCACTACTTTAGCATTTTGTGGTGGATCTACAAGAATCCAAACATCATTTACTTTCATGGATTTCATTTCCTCATCCATAGCAACCATCCACTTATCCTTCTCAGGACCAAGCATGGGCGGATTTATAATTAGCAGGTTCACGAAGATCCCCTACTTCATCATCATCCTCTATGTTAAGACATATATTTCTTTTTGTGTTTTTAATCCTTCTGGATCTACACAGAGGAACTAATTCCGGTGGAACCGCCAGACTTTCTGGTTCTACAGGAATTACATCGCAAGTGTTTTCAGAAGGTGATGTATCTATATGACTCTCTTCAAGATCATAATTTCTCCCACCGAATTCTTGATTTATAATATCATTTTCAAGGAAGTCTCCATACCTAGCAACAATCACTTTGTTCTCAGGTGGATAATAAAAGTATTAACCCATAGTTTTCTTAGTGTATCCTAGAAAGATACATTTCACATATCGTTGTTGGAGTTTCTCCCATGAGTCACGTTTCATATACGCCTCGCAACCCCAGACCTTTAAATAAGACAAATATGGCTTCTTGCCATGCCATAGTTCATATGGTGTCTTATCGACCTTCTTTGTGGGAACCATATTCAAAATGCGAACAGTAGATTCTAAAGCATCCCAAAAGGATAAAAGTAAAGTTGTAAGATTAAACATAGATCGCACCATATCTAATAATGTACGATTTCTCCTTTCGGATACACCATTTTGTTATGGAGTATAGGGAGAAGTAAGATGCTGAAAATTTCCATTAGCACTTAGATAATATATAAACTCTTGACTTAAATATCCACCACCTCTATCAGAACGAAGAGCTTTAATCTTCTTTCCTAGTTGTAGTTCTACTTCTGCTTTAAATACTCTGAATGTTTTAAATACATCATGTTTATGTTTAAGTATATAAACATAACCATAACGGCTATAATTATCCGTAAATGTTAAGAAGTAGCTAGCACCTTTACTTGACACATGTCTAAGTGGTCCACACACATCAGTATGTATTAATCCAAGTAGATCGGTAGGTCTTTCAATATTGTTGTTAAAAGGTTTCTTGGTCATCTTTCTAGAGATACAAGACTCACATTTATCAAATGATTCATCATTGATATTTTCCAAAAGACCTTCACGTTGAAGCTTTTTTATACGAGTCTTCCAATATGAGCAAGTCTACAATGCCAAAGATAAGAAGAGTTCTTGTCAAACTTTTTCTTCTTATTCATGCTAAAGACATAATTATTATTATTCTTGGATTTATTATCATGCATGTCTATCTCAAACACACCATTCACAGAAATTGCATTAAAATAGAAAATACCATATTTCCAAATAGAAATTCCATTATTATCAATCGTGTGAACGAATCTATTATTCAAGAAACAAGAAAAGGAAATAACACCCCTAACAATTATAGGTGCGTAATGACAATCATTTAAAATCAGCACTAAACCTGAAGGTAAAACTAAATTAAATGTTCCTATAACTTCAACCGCTGCTTGTGCGCCATTGCCCACTCGCAGAAATTTTTCCCCATAGGAAAGCTTCCTTTCTAGATTAAATCCCGGCAGCGTATTACAAATGTTAATACCGCATCCCGTATCATATACCCAGGAATTTAATTTGTATGTCAAATTTAATAATTCAATCATAAATAAAGTACCTGAAGCTGCAGCGCTCTGCTCAAACTTCTTTATTTCTCGCAATTTTTCGAGGTAAAGAGGGAAATTCCTCTTCCAGTGACCAATTTCCTTGCAATGGTGACAAGTCTCATCCTTCTGAGATTTATTCTTCTTGACAAAGTTCTACTTCGGTTTCGAATAAGTCGCAACTTGTTTTCCCTTATCACCCTTGCCTTTGCCTTTCTTCTTATTCACTTGCGGTTTTGGATTACTCACTCTATCCTTTTGTATGGTTATTACAGGAGGCGTAGAAGTAGATGCCTTGTCCTTTAACCCCTTTTCATAGTCAATGAGCATTGCATGCAAATCATTAATTGTCTTTCCCGTGCAATGCATATTATAGTTTCGAACAAAATCATTGAAATCCTTGTTAAGGGATCTGTTAATCAAGTTAATAGCGATATTATGATCATAAGGTTGTCCTAGTGCAATGAGCTGTTCCATATAACCCCTCATCTCCAAGTAATGGGCACTAACAGACTTTGCAGAGCTTGCTTGAAGCTATGCAAAGCATCTACTTTGTGACAATCTAACATTTTCAGGTAGTGAATTATTTTCTCGTATAATATTTTGAAACTTATTTTTGTGTTGGTTGATGAACTCACAATTTACGGATTTAAATTTGGGCTTACGTGCATAATTTAGCGTCCTTTACGATTAAACCGAAACCTTAGGATTACGTATTCACGTTTTTGAACTCCGTTTTTGATGAGACAATTTTTATTGGATTCGTTTTGTGCCGTTGATTCATAATTTATAAAAACGTTTTTCGTGAAACGACCCGAGGGCACGCAAATCGAGGAAACTAGAATCAAGGAGTACCCGTAAATTAGCGGGATGGGACAAAATAATTTATCCCACCCCACTATAGCATGGGACGGCCAAACATGACACCACATCAAAGATGTGGCATCATGAAAACTAGTAGCTTACAAGTGTAAGCTTAAGCTTAACACTTAAGCTAGTTTTACCCACCAAACTAACTAAAACCATCAACCTTCACACATACCTCCATTTCACTCATGCAAACCAACTAAAAACTCTCTCAACCACATCACCATTGCCGTCCCACTTCAAAGAACAAACACCCCTTTTGATCTTTTCTAGCCACAAAATACTTGTTATCTAGCTATATCATGGAGTTACCTTGAAGCCTTGATCACTTGGTGACCATTTTAACAACAAAGGAGGTGATTTTCTTGTGTCCTAGGTCTGATTTCTCAACATACTTTCTTGGTGTTTGATGATCTTGGGGATACATTTGGTGTTCATCAAGTTCTTGTCTTCCAAAAACAAGATATACTCTTGGTTGGTAAAGAAGATCATCCTTTCCATTTTCTCTTATTATTTTTGTAAAGATCAAATGTATTTTCTTTCTTGTTTTATATGTATATGATGAATATATGATGATAAAAATGTTGTGTGGGGATCAAGTGTTGATAAATATGCTTAAAAAGATTAATAACCATAATAAACAAGGCTAAAATCATGCTAAATTTGTTGGCTGTATAAAAACAGTATGTAACCAAACCTTGAACTGATAAATTTGCATGATAGAATCCATTTACAGTAATTAAAAGATGTCATACACATGTGAGAGTTGGCCATGCAATGGAATCATTAAAACGAGTGAGATATGATCAAAACAAGATGAGTGTGCTAATCTGAATAAGCTGTTTTGTAGGGACTGTTAAGGATAGTTAAACTTAAAATGAGCAGTAGCTATAACTAAGTTAATTGTAGCACATAATATGAAGTTCATGCCATCCCAGACGGAGCTTCTAATTCATTGTATAACTCTAGATATGATAAAAATGGTGAAGATGAAAATAAAAATCAGATTTTGAAGAATTAATGTTTATTACTATTATATAAGCACTCAAATTATATAGTATAAAATGTGAAATTAAAACCCACTAACTTATGAATTTCATTTATATAAATATGTATAAGTTTAAATAAATGGGAAATTTATAAAAATGGTAGTTGAATAATATTTATAATTTATAAAAACTATAAACGTGATTTTTACAACTTTTCGGCTATTACCGTAAAATTAACGTTTTTCGCCAATTAAAACTTAGACGATCAAACCCGTCTAATGTAAAGTTTTTAAAAGTCATATACTGATATATAAGTATCTAATACAAGTAAAAACCGATAAAACCTGAACTATAGGACATACGGACATTAACGAGCTAAGTAAGCATATTGGACTAATAATTGGACTAAATAAGTTAAACACTTATAAAAAGTACTTATTGGGCTTAACCCATTTGGGCCCAACATGTAAAGTGTGAATACTGATAATATAAGTATAAAATGAACTAATACAAGTTAAATAACTTATAATAAGCTTATTGGACTTAATACGTGTAAATAGGTAAAACTAGTAAACTAGTAGAAAGCTACCAATACATAAACACTAAAATGAGTAAACAAGGATATATAAACCCACTTGATCATCATCGTATGTACAAAAATCATCATATGTATATTGTTATTTTGATAAAAGTCATTGGACAAGAGTCTAAGACCGATTATTATTTATATAGGTTTCCGTGACCGAAGCACGCCCGTAGCCGATAATCCGCTTTTCATTATCAACGTGAGTTCATAGCCTCACACTCTTTTAAATGTTTTATAAAATGATTAGTAAACCCGCGAGGGAGATAACATGCTAGTTTTTGATAAAAATAGAACACAAGTAGTCCCGATGGTATGCTTAATAATATGGACCCGAATGATGCTATGACCCTATAAACGAGATAAAAAGGATTATTAGTAGTTAGGTTATGTCACTTAAAGTCCCATTAGCATGAATTGTGAACTACCGGGATTTGGTAGACGCTTATGCATATGATAGTACTATTTGGGGACGATCACCCCAGTTCGCGCCTTGACGGTTGATCCCCATCGTACCACACTGATTGGTAAGCGAATTTATGTATGAGAAGATTTCCATAGCGTGATTTTTGTGACGACGCGCTAACTTAGATGGGCAAATTGTTTGTCGGGTTCGCGGCCCGTTGTTTTCACAGTAAGGTAACAATGTCATGCGGCTAATAATAATCGTATATAATCCATAATGTAATCCAATAACGACACTAATAACGATGAATATATTACCTAAAATGGTAATATTGAGGCTACGGTCTCATGGACGGTTAAAGATGTATGCTTGATTTATATATTGCCTGACTAGCAATACGAGGACTTACATCCGATAGTATACTTGTGTTCTGATTTTAACGATTGTTTTATATAACGGTTTTCATTAAACTCTATGAATTCACTCGGCATTCGCTAATATGATTTTTGCATGTTTTTATCTCAGGTGTTTGAAGGTAATCCGGATGGAGATCGACTCTGATGGCCCACATAATATTAAAAATGTTCATTTGATCTATGTTTTGTAAACTAAATGACCTGTATAATTTGGGACATGTTGTACACTTTAAAACTTTTTATCGAATGAATGTATGTTAAACCTTGTACAACCATTTTTATGTGTTGTCTATGATTGGAGTTATTGTGCTATTCCGTAACACTCTAAAAGACCCTTCCGCTGTACCGATACGAAAATTGAGAGTGTTACAGTTTGGTACTAGAGCTCTCGTTATAGAGAACAAAATATTTTAAAAACCAAGGTTTTGAACAAAACTTTTCAAAATCTTTTGACAATGAACATTTGAGAAAATATTTGGAAAATCT
This sequence comes from Glebionis coronaria, assembly GCA_025667525.1. Lineage (NCBI taxonomy): Eukaryota > Viridiplantae > Streptophyta > Magnoliopsida > Asterales > Asteraceae > Glebionis > Glebionis coronaria. The sequence continues at coordinate 875,449 of JANFOE010000517.1, forward strand.
TTTGACTATAACGGTGCCAGAGATCTCCGACGTTACCAACAAGCCCTATTGAGAAGATATATAGTTTGATATATATAATTTAATTTATATATATGTATATATCGTGATTTCATTATGTAATTGTTTAAATAGTATGTTATCCTAATACGAGATATATATAAATGTAGATTGGCATGGCTGACCCTAATATTCTTGTAGAAAACCATGTTATTCCCGAACCTAATGTAGATGATGATCCTTATTTAGACTTAGTAGATTATGATATGGATGATGAGGAGGAACCATTTGAGGATCCCGAGCCCGAGTTAGGACTAGGAGATTAGATTGCCCCTCAGGTTGACTTGGTATAAAATGAGATTGATAATGTGGGTATTGAGAATGATGAGGAGATTGGGTTAGATAATTTAGATGATGAGATTGACGACGAGGATGTCGAGGAGGATGTAGGTATAGACGATGAGGTTGATGACGATGAGGAAGCCGAGCTTATTTATCCTTATGATGTTCCAGAGGGCGAGCCTTTACCCCCACCAGTTTATTATTCTGATTCTGAGGTTGAGCTACCTAGGGATGAAATGTCTGAATCGTCTGAATCTGATTCTAAATCAGAGGAGGATGAGGATGATGATGCACCTGACGGTACTGATGGTATTGCTACTCGTAGACGTGTGATAGGAGAGTCGTCTAGTACTCGAGAGGCTACTCAGATTGATGGTCTTGCATCATGGGCCTTGAGACGTGATCTAGATACTTCCCGTGTTAAGAGTAGTATGACAGAGATTGGATTAGGTGTTGTTCAGACTCATGTTGCTTATTTGGAGTCGAAGACTAAGGTTGGCGAGAAAGAGCGGGAATTGCTTAGTTTGGATTTGATTAATGTAGAGCGTGGTTTGAATGAGGATTTTAGGAGGTTATCGGTGTTAGAAAGTGGTGAGTTTGCTGCTATGAAGAAAAAGGTGAATTCTATGGAGATTCAGTTGAGTGTAGCTCGTGCGATGCGTGAGAAAGCTGAGAAGGAGTTGAATATATCTGTGGGATGGAATAGTAGATTTTATGCTGACATGGTTGAAAGAGGATTGATCCGTAAGCGCCCAGCTGAAGATGTGTCTAGTGATCGTCCGACAAAGATACAGAAGACGATGGATGATAGACCATCTGGCGGTTCTCAGTAGACCAGTCTGTATTTAGTAGTGACCTTTGTATCTTTTGTACTTTTGTAGCTTTGACTGAACCGACTTGTTAGTAGTAGACTTGGCATGAATTTTGAGTATATATAGTGCTAGAACTTTGATATGGGATGTAACTAAGATAATGCTTTTGTTTCAAATCGAATGAAATATGTATCTTGTCTTGAATTCCATATTGTGCCTTATTTGTATCTTGGTTATGAATTCAATCCATATTATATGAATCCTTGTTGGGAGAATGCTTAATACTTTGAAATTGTGAAATTATAGAACTATGCCGCCCAAGAAGGCTGTGACTGAGGATGATGTACGTAGGATTATTACGGAGCAAGTTACCGCATCTATGACTGAATTTATGGCAAATGCTAGAAATGAAGCTGGAGGTAGTGGAGCTGGCGGTAGTGGAGCTGGTGGTAGTGGAGCTGGCGGTAGTGGAGCTGGCGGTATTGGAATTGGTGGTACTAAGGTGAATGTGAATGCTAATAATGTGAATGCTAATGCTGGAGTAAATATAGGAGGACTTGGAACTAATGCACCTGAAGTTGGTGGCTGTACTTATGTGACGTTCATGAAGTGTGAACCTCTACCTTTTAATGGAACTGAAGGTGTTGTAGGATTAAGCCAGTGGATTGAGAAGATTGAGTCGGTGTTTCGGATTAGTAAGTGTAAGGAGGAAGATAAGGTGACTTTTGCTATGGCTACTCTTAAAGGTCGTGCGTTGACTTGGTGGAACGGGAGAATTGCTTTCATGGGTCTTGATGCTGCTAATGCTACTCCTTGGGCTGAAATTAAGAAGTGGATGACTTTGGAGTTTTGTCCCCGTAGTGTGATCATTAGGTTAGAACAAGAGTTGATTCATTTGAGAATGAAAGGTGTGGACATTGATAGTTACACAAACCGATTCCATGAGTTGGCCTTGCTATGTCCTCGATTGGTTGGACCCGAAGAGATCCGAATTGAGCAATATATTAAAGGGCTGACCAAGAATATCCGAGGGACGTGACATCATCTAAACCACTGACCATTGATGATACTATTCGAATGGCTTACCAACTCATTGGACAGATAATTCAGGATAGGGAAGATGAAGCCCGTGTTGGTGAGAAAAGAAAGGGAGACGGTGATCGTGTAGATAGAGGTGATAATAGGAAGAATTTCAATCGCCGTCAGAACCAGAGAAAGGGGAATGCAAATGCTCTTACCAACAACACACCGCGCAACGATGATAGATGTCCTAAGTGTGGCAACAAGAGGCATGCTGGCGACTGCTGGAAGTGCCGAAATTACGGAAAGCTTGGACACAAGGTTGAAAGGTGTAAGAAGGGAACCATTTGCTTCAACTATAATGAAGAAGGTCATAGGAAATCGGAATGCCCCAAGTTGAAAGCGATTGTACCTGGAAGAAACCCCCAGGGTGGTATCTATCAACTTGGAACAATTGAGGTGAAGAAAGAGGATCTGAATGTCGTTACCGGTACGTTTTTACTCAACAATCATTATGTTGTTGCTTTATTTGATTCGGGTGCTGATAGGAGCTTTGTATCCACTAAATTTAGTGCCCTTATTGACATTGAACCTGTTGAGATAAATACCAGTTACGAGGTGGAATTGGCTAATGGTAAATTAGTGAAAACTAATAAGCTATTAGAAGGATGCTCTCTAAATCTCTTGAACTATTCCTTTCCGATTGATTTGATGTTGATAGAATTAGGTAGTTTTGATATTATTATTGGTATGGATTGGTTGTCGTTGAAAAATGCTACTATTTTATGTGGAGAGAAGAAAGTTAAGATTCCTCTTAGGAGTAGGACGTTAGTAATTGATGGTAATCGAGGTGAATCTCGTTTGAAAATTGTTTCATGTATTAAAGTCCAAAAGTACATCAGAAACGGTTGTGAGTTATTCTTAGCTCAAGTGACCGGGAATGAGTCTAGGGAGAAACGATTGGAAGATGTACCTATTATTTGTGAATTTCCTAAGGTATTTCCTAAAGATTTACCCGGACTTCCACCGATAAGGCAAGTAGAGTTTCGAATCGATTTAATTCCTGGTGCTGCACCGGTGGCACGTGCGCCTTACCGATTAGCCCCTTCTGAATTAAAGGAGTTGTCTGAGCAACTTAAGGAGTTGTCTGATAAAGGTTTTATTCGACCGAGCTCGTCGCCTTGGGGAGCTCCAGTCTTGTTCGTTAAGAAGAAGGATGGATCTTTCCGTATGTGCATTGATTATAGGGAATTGAATAAGTTGACAATTAAAAATCGATATCCTTTACCTAGGATTGAAGATTTGTTTGATCAACTACAAGGATCTAGTGTGTATTCTAAGATAGATTTGCGGTCAGGATATCACCAACTTCGCGTCCGTGAAGAAGATATTCCTATAACTGCATTTAGAACTCGTTATGGACACTATGAATTTCAAGTAATGCCATTTGGGTTAACTAACGCACCTGCGGTTTTCATGGATATAATGAATCGAGTGTGCAAGCCCTACTTGGATAAATTTGTGATTGTGTTTATTGACGATATTCTAATCTATTCTAAGAATGAAGATGAACATAGAGAACATTTAAGGATTGTTTTGAATTTGTTGAAGGATGAAAAGTTGTATGCTATGTTTTCGAAATGTGATTTCTGGTTAGATTCTGTGCAATTTCTTGGTCATGTGATTAACAAAGATGGAATTCATGTTGATCCTGCAAAGGTTGAAGCCATTAAGAATTGGTCTGCACCGACAACGCCAACGGAAGTGCGACAGTTCTTAGGATTGGCTGGCTATTATAGGCGATTCATTAAAGAATTTTCTTTGATAGCTAAAACCTTGACTAAGCTTACCCAGAAGAATAAACCTTTCGTTTGGGGAAGTGATGAAGATGGAGTATTTCAGACATTGAAGCAAAAATTATGTAGTGCGCCAATCTTATCATTACCCGACGGGAGTGAAGATTTTGTAGTGTATTGTGATGCATCTCTTAGAGGCTATGGAGATATTTTGATGCAGCGAGAGAAAGTGATAGCTTATGCTTCTAGGCAATTAAGGAAGAATGAGGAGAATTATACTACTCATGATCTTGAGTAAGGAGCTGTAGTCTTTGCTCTTAGGTTGTGGAGACATTATCTGTATGGCACCAAGTGTACGGTATTCACCGATCACAAAAGCCTACAGTATATTCTCGGCCAGAAGGAATTGAACATGAGGCAACGAAGATGGATAGAGTTGTTAAGTGATTATGATTGTGATATAAAATATCACCCAGGAAAAGCAAATGTTGTTGCCGATGCATTAAGTAGGAAAGATAGAGAGCCTATCAGGGTGCGTTCTCTAGTCTTGACCGTGCACAATAATTTGCCTGAGCAAATTAGAAATGCTCAAATAGAAGCTTGTAAGAAGGAAAATTTTGTTAATGAAGCGTTCCAAGGAAAAGGAGATCCTTTAGAGGTTAGAGCTGATGGAGTGAAATGCTTAAGAGGTCGTATGTGGATACCTAAGTTTGGAGGCTTAAGAGACTTGATTATGTTAGAATCCCATAAATCTAAGTATTCCACTCATCCGGGATCTGATAAGATGTACCATGATTTGAAGAAGCTGTACTGCTGGCCGAATATGAAAGCTGACATAGCTATGTATGTTCTTCAATGCTTGACTTGTGCTAGAGTCAAAGCTGAACATCAAAACCCATCAGGACTACTTCAACAACCAAAGATTCTTGAATGGAAGTGGGAGCGAATTACGATGGACTTTATCACCAAGCTTCCTAGAACATCATCTGGAAACAACTCAATTTGGGTTATTGTCGATAGACTGACCAAATCAGCACACTTCATTCCGGTTAAAGAGTAGTTCTCACTGGAGAAGCTGACTCGTATATACCTTGAGAATGTTGTATGCAAGCATGGAGTGCCTGTATAGATCATTTCAGATCGAGATCCTAGATTCGCATTGAATTTTTGGAAATCTCTCCAAAGATCTTTGGGAACGAATCTCGACATGAGCACTGCTTATCACCCCCAGACTGATGGGCAGAGTGAAAGGACGATACAAACACTAGAAGATATGTTGAGAGCTTGTGTGTTAGATTTTGGTAAGAATTGGGATAAACATTTGCCGTTAGCAGAGTTTTCGTATAACAATAGTTACCATTCTAGTATTAAGGCTGCACCGTTTGAAGCTTTGTATGGTAGGAAGTGTAGATCTCCTGAATGTTGGAGTGAAGTTGGGGATACTGTAACACCCCCAAATTTATACAACTCAATACAGCGGAAGACTAATTGGTGTTACGGGATAGCACATTACTCACATCATAGACAACGCATAAAAATCGCGTCGTTTTATAATAAAAGTATTTCCATTCATAAACATCAAAGTTACATCGGTCCCAAGTCATTATATTTCATACAAAGATTTACAAAGTGTTTGAATGGAAAAATATTGTTTAAGTGCGGGCCATGAATTCTTGTCGTCTTCCCGAGAATTACCTTCAAGTACCTGAGATAAAACATGTTAAAAGAAAAGGTCAGCGATAACGCCGAGTGAATTCATAGAGTTTAATAAATTCCATCAATATAACTTTGGTATAAAATTTGTACCAAAAATCAATTCGTACAAATCATTATAATAGGCCGTAAAATAGCCAAAAATCATTTTATACAAATCTTTGTAATAGGCCATAAAATAGCCAAAGTCATTTTATATAAATCCTTATCGAAAATCATAATATAGGCATTTGCCTTAAAAATTACTATACGAACCAATGTCGTAAAAACATCATACAATACGTCTTATGACGTTGTATGAAACCAAAAACCGTTATATGAATATGGTTATGAAAACCAAAACACAAACATAATATCAATATTATGACCCTGTATTGCTAGTCAGGCAATACATCGTAATTCGGAGCGTCTATAAGTATTTCGTTAATTTTGGATTATTATAAGCCGCATGACATTGTTACCTTACTAAACCAACAACGGGTAGCTAACCCGATACTCAATTTGCCCATCTAAAGTAGCGTGTCGTCACAAAGGTCACGCTATGGAAATCTTCTCATACATAAATTCACTTACCAATCAATGTGGCACGACGGGGATCAACCGTCAAGGCGCGAACTGGGGTGATCGTCCCCAAATAGTACTATTATATGCATAAGCGTCTACCAAATCCCGGTAGTTCACAATTCATGCTAATGGGACTTTTAGTGACATAACCTAACTTTAATAATCCATTTAATTTCATCTATCGGGTCCTTTAATCATTTATCGGGTCATTCAATCATTCGGGTGGGTCCAAAATCAATAAACAAACAATCGGGACAAATGATGTCCTATTTTATAAAAACTAACATGTTATCTCCCTCGCGGGTTTATAAAACATTTATAAAAACATTTAAAAGAGTGCGAGGCTATGAACTCACGTTGATGTGGGAAGGCGGGTTATCGGCAGTTCGGTCGTACGGTACGTGCTTCAATCACGGAAACCTATATAAATAATAATCGGTCTTAGACGTTTGTCCAATGACTTTATAAAAATAACAAGTATGTATACATATGATGATTATATATATATATGATGATCAAGTGGGTTTACATATTCTCGTTTAATCGTTTTAGTGTTATATGTCGATAACTTTTATATTAGTTTACTAGTTTTTCCCATTTACGGGTCTTAAGTCCAATAAGCTTATTATAAGTTATTTAACTTATTTTAATCCATTTTGTACTTATATTATCAGTACTTAAACTTTACAAGTTGAGCCCAAATGGGTTAAGCCCAATAAGTTCTTTTTACAAGTTTTTATCTTATTTAGTCCAATTATTAGTCCAATATGCTTAATTAGCTCGTAAATGTCCGTATGCCCTAAAGTTAGGGTTTTATCGGTTTTTACTTGTTATACATGTCTATATATCAGTATATAAGTTTTATAAAGTTTACATTAGACGGGTCCAACCGTCTAAGTTTTATTTAACAAAAACGTTAATTTTTACGGCAATAGCCGAAAAAGTCGTAAAAATTATGTTTATAGTTTTATAACTTATAAAACTTAATATGTTACCATTTTTATAAAATGTCCACTTATTTAACCTTTTACATACTTATATAAATAAAATCCAAGAGTTAGTGGGTTTTAACTTTACATTTTATACAATAAAATTTTGAGTGCTTATATAATAATATTATACTTTATTTTCAAAATCTGATTTTTATCTTCACTTTCACCAAATCTGCCATATCTTGAGTTCTATATGGAGATAGAAGCTCAAATTTTTATCATATAAACTAGATGATATGTGCTATATTTAACTCTTCTATAGCTACTGTTGAATCATCTTCTAAATATTTTCTAAAAATCGTCCAAAACAGTAACCTCAGATTTATACCCTAAACTTGTTTTGATCATATCTCACTCATTACAATGATTCCATTGCATGGCCAACTCTCACATGTGTACAAGACCCATAGCTTACTTTAAATCCATTAATCTATGCCATTTTTATCAGTTCATAATTTGATTCTTTACTGTTTTATACAGCCAACAAATTTAAACAAGATTTTAACCTTGTTTCTTATAGTCTTTCATCTTTTTAAGCATGTTTATCAACACCAAATCCCCACACAATATTTTTATCATTATATATTCATCATATATTCATCATATACATATACAATAAGAAATAAAATACATGATTACATAATCAAAATAACAAGAGGATGGGAAGAACAATCTTTATACCACCAAGGTGATGAAATGATGATTTTTTGGATGAACAAGACTTGGTTTTGGGTAACCAATCTTATGAGATATCAACACCATTTCTAGAATCACCAAGTATTTGTAGATTCCTCCAAAAATCAGCCCTTGTTCTTCATGAAAACTCCTTGAGAAATCAGCCCCAAACTCCCTTGAAAACTCCTTTTCATAGGTTAGGATCACCTCCAATTTTCATATCTTCAAAGGGTATTCAACTTGTGCAAGTTAAACACATGATTCATGGTTGAATTTTTGATCAAATGGGGTGTTTTGGGAGCATGGTGGACGTTCATAGAGAGAGAATAAGAGAGAGTTTTATTAGTTTTGCATGTAAGAAATGAGTATTGTTGTTTATGTTTAGTTGTTTTAAAGTGTAGATGGTTTTGTGGTGGAAGACTTAGGACAAGTGTCCTAGTCTTTAGCTAGAAACTTGACACACTTCAAGTGTGTTTGACAAGCTTTAGTCATCTCATGGTGGGGTGAGGCAAGTGTAAACTTGTCTCATCCCACTAATTTACGGGTAATCCTCGATCCTAGTTTCCTCGATTTGCGTGCCTTCGGTTCGTTTTACAAAAAACGTTTTTATAAATTATGAATCAACGACACAAACTAATAAAAATTGTCTCATCAAAAACGGAGTTCGAAAACGTAAATACGTAATCCTAGGGTTTCCGGTTTAGTCGTAAAGGACGTTAAAATAAAATCGTAAGTCCTAATCTCTTCTCGTAAATTTGCGAGTTTATGAACCAACACAAATTTAAAACTCCAAAATAATATTCACGGATAAATTTATTTTCTGAAATGTCGGACTGTCGCCAAAGACGGTGTATGTAAACGTAAGCACGTAACATTGAATCCTCCGGTTTAGACGTAGTCGATGCTACTCCAAGACGTAAATCCAAATTTCTTCCCAAAAATAAGTGAGTTCATATTGTAATATTAAAATAATATTTTCAAATAATATTTGAGAATAAAATATCAATCGTAAATTGACGGATTGTCACAGATACCCAGCTCACGGGACCGGAATTGATCCGGGATACTACGGAGATGATAGTTCAGATTAAGAATAGGTTGTTGACTGCCCGTAGTAGACAGAAAAGTTACGCGGATGTGCGGTGGAAGCCAATGGAGTTTAAAGTGGGTGACCAAGTAATGTTGAAAGTATCGCCATGGAAAGGCGTTATTAGATTTGGAAAGCGAGGAAAATTGAATCCCTGTTATATTGGACACTTTAAGATTTTATCTAGAGTAGGTCCGGTGGCTTACAAACTAGAGTTACCCCCAGAACTTCATGGTGTTCACAACACATTCCATGTATCTAATCTGAAGAAATGTCTAGCAGTGAGTGATGAGAAAATTTCGTTAGATAAGGTTCGAATAGATGGGAAGTTGCATTTTATCGAAGAACCCGTAGAGGTTATGGATTGTGAGGTAAAGCAACTGAAACAAAGTCGGATACCTATTGTCAAGATCCGATGGAATTCAAAGCATGGACCAGAATATACTTCGGAACGAGAGGATGAAATGCGGAAGAAATATCCGCACCTCTTCGATTTTAATAAGAAACGGACATCAAAATGAAATGGATCACGAGGACGTTGATCCCTTTTAGGAGGAAAAGCTGTGACAATCTAACATTTTCAGGTAGTGAATTATTTTCTCGTATAATATTTTGAAACTTATTTTTGTGTTGGTTGATGAACTCACAATTTACGGATTTAAATTTTGGCTTACGTGCATAATTTAGCGTCCTTTACGATTAAACCGGAAACCTTAGGATTACGTATTTACGTTTTTGAACTCCGTTTTTGATGAAACAATTTTTATTGGATTCGTTTTGTGCCGTTGATTCATAATTTATAAAAACGTTTTTCGTGAAACGACCCGAGGGCACGCAAATCGAGGAAACTAGAATCGAGGAGTACCCGTAAATTAGCGGGATGGGACAAAATAATTTATCCCACCCCACTATAGCATGGGACGGCCAAACATGACACCACATCAAAGATGTGGCATCATGAAAACTAGTAACTTACAAGTGTAAGCTTAAGCTTAACACTTAAGCTAGTTTTACCCACCAAACTAACTAAAACCATCAACCTTCACACATACCACCATTTCACTCATGCAAACCAACTAAAAACACTCTCAACCACATCACCATTTCCGTCCCACTTCAAAGAACAAACACCCCTTTTGATCTTTTCTAGCCACAAAATACTTGTTATCTAGCTATATCATGGAGTTACCTTGAAGCCTTGATCACTTCGTGACCATTTTAACAACAAAGGAGGTGATTTGCTTGTGTCCTAGGGCTGATTTCTCAACATACTTTCTTGGTGTTTGATGATCTTGGGGATACATTTGGTGTTCATCAAGTTCTTGTCTTCCAAAAACAAGATATACTCTTGGTTGGTAAAAAAGATCATCCTTTCCATTTTCTCTTGTTATTTTTGTAAAGATCAAATGTATTTTCTTTCTTGTTGTATATGTATATGATGAATATATGATGATAAAAATATTGTGTGGGGATCAAGTGTTGATAAATATGCTTAAAAAGATTAATAACCATAAGAAACAAGGCTAAAATCATGCTAAATTTGTTGGATGTATAAAAACAGTATGTAACCAAACCTTGAACTGATAAATTTGCATGGTAGAATCTCTTTACAGTAAGTACAAGATGTCATACACATGTGAGAGTTGGCCATGCAATGGAATCATTAAAACGAGTGAGATATGATCAAAACAAGATGAGTGTGCTAATCTGAATAAGCTGTTTTGTAGGGACTGTTAAGGATAGTTAAACTTAAAATGAGCAGTAGCTATAACTAAGTTAATTATAGCACATAATATGAAGTTCATGCCATCCAAAAATGAGCTTCTAATTCATTTTAGAACTCTAGATATGATAAAAATGGTGAAGATGAAAATAAAAATCAGATTTTGAAGAATTAATGTTTATTACTATTATATAAGCACTCAAATTATATAGTATAAAATGTGAAATTAAAACCCACTAACTTATGAATTTAATTTATATAAATATGTATAAGGTTAAATAAATGGACAATTTATAAAAATGGTAGTTGAATAATATTTATAAGTTATAAAAACTATAAACGTGATTTTTACGACTTTTTCGACTATTACCGTAAAATTAACGTTTTTCGCCAATTAAAACTTAGACGATCAAACCCGTCTAATGTAAAGTTTTTAAAAGTCATATACTGATATATATAAGTATCTAATACAAGTAAAAACCGATAAAACCCGAACTATAGGACATACGGACATTAACGAGCTAAGTAAGCATATTGGACTAATAATTGGACTAAATAAGTTAAACACTTATAAAAAGTACTTATTGGGATTAACCCATTTGGGCCCAACATGTAAAGTGTGAATACTGATAATATAAGTATTAAATGAACTAATACAAGTTAAAGAACTTATAATAAGCTTATGGGACTTAAAACGTGTAAATAGGTAAAACTAGTAAACTAGTAGAAAGCTACCAATACATAAACACTAAAATGAGTAAACAAGGATATATAAACCCACTTGATCATCATCATATGTACAAAAATCATCATATGTATATTGTTATTTTGATAAAAGTCATTGGACAAGAGTCTAAGACCGATTATTATTTATATAGGTTTCCGTGACCGAAGCACGCCCGTAGCCGATAATCCGCCTTTCATTATCAACGTGAGTTCATATCCTCGCACTCTTTTAAATGTTTTATAAAATGATTTGTAAACCCGCAAGGGAGATAACATGCTAGTTTTTGATAAAAATAGAACACAAGTGGTCCCGATGGTATGCTTAATGATATGGACCCGAATGATGCTATGACCCTATAAACGAGATAAAAAGGATTATTAGTAGTTAGGTTATGTCACTTAAAGTCCCATTAGCATAAATTGTGAACTATCGGGATTTGGTAGACGCTTATGCATATGATAGTACTATTTGGGGACGATCACCCCAGTTCGCGCCTTGACGGTTGATCCCCGTCGTACCACATTGATTGGTAAGCGAATTTATGTATGAGAAGATTTCCATAGCGTGATTTTTGTGACGACACGCTAACTTAGATGGGCAAATTGTTTGTCGGGTTCGCGGCCCGTTGTTTTCACAGTAAGGTAACAATGTCATGCGGCTAATAATAATCCTATATAATCCATAATGTAATCCAATAACGACGCTAATAACGATTAATATATTACCTAAAATGGTAATATTGAGGCTACGGTCTCATGGACGGTTAAAGATGTATGCTTGATTTATATATTGCCTGACTAGCAATACGAGGACTTACTTCCGATATTATACTTGTGTTCTGATTTTAACGATTGTTTTATATAACGGTTTTCATTAAACTCTATGAATTCACTCGGCATTCGCTGATATGATTTTTGCATGTTTTTATCTCAGGTGCTTGAAGGTAATCCGGATGGAGATCGACTCTGATGGCCCACATAATATTAAAAATGTTCATTCGATCTATGTTTTGTAAACTAAATGACCTGTATAATTTGGGACCTGTTGTACACTTTAAAACTTTTTATCGAATGAATGTATGTTAAACCTTGTACAACCATTTTTATGTGTTTTCTATGATTGGAGTTATTGTGCTATTCCGTAACACTCTAAAAGACCCTTCCGCTGTACTGATACGAAAATTGAGAGTGTTACATACTTAGTCGTAGATCTCCACAACTTGCGGCTTTTCGAACATAGCCTTGAGCTCATCAAGCATTCCCTTAGCTGAAAATAGCTCATACTTCTGTTGAAGTGGAGGAGCCATTTTTCCTAACATTAAGCAAGCCACCTCTAAGTGCTTCTTAACATTAGCACCGTGTTCAAGCCTTTGCGCTTCAGAAGCTCCTTCAGCAAGATCCTCCAGATAAGGAGTAGTCAAGATATCAATAGTACCCGCTACTCTCAATACAATTCTTAGTGAGCGGTACCAATCATTGAAGTTTGGGCCAATATGTTAAGGATGATCAAAGAACGCTTTGAACGCAGAAATTATAGTATGATTTTCGGGTTGAGCCATTTCTACATAAATAAGTTCAAATATTAGTATTTTGATAACAAAATACTTTCAAGAAAATAAAATTACCCCGTTATATAAACCATAGTATTTTCCTTGAACCCTAGAACTATATTGACATAGATCCATTACATCAGTTGATCTACTAGTAATGAATGTACTCAATGTAGCGACTTGTCGAACAATTCAATTGACAAACAATTTTCAATTTCTAGATTTTTAAGGGATTTACATTGCCAAAAGAACGTTTTGCATTGTAAACATGTTTCATCCCTTCTGAATGCCTTAAGTTTCCAGATCTCACTGAGTAACTTAATTAAGTCATCTAATCTGAATAAGATAAAACCATCATACGAATTCGCATTCTATGAAAGTTTTCTTTCCATTACAACATCACCCAAAAATTTCATTTGATGACGTAGTAATTTCAAGTGTTCGTCAATTAGATAGCATTCAACTTATTTTTAAAGGTATAAATTTTGATGTCAAAATTAATGTACGGAGAAGCATGCATACAACTTCATAGCATAAGTTTAATAAAACAATTAGTAAACTCTTTCACGAGACTAAATTTCTACATAAATTATGTTGAGTTATTTGTTAAACCAATTAAAGAATTTACCCACAACTATTCACAACGTACTTTTTCTAGAACTCGGCTAAAGCATAAAGCAATACCCTTATTCATTGTGTTTCGGATGTGAATTTGCGGTAAATCAACCTTAAGGTATAATTCAAGTAATAATCGTAGGTAATTTCAATTTGATGCACAGGCGAGCCGGGAATTTGGTCAGCGACTAATGGCATAACACCTCCTTCCTTAACCGAGTACATGACCAGCGGTGTGTTATACCTACTTTATAGTTTGTCAAAAGGAGTAGGCCGTTAGATTATTATTGCAATTCACCAATTAACGTAATCTTATGTAATTTAAATCTCATACAAATCTTAATTTTAATATGATTTAGTCCATATTATTTCTTTTCAAAAAAACCTTGTTTACAACAATTCAACAATTTTAATATAAACAAGTAAAAAACAACTAAATCATAAACACATATAGCAATTTATATGTGCAATGAATAAATCAAATAGCCACATGCATACGATTTATTCAATAATCATCAAATCTAGGTTTTTATATTCATATAAAAGTCTTCCTAATTCAAGATTTATTGAATCAAATAATCACGTAAATCATATCAACTTATAATTTTACGATCCATGAAACCATGCACGTTATCATGGATTCTCCCATAAATCTTACCAATTAAATCTCTACGGATCGTAACCATACATGACATAAAAATTAATCATGCAATTTAATCTAAAATTATCCCACATGTAATTTAGGGTTTCAAAACAATTCTTTTTTATATATAAAAATTCCGCCAAAACCCTAATTTTTAAAAAACAAAACCCTAATTTTAAGAAAACCTAAAAAACATGTAGTTTAAACTCAAACAACTATTAGTAAAAAAAAACTTTAGATTTTCGATAATTATAACATGTTAAAACGGCTCTCGATGCCACTAAAGGTTTATTAACATCATAACAATTATATAAAACCCTAAACGAGATCAAAGCACACATATAGCGGAAGCGATTTAACAAGATCATAATTAACACAATTATAATTAATCGAATTTACGTTACATACCTTTACGCTAAAGCAAATCCACAAGACGAAGAACGAATCACCAAATAGGGTTTATAACGAACACCAATAAGATATAGTCTAAAGTAAGACTATATTACTATCTTGTACACACGTAATACAACGAGCTAACCGTGATTCTAGCACGTATAAACCGATCTTTTACGCTTGTGGAAAATCTACCCAACAACCCTCGAGAGGGGCTAGGACTATATTATAAACACAATCGAGCAAACAAGAAAACCAACCGAAACCCCTTTGTGGGTACTTCTTGCTATCGACCAAAGAGAGAAAGAGGAGAGAGATTATTGTGTGTCTTGAATTATGAGGTGAGGGGTTGTTTATATAGGTCTAATTCTTGTAACCCAAAACAAATAAAAGGAAAGTTTTTCCCTTCCCCTTGTCCTCTATAACCGACGGTCGAACACCCCATATGGGGTAATTCCGAAACCTTCCAAACTTCTTTCTTTTTATTCCACTTACTATATATTCTTTAACGCTTGTTAGTACTTAACCCTTATTTATTTAACGATCGTTAAAGTTATATCTCGGTTTAATGTAATAAATACATAAATATATATTTATTAAATAAATTAATAAATACAATAAATATATTTATTAAATAAATTAACTATATACGTATTGAGTGTAATCCCGTAATCTCGAGTTCGATCCTATCACACAACTATTAAATATAAGTCCATAAACTTTCATCAATTACCTTCCCATTGTAGTTCATAGCAGTCTTAGAACTAGTGTTGGAACAATAAAACTTGTTAAAATTTTTATTGAAATTTTTGCTAGAGTTAAAATATGTACCTATCATATTGGCTTGCACATTCTTCCCAGTCCCATTGTTATCCTTAATAAGAGAGAGTAAAGTAGCCATTTGTTCATCAGAAAAGCTAGTAGCACAAGTAGAACCAACAGAGTTATTAAACACAATTTCTTCCTTTAAATTTTTTACCAAGTTTTTTCTTCCCAAAATCACTAGGGCACCCAATAATCTTATAACACCTATCAATAGTGTGACCATTGTACCTACAGTTCGAACAAACGAACTCAGCATTAGAGGTAAAATTAGGTCTAGTAACATTTTGACTTTTAGGTCTAAATCCAGTTGTGCTATTGGTAGGTCTAAAATGATTGGTGATAGGACTTTGCACATTCGCATTAAGGTTCCGATTTCTCTAAAAGTTTTTTCTAGTGGGCCCATTAGACAAGAAGACGGAGGTCTAGGCTTTATGGGAGGACCCAGAACTACTACCAAATGCCATTCTGTTAAACTCCTCACTAGAGATAATGGCATAAGCAGGGAGATTCTCTCTCGACAATATAGAACTCCTATTACTCATGTAAGAATCATCAAACCCATCAAGAATTGAAATAGTTTTTTAGTTGATTATGCTTTTTAAACTCATTAGAAGTAGTGCACACACAGTTAGGCAATTCGATCATAGCATCATACTGTTTCCACAAAGCATTCAACTTATGATAATAATCAGATAGGTTAGATCCATTTCGTTTCAAGGCGTTAATCTTATGATGTAAATTAAAGATAGCAGAACCATCAACTTTATGATATGTTTCTTTCAATTAATTCCAAACATGTTTGGCCTTTTCAAAGAAAATTTTTCTGAGGGACAACTCCTCAGATATAGAGTTAAGAATCCACCCCAAAACCACAACATTAACTCTATCCATTGTTTTCCTAAAACTTCATCAGTTAAAGACATTTTGCAAGTTCCATCAATAAAACTAGTTTTATTTTTTCCTTCCAAAGCTAACAACATAGCATTAGACTACACTTGATAATTTTAAAAAAACTTTAGATTTTCGATAATTATAACATGTTAAAACGGCTCTCGATGCCACTAAAGGTTTATTAACATCATAACAATTATATAAAACCCTAAACGAGATCAAAGCACACATATAGCGGAAGCGATTTAACAAGATCATAATTAACACAATTATAATTAATCGAATTTATGTTACATACCTTTACGCTAAAGCAAATCCACAAGACGAAGAACGAATCACCAAATAGGGTTTATAACGAACACCAATAAGATATAGTCTAAAGTAAGACTATATTACTATCTTGTACACACGTAATACAACGAGCTAACCGTGATTCTAGCACGTATAAACCGATCTTTTACGCTTGTGGAAAATCTACCCAACAACCCTAGAGAGGGGCTAGGACTATATTATAAGCACAATCGAGCAAACAAGAAAACCAACCGAAACCCCTTTGTGGGTACTTCTTGCTATCGACCAAAGAGAGAAAGAGGGTAGAGATTATTGTGTGTCTTGAATTATGAGGTGAGGGGTTGTTTATATAGGTCTAATTCTTGTAACCCAAAACAAATAAAAGGAAAGTTTTTCCCTTCCCCTTGTCCTCTATAACCGACGGTCGAACACCCCATATGGGGTAATTCCGAAATCTTCCAAACTTCTTTCTTTTTATTCCACTTACTATATATTCTTTAACGCTTGTTAGTACTTAACCCTTATTTATTTAACGATAGTTAAAGTTATATCTCGGTTTAATTTAATAAATACATAAATATATATTTATTAAATAAATTAATAAATACAATAAATATATTTATTAAATAAATTAACTATATACGTATTGAGTGTAATCCCGTAATCTCGAGTTCGATCCTATCACACAACTATTAAATATAAGTCCATAAACTTTCATCAATTACCTTCCCATTGTAGTTCATAGCAGTCTTAGAACTAGTGTTGGAACAATAAAACTTGTTAAAAATTTTATTGAAATTTTTGCTAGACTTATAATATGTACCTATCATATTGGCTTGCACATTCTTCCCAGTCCCATTGTTATCCTTAATAAGAGAGAGTAAAGTAGCCATTTGTTCATCAGAAAAACTAGTAGCACAAGTAGAACCAACAGAGTTATTAAACACAATTTCTTCCTTTAAATTTTTTACCAAGTTTTTTCTTCCCAAAATAACTAGGGCACCCAATAATCTTATAACACCTATCAATAGTGTGACCATTGTACCTACAGTTCGAACAAACGAACTCAACATTAGAGGTAAAATTAGGTCTAGTAACATTTTGACTTTTAGGTCTAAATCCAGTTGTGCTATTGGTAGGTCTAAAATTATTGGTGATAGGACTTTGCACATTCGTATTAAGGTTCCGATTTCTCTAAAAGTTTTTTCTAGTGGGCCCATTAGACAAGAAGACAGAGGTCTAGGCTTTATGGGAGGACCCAGAACTACTACCAAATGCCATTCTGTTAAACTCCTCACTAGAGATAATGGCATAAGCAGGGAGATTCTCTCTCGACAATATAGAACTCCTATTACTCATGTAAGAATCATCAAACCCATCAAGAATTGAAATAGTTTTTTAGTTGATTATGCTTTTTAAACTCATTAGAAGTAGTGCACACACAGTTAGGCAATTCGATCATAGCATCATATTGTTTCCACAAAGCATTCAACTTATGATAATAATCAGATAGGTTAGATCCATTTCGTTTCAAGGCGTTAATCTTATGATGTAAATTAAAGATACCAGAACCATCAACTTTATGATATGTTTCTTTCAATTAATTCCAAACATGTTTGGCCTTTTCAAAGAAAATTTGTCTGAGGGGCAACTCCTCAGATATAGAGTTAAGAATCCACCCCAAAACCACAACATTAACTCTATCCATTGTTTTCCTAAAACTTCATCAGTTAAAGACATTTTGCAAGTTCCATCAATAAAACTAGTTTTATTTTTTCCTTCCGAAGCTAACAACATAGCATTAGACTACACTTGATAATTTTTAGTTCCTTTTAGTTTGACTGACACAACAGTTAACACTGCTGAGTCATTAGGGTGTAAGTGCAAAGGGTTGCTCACATCTAGCTTACTAAGTAGTGTGACTGGATCAGTCACACTCTCAGTATCATATTCACCATGTTCAGACATGGTGAAGGTCAACAAGGTCAAATAATGAACTCAACCAAAGCCAACTAAGCTCCCAAGCTTCCAAACCACTGAAGGTGACAGGTCAAGGGCAAGGAAAGGGTTGAGGGTCCATATAATAGGGTAAAAAGAAAACAACCAACAACCCCGAAAAAAATAAGAAAGGAGCTAGACAATCAACAGAAAATAATAAAAAAACACTTATCAAATAAAGAGAGAGTGATAAGAGGTGTTACAGTGAACGAAAACAAGCACAATCGAACTGTTACTCCTAGATTCACTTAGTCTAGGAAGTAACGGAACCTCCAACGAACAAACCCTATTTTTTTCTCGGGAAAAATTAGGGAAAAGAACCAATACGAATAGATCCACCACCAAATCAAACAAACCCGTCACAGTAACCACCACAAATCAATCAATCTTCCAAAAAAATGAAACCTCAAATTTTTATTTTTATTTTAAAATTAGAGAAAATCACCTCAATGAAAGATAAGCCAACCAATCAAATGAATCAGTAACAAAAATGATAATCACCACAAGATCTCCGAAACCCTAATTGCTTCTCAACAAAAATTAAATGAGTAAACCAAAAGATCGAGATGTAATATAAACAGATCCAGCAATCTCAATAGCAGATCTAACCAAAAAATTTTATATGAACAAAAACCACCCAAATATTTTCAAAACTCTAAATAATTTTCATCGATTTTTAGTATCTGATACCATGTAGAAAAACATGATTCCAGAGATCCCAAAACACTTTTCTTATATTAATCAAGATTTAGAAGATTAAAACTAGAGAAATTTAAAGACTACCACTTCTAATCAGTTGTAATCCTATTATCTACAAGATAATTGTTCTACAAATCAAACATTAAAAAGGAAAAAGAGATCAACTAGGGTTTATAGAGATCACAAGAGAGAGAGAGAGAGTATAACAGAACACATAGTTGAAACTATCATAACGAAACCCTGGCTGGTGCTATGGTATATTAAGCCAAATAAGTTCGTTGGGAACATGGCCATCTTTGTAGGCTTGGCTAAGACTTGGGTCGGGTGTAAACTTTGGCTAGATGACAATATAACTCCCTCACATTCATAGCTACTTCTACAAAAAGTCCAAAGCACTAACTGAAAAAATAAAACAAACATAATACGACCATCATGTTCATCTAGGCTATCAGATTAGGTCCAATAATTTTAACACCATTGCTAAAAAGCTTGTTTATCAATCACAAAATAGTAGATCTAGCATCTCATATTAACTAGATCCAAAAACAATATTAATAAAACCAACATGGTGGTTGGTAGTAGATCTAGTAGATCGGCTAATTTTGAGGGGTTTTGTGATGGTGGTGGCCGGTGGCAGTGGTGGTCGGAGGGTGAGGCACCGGAATCTGCTTTTGATGTTCTTATTTTCATTGTTTGAGGAAGAAGATAAGGTGGGTGAACTTTTAAATAGAGTGAAATAAAATGATGAAGAAGATAAAAGGTGTTTTTGTAACTTTTTTCTAATGATTGGTGGGCCTAAAAAGGACAGTAGAGCAAGATACGTGTCGACGCAAAAATGGGTAGAGCACATGTGTGTTAGAGCATGATCACAGCAGGAAAAGAAATGATGTTTGGCCACAAAACGTCTACACCATGAGGGACTGTTGGAAATATGAAATTCCAAAGAAAGTCTCGGTCACATCATTGTTAGCACAGATCACGAGCTATAGACTATTTAGGACTTTGTCTCTTGGAGCGACCTCCCTTAGGGGGAGATTCTTGAAAATACGTTGTTACGTATTTAGAAAGAATCGGTCACTCCAACGAGAACATCTAGTATGGGATCGTGATCTAGTAACATAAAAATATAACCCACAAAGCCCACATGTAGGGTGGGCTATATATACCCCTCCTAGCATACTAGAATGGGTTGGTTCTCACACTTTTACACATCTAATCTAATATTCTCTTATTTCTCTCAAACATATCTCTACTTTCTATCTCTAACTCTTCATCATCTCTTTCTCTCTTTAGATCATTCCAAGCTTAGGATAATCCAAGGATTACGTAGACCTACAATTGGTATCAAGAGCCATGGGATGATTGGTTTGTTCTTGTGTTTGTTATCTTGGTTTTCGTGATTTTTGATCTAAATACCCTCGATACAAAAAAAAAATTTGTTTTTTTGTGGTTTAATCTTCCTAGAAATCATCTACATAGTTGTGGTAGTGATTTGGGATATTGTTATGTGTCAAAAACACAACATTTTTTTATCTTTTTTCTTGATTTTGGAGCTAAAACTCGAAAAAAGGTGTTCTTTCATCCAAGATCCACTTTTTTAGGAAAACTACCAAAATCTCGCAATATCCTACATTATTCCAGGATGTTAAACCCTAATTATTATGGAATCCTTGTTAAAGGAGTTATAGCGGAATGTCTCAGTTTTTGGATATTGCGGAATGTCTGAGTTTTTGGTTATTGCGAAATGTTTGAGTTTCTGGATATTGCGGAATCAGTAACTTAATACATTGCGGAATCTTTAGCTATTTTGACATTGTGGGATCCCTTGAAAGGACATTGCGAGATGTTTCATTATTGCGCGTTCTATCATTCTCGGTTATTGCGAGTTGTTTGAAGATATTGCGGGATGTTTTGTTCAAAGTATTCCGAGATCCCTTTCTTCCAGGATATTGCGAGATCTTTTCTACTACAAGATAATTATGAAATCTTCACTTGACATATATTCTGAGATTATTGACTTATACATTGCGAAATCTACACAAATATTCCGAGATTTTTCAAAAACGTGATTTAAAAAACACATATTTAGGGGATTTAATCAACTTTTCTTCACTTCTCAATGAATCAGGAACATTTACGGTTTATTCGGTTGTTTGTAAAATTCCGAGAATTTTATTCTCGGTTTCTCCACGAGTTGTAAAACTCCGTATTGTTCTTTCGACAACAACAAACACAATTAGTTTCTTTCATTGCTTGATCGACAAGTAATCCTTACCTTCATTTGTCATCGAATTTCAGTGGATTCGTTGAATTCGACATCTCGAGAGGGAGAATTGCAGAAGATGCAAGAAGAAGCAAGAAAAAGATGTCAAGTCTCATTTAGACAATTTGAATGTCATCTCTACGAGCTTACAAAGCTCAATTACGGACCATCCTTTCTGGCAGTCTTTGGTCAAGATGCTCCTTTCTTCATCGAGTCTTTGATGATAAACTTGGATATTCTTCAACAGAAACTTGACAAGGAAGACTTTAATCACATTGAATCCGTATCTACACTTCAAGTTCTTTTGAAACAGTTATCGACTTTCCTCCAATTCGATGCTGCCAAGAAAAAAAATTTAGTGCTCTGCAAGTCATTCCTTCAAGACATGCATACCGAGATTCAAGACTTCCGTGGTACCTTGATCAAATACGTGATCTCTCTTACGCATTTGTTTCAAGAAAGATCACGACTTCAACTTGATTATGATAATTGGAAGCAAGGAACTCCAATGCAGATGCACAAGGATAATGGTCATACGGATGACACAAAAGAGATCGCTTTGGTTAACGATGAGAGCAGCACGTCAGGGAATACTACAGACGTCTCTTATGATGACACCATACCCGTATATGACGAAGAGCCTACAAATACGCTACAACAGAATGTGGTATATGATGTATATGCAGATAAAATATCGCATGTTGAGCATTCCGAACCTAATTATGACAAACATAGGATGGAAAAGGGTGATAGTTATACCACTTCTAATTCATCTGATGTAAGTCATAATAGGGGAGAAATTGTTCAGAATGCTGTGTAAATCATGATAAATGTTTTACGACTGCTTCTTTAACCAATTCTGCTTCTAGGATTGAAGAGCTTGAAACGATAATAGCTCAACAATAAAAAGATCTTGAGGATGCCAAACTAGGAATTTCTAAGAAAATGGACAAATTCGAAACATATTTTGAAAAACTTGAAAAGTCGAACGTTGTTCTTAAACAAAAATTGGATCAAAAAGTTCTAGATTCTAAAGCTGAAAAAGATAATCTTTTGATCCAAATTAAGTTGCTAGAATCTAAGTTGGCATCCCAAGATAAATTGCTCAAAAAGAATGAGACTTTAAATGCTCAAATTCAGGAAAAGGTTTTTGCAATAGCTGCTCTGAAAAACGAGTTGAGGAAAACTAAAGGAACTAGTGTGGACACTAAGCTTGAAAAACCATCAATATTGGGGAAACCGCCTCAAAATCAGTCTGTTAGACAACCGATTGCATCTAGATCCAAGCGACAAAAATCCTCGAGACCGTGGTTTTCCTCCGAAGTTGATTTGGTTCATCTTTCTAGACCAGTCACTCCACAAACTAGGACCAATGTGACTAAAACAGCTTTTGCAAGACCTAATCACATGATTGCATCTAGTCTCCCTAGACATAGTCCAAAGAACACGTCTTGAACTCGTTCAAATGACGTTCACCATAAATTTGGTCTAAGGGAAGCTAAGCAAAAGACACAAGTAAGAGATAGGAAATTTAAACCTAATCAGATGCCTTCTTGATTACCCAACACTGCTAAACGTAGCATGACATATCATATGAGCATCAATCAATCACCTAGGAATTCTAGATCTTATTCAGACTTGAAACATGCTACTTGTGAAACATGTAGGAAAGGTGTCTTTAATGCAAATCATGATTCTTGTGTCAAGAAATTCCTTAATGAGGTGAACTCCCATGCTAGAGTTAAATCCCAGTGGTTAGCTAGAATCAAATTCATTGGTAAAATTTGGCGCCCCACTGGTAGAACTCTCATTCTTGTAGGAAACGAGTGCCCTTTAACTAGGATAGTCTCCGCTCCTACTAAGACTACCAGGGAGGAAACTAAAAAAGATGATACATCACTTAAGCCTGAGATTAAGTTAGCCTATAAAAGGAAACCTCTGACAGCTAAGAAAAGTGAACCATCTATTAATGTCACTTCTGGCACAAGTAAAGCCAACTGTGAACCCCCACATGGTTCTAAAATATATATCGCTAACCCATATAAAAGCATACAAACTTCTAATGAGAATGGATGTACCAAAGTTAACGTTCAACAAGAACACAGCGCTCCAATCATAGTATACCGTTCAACTAAGGACACTCTTAGATTTTGTTTGCTGAAGAAGTTGATATCTAAGAAACAAGTGTCTCAGGGTATTTTCGGTTAAACTTACAGAAATGTGGTTCATTGTTAAATGACAGACGATGACCCGGACTTCAAATAAAGGGAAGTTTATCTATGTAAAGATAACTTACCCTCAAAATGAGAAATTAAATTTTCTCAGACATGAGTTTACATTAAAACTATTCAAAGGTTTTAAGCTTGTGTATATGGTTTACAGTCACATGAAAGATTGTAACCCGAGCTTCAAAGTTAGGAAAGTTTATCGCCGATGATAAACTTATCCTCACAAACGAGAAATTAAATTTTCTCGGACACGAGCTTACATTAAAACTATTCAAAGGTTTTAAGCTTGTGTACATGGCTCATAGTCAAATCACAGTCTGTGACCCGCTCTTCAGGACAGGAAAGTGTACATTTAATTACACTTATACTAACAACGAGAAATTAATTTTTCTCGAGCATGGGTTGTAATTAAAAACATTCGACGTTTTTAAGCTCATGTACAATGACATACAGTCACATGTCAGACTGTAACTCGGACCTCAACTAAAGGAAAGTGTATCTTTTAAATAATAAAACTTAACCTTAACAACGAGAAACTTATTTTTCTCGGTCATGAGCTTGTATTAAAACATTCTAAGTTTTAAGCTCAAAAAGGAAAGTGTATCTTTTAAATAAGAGAACTTTTCCTCATAACGAGAAATTTACCTTTCTCAGTCATGAGCTTTCCGTTAAAATATTCAAAAGTTTTCAAGCTCATGAAAATGACTTCTAAGTAAATGTCAGCTTATAACTCGTTTTTAAGTTAAAAGGAAAGTGTATCTTAAATGATAACTTATCCTCACAATGGGAATCTTACAACTTCTCGGACTTGAGCTCGTTTAATAAGATATTCAAATTCTTAAGCTCAAGTAATTGGTTTTCAAAACCGCTCACAATTTTTCAAGAATTTTTCAAAAGGTTTTTCTAAATCTTTCAAAATTGTGTGTTCAACAATGTTTTGATAAAAAGAGCATGTCTTCTGGAATCGATAATATTTACGATCCTAAAAATGTCGTTCAATAATGACACGGGGTTATAAATAAAGTTTGAGCAGAAGTTTAAATAATTTAAAACATGCTCAATATGGCTTGCTATTATCTCTGATAGTAACACGCTTTTATATTCAAGTCAAGCATTTCATCGGAAATCTTTGACTCAACAACGAGAATTAATTTTCTCGGGCATGGTTTACTTTATAACCATGTAAGGGGTTGTGTTTACGTTATAACATAATCTAACACAAATATATGTATGCTTTAGTGCATTTATTTGTTAAAATGAGAGAAATCTTGTTTTTATGAAGTTATCATCTCCATCAACCGTAGCTATTTACAATTGATATCTACATACTACTCAAACAGCGACTACAGCTCTTTAGATAGAATACGGGTCAACAATTGAGGGGGGGCAATTGTCAAGCGTTCAGAATCTTCGATGCCGAAAGTGCCAAGTTCATAAATTGGTGTCAAGACAACGATATTAATCGTACATGTGGTGTCATTAAATATTACCGCTTTTCAAAAAGGAGGAGACGATTTCAGACGTTACGGGGAAGACCAACCTTCGTGAAAAAGAACCACGTGATTCTATCATATGATGTTCTCCATCATTCATGTCCAACATCGTAAGTTATTAATCTTGTGAATACATTATCATATATGATATTTGCACGTGATAAGTACATTACATTTGTGTTTAAAAGGTACTTAATTTACGTTTCAAGTACACCCTCATTAATTTGAAAGGGAGCTTGTGACAGTCCGACATTTTCAGATAGTAAAGTTATCCTCATATATTATTTTGAAATTTTATTTTTGTGTTGGTTCATGAACTCACATAATTACTGGAAGAAATTAGGGTTTACGCGCATAATTTAATGTCTTTTACGTTTAAACCGGAAACCCTAGTGTATTTACGCTTTTGTGTTCCGTTTTTTATGAGACAAATTTTATTAGAGTCCTTTTGTGCCGTAGTTTCATATTTTAAAAAAACGTTTTTCGTAAATCGACCCGAAGGCACGTAAATCGAGAAAACTAGAATCAAGGAGTACCCGTAAAATAATAGAGGTGAGACAAGTATTACACTTTTCCCACCCCCATAATGGGTGGATTGACCAAAGAGGCAACCCCTCTTTGGTGTCAAAATTATACAAAACCATGAGACACTTGTCTCATGTGTTGGCTAGGTACTTAAGCCAAGTCTTCACACACACACACACACACACACCTCACTTTTGCATGTGTTTATAAAATTTTACTCATACTCTCCTCCCTCCTCTCTTGTAACCATCCACCATCACGACCACCTTACCATTTCATAATCTTTTTAACCTAAAACCTAAACTACATTCAAGATATGATGAAACCCACATAAAATAAAGATGATTTGAAGTGTTTTCAAGTAGTGAAAGAGGGTTTTCTATGAAGTTTGGGGCTGTATTTCAAGGGTAGATTAAATATTTTAAAGATCATAAACTTGAGACAAAATGGGTACAAGATTTGGTGTCAAGACCAAAGCTTTGTTGTCATTTTCTTCCATTATTGTTGGTATAAAAAAATTGTTTCTTTTCTTTCATCTTCTTATTTTTGTAAAAGTAATTGTTTATCTCCTTTACAATGTATATGTAAGAGAGCTATGAATGATGATCAAAGTGTTGTATGGGTATTTTATGTCATTAGAATAGGTTGATGAGGCTAGATCTACTAGTAAAAGATGATAAAAACATAACTAGATAAGTAGGCTCTGAAAAACAGTAAGTTTCGACATATTTAGTTGATTAAATGGATTAGGTGATTTGATATAAGGAATTAAGGATAGATAAATGAATTCTAAACAAGTGGTTAATTGGCCCCACAATGGAATGTTAAAAATGAACAAGTTATGGCCAAAATACTTTTGATGTGCAAATCTGACTAGTCTGTCTTGAACGAATTAAAAGCCATATTTAGGGGCTGTTTGAGAAGAAGTCATAGCAGAATGAATTGTAGAGAACAATATGTAGTTTCTACAGTTTAAATTTGGGATTCTAATTCATTATAGAACTCAAGTTATTCTAAAAATGGTGGACATGAGTTTTTGGATCAGATTTCACATAAGACATTTTAATATAAAAAGACAACATGAGGGAATGTTAGTATATAAATAAATGTGTAAAAGCGAATAATTGATAATAACCATTATGAAAATATGTTTATATAATAGGATAAATAAATATCACATTTTATTAAAATAAAACTCAAGCAGTTTTCTAACTACAAACTATATACATGACTTTTACGTCTTTTCGGCTAAAATCGAAAAGATGGCGATTTCGCCAAATAAAACTTAGATGGTCAGACCCATCTAATGTAATATTTTTATAAGACACCTACTGATATAGAAACACTTTTAACAAGCAAAAACCGACAAACCCGAGCTATGTGACTTATGGACCCGTAATGAACCAAATTATCCTTGTTGGACCACTAGGCCCAACTAGTTTGATTTAACACTATTGGACTCCATCATGGGTTCAACCCACTTGGGCCCAACATATGAGTAAAGGTCTGGTCCTAAATGGATAATGGAGTAATAGAACATATTGGACCCTTGGTGGGCCTATTGGGCCTTAACATATAAATGGGCCAAAATTTGTGTAGTTGAACTAAGTTAACTAGATGCTTAACAACTAATAATATTATGTAAAGTAACAAAATCCCACTAGATCATCATGTTTATGACTTGATTACATATACATAACAACTTTTTATAAATATTACTCAACATAGTCTAAGATCGAGTATTGTTTGTTTAGGTATCCCGTGATTGCGACGCGCGTCGTACGCCTTAGTTGCCGATAACCCGCCTTCCAAACCAACGTGATTTCATAGCCTCGCACTCTTTTAAATGTTTTATGAAGTGTTTTATAAACCCGCGAGGGAGATAACATGCTAGTTTTAATAAAAATAGAACACAAGTGGTCCCGATTGTATGCTTATTGATATGGACCCGATTGATATGATGACCCAATGAATGATTGAAATGGATTATTATTAGTTAGGTTAAGTCATTATAAGTCCCATTAGCATGAATTGTGAACTACCGAGAGATGGTAGACGCTTATGCATATAATAGTACTATTTGGGGAAGATCACCCTAGTTTGCGTCTTGACGGCTGATCCCCGTTGTGTCACATTGATTGGCAAGCGAATTGATGTATGAGAGGGGTATATTTAGCGTGATTTTTGTGATGGCACGCTGTTTTAAATGGGCAAACAAATTCCGGGCTAGCTACCCGATGTATATTATAGAAAGGTAACAATGTCATGCGGCTTATAATAATCCGATAATACCGATAATGGTAACACTGAGGCTGAGGTCTCAGGAATAGTGTTTGATATATGATTTAATTTATAATATAATGCCTGACTAGCAATATGAGGTCTTATTACTGATATTATGCTTGTGTTCTGTTTTTCATAACTGTTCTTATATAACGTTTTTTACTAAACTCTATGAATTCACTCGGCATTCGCTGATTTATTTTTTGCATGTTTTATCTCAGGTGCTTGAAGGTAACTTGGACGGAGATCGACTCTGATTGCCCACTTATTAATAATATTCATTGGAAATATGTTTTGTAACTTCATGACTCTAAAACTGGGGACCTTGTGTAAACTTTAAACTCTTATTCGAATGAATGAATGTTTGGCTTTGTACAACCCTTTTTATGAGTTGTCTATGATTTGAGTAATTGTGCTAACCCGTAACACTCTATTGACCCTTCCGTTGTTCCGATACGAAATTTGAGAGTGTTACAGAGCTTGTGAAAATCATGGAGATAATTTGATTTGCATTTTTCTTCCCAAATTTTCTTAAAATTTCATTAAATCAATTGATATTAAAAACATCGATTGGGTTAATATTTTTAATATGGGGGAGAAAATGTGATTTAATATTGAGATCAATAATAGTTTGACTTAATGTGCTGGCTCATTCCGACATGTGCGAAATGTTTTCGAATATCGTGGCATATGTTAAGGGGGAGCAAAATGGATTTGTACTTCAAAATGGATTTCATGGTGACATATACTTACCCATAACATCTCTATTCACGACAGTGACGATTGTAGTGACATAAGGATGGTAGGATAGGTTAAAGTCCAATGATTCTTCTAGAACCGGAGGAATCTTCCCACGGACATTCCATAGCTAGAAATAGTAGTTATTAGGAAAGATGGAGAAAGATTGTGAACGTAGCTGAATGCCGACCAAACACTTAAGTTAGCACTAGAACAATCACAAGAAGGTGCTAGTTATGACGTATTGGTAAGCATTGAAAGGGTTGAAGAATGAAAAAGAATTGTAAAGATAAAGGGTCTAAAGAAAGAAGCCCTCCTTACAACTTAGGCAGAAACAGGGTCAACACATATACTATTGAGATCATTTGTAATGATGCTCGATATTGAAGATAGACATCATAGACCCAGTGATGCAATGCACAACCTATCCCATCTAACTCAGATATCTCTTAAAAGGTATTTGTTTTAATCACACGGAGACAATGCATTATCTATCAATTTATTCACTCCGAATATATTGATATTGAAATGGTGGCACTCCTCTCCAACCTCTGATCACTAAAAATGCAGAATGCACGATCGAGTTTAGAGTCATTTGAGATCATCAATAATCTCATTAGGACACGTTTCTATACTTACATGCTTCTTCACACACTATGAAAAGTAAGAAAGATCTTAAGATTCCTACGCAAAATCTTCATGATCTTGCCTGAACATCCGAGTAATACGCAAGTATTTAAAATGAATATGGAAATCTTTCTTGAGCGAACATCGAAAATCTCATGGTAGGTGACTTATGAGATTCTTTATAAATCAAACTTATGATAACTGGAAAGAAACCGTGGTTTAATTCTTAACTGAATCCAAACACATTCCAGCCCTCTACACAATATCTTAGTGATCTTGCCAAAACACTCAAAGTGACACTCTTAAGTGTTTACAGTGATGAGTGGAAATCCTTCTAGTATGAACATCAAACAACACTTGGTAGGTAACTTGCAAGATTCTATACGAATCAAGCTCGTGACAACTAGAAAGCAACGATGGTGCT
Source organism: Glebionis coronaria (assembly GCA_025667525.1). Classification (NCBI taxonomy): domain Eukaryota; kingdom Viridiplantae; phylum Streptophyta; class Magnoliopsida; order Asterales; family Asteraceae; genus Glebionis; species Glebionis coronaria. The sequence continues at coordinate 905,382 of JANFOE010000517.1, forward strand.
GTTCTTAATTGAATTTCACTTGTTGCAGGTTTATGAATTGAGGGCTTCAATCATGCAGATAATTTTATCCAAATGATTCACTCTTTACGTTCGCAGTCAGCTTTAGAAGGTCGAGTAAAGAGAACGGGTTTACCCGCGAAATCTTGTAAGGAGGTTCTTAATTGAAACTACCTGCCACAAGTACGATATTTAATATCGTCCAACGGTCGTCACCGACCGGAGGTAAAATGCTACCTAATTTGGTTGAAATGTTCAAAGCCATTTCATCCATGTCTATGTTTTGTTGCTAATTGTCTTATGCATCGTAACAAGACGGTGGCATTGCGGTGTCCGAGAAGAAGTCGTCCCCGCATGCTTATACGTTATGTATTTTTATACTTTAACAAATTCAAGAAAGCCTAACAGTCAAGTCTTCCGTTGTATCAAATTCTGAAGCTTTCAAGAAGTTATAAAGGTATAAGTATGTGGAACATGAAGTCACGAGGAGGTGAATATCACAAGTGATGAATGCACAAGGTCAAGGCAAGGAAACATGCTCAAGATTAAAGTCAAAGATACATCAGCATATTCACAAGAACAAGATCGAAGACTCAAGCATAGTATGCTAGGTTTAAGATTTTATAAAATCGTGTGACCTCCCTTAGGGGGAGATTGTTGGAAATATGAAATTCCAAAGAAAGTCTTGGTCACATCATTGTTAGCACAGATCACGAGTTATAGACTATTTAGGACTTTGTCTCTTGGAGCGACCTCTCTTAGGGTGATATTGTTGGAAATACGTTTTTATTTATTTAGAAAGGATCGGTCACTCCAACGAGATACATCTAGTATGGGCTCGTGATCTTGTAATGTAACAATATAACCCACAAAGCCCACATATAGGGTGGGCTATATATACCCCCTCCTAGCATGTTAGGAGGGGTTGGTTCTCACACTTTTACACATCTAATCTATTATTCTCTTGTTTCTCTCCAACCTCTCTCTAATTTCTTTCTCTAACTCTTCATCTATCCCTCTCTCTTTAGATCACTCCAAGCTTAGTATAATCCAAAGATTACGTATACCTACAGGGACATAGCTAGAATAGTAATTAGCACTATAGATAATTTATTTTTCCCTATTTTTCATATTAGTGGAGTTCATTATATTTTTGTCCTTATAGTTTTGTTTATTCCAAATTCATAAAATATTATTAATATAAGTGTTTATAACCAAATATGCGTAAGATAAGAATTACGTGGGTGGGGAGGTAATTCTATACACATATATAGATATTATTGATATTGTTACGATTTCATTATACTTGACAGAATGGCACTATAACTCCCCAAAAATGCTTGTGTACATACGTGAATCTGACTAGGAGAAGAAATTTGTAACGTGAACGCTAAGGATATAGCAAAGTATCCCGAGTAATAAATGTTTAATCATTTAGACGAAGTTTCTGGATTTGCAAACAACACTGCGGCTATCTTAACGTTTTCAGATCCAGTTATATTTGGTAAGAATCATGGTGGGTAGTGGTTGATTGTTGTATTTGTTGGGGTTAGTTGTTGTTATTGGTAGGTCATAATAGATATGAGATGGGGGTGGTGTTCATTCGTTTTTGGTGGTCGGAGGTCGCCAGTTGAGTGATCGGTGAAGGTTTGATGATGGTGACTCATTAGGCTATAAGTGTTTAACAAGAAGGAAATGGTGATTTTGTAATTTATTTATTTGTTGTATTAGATTTGTGAAGTTGTGAAAATAAAAGGGTTCAAATGAAAAAGAAATATCCATATATATTTATTACATGTAAGCATAAAAATAAATAAAAATGTCAAATAAGCATGTTTGACCGGTCTAACAGGTAAACAGTTACTATATTGGTGATAATGTACCTTTTTTTAATTTTCGTATACTAGATTGGTGATGTTCGTTTGGAAGTCTTAATTTTTATTCAAGATATTACCACACAAATGACTAGAAACATAAACACGGGCAAGTATACCCTTTCGTATATAGTATAGTCTAAGGTAAAGTCCAGTTCGTTCCACGGGATTGTTGTTATCACAATATCAAAACAATTACCTCTAAAGGTGTCACAAGTTCTAAAGATATACTTAACAATTGGTATTAAAGGGTGCGTTTGGCTAAGGTCATAACCATATGATAGAGAGGTAGTAATGATGAAATATAAGCACATAAACAATATAAGACAACATACCGATTACTTTTCGTGCATGCAACATTTAATTGATATAACAAGGATCCGGCTAAAGATTTTGTCATATCAACAGCATTAAGATAAGTTTATGCTTGATTTCGATAACTAAGGTAGTACATGAGATTATGCAAGAGTTGGTATATGTTTTAATCCACTAATCGTTACAAAAGTGATTAAAAAGATTCATTTACTAGATGACATGAAACTCATCCATTCACATGAGTACTAGTCGATGATCATGGATGAATCCAACATATAACAATGGTTTTACATAATAACATATAACACATGAGTATTGATAGGTGTGAAAACACCCATCCTTTTACCACTTAATTATAATAATAACCAAGCCAAAACGTATATTTAATGTCGTAAAAGTCGGAATTATGCGTGGATTATGTTTTTGTTGTGATTTAGGACCAAAATGTGAAAAGGGAAGAAAACACGGGCTTTCACGGGTTTTTATCGAAGAAAAGACAAAAGACGAAGTCAAAAGATTAAGAGTGCAAAAAGAACGGAAGTCAAAGGCCTATTTTGAAGATTTATCGAAGAAAAAGTCTAAAGACGAAAGTTTAATGAAGTCGAAGAACCAAATCTAATAAAAGAAGAAAATTAGAAGACGAGTTCCTTTCATATAGACAAATACCGAGACAACGTCGAGAAAGACGAAGAATTTAAAAGACGAAAAGACCAGAAGAAAGAAGAAAGCATCAACACATCCCCTCCTCCTATATATACCCTCCTAATATGTCATTAGGAGGTGTTAGTTAGTTTTAGATTAAGAGTAGTGTAGATTTATTTTTCACATAGTAGGAGTAGGTGTAATTTAAATTTCCATGCTTTAATTTTCCTTAATCTTGTATTTGAATCTTTAATCTAAATCTTAATTCAAGCTTTTCATTAATCATTCTCATTCTATCTTTCTTAATTTTAATCTTATGTTTTGTTTTGGTTAATCATGTAGTTTGCTTAAATCTTTATGCGTATTGCTTTATTGATGTTTTTGTTTGATTGTGCTTATTAATTTTCATGTGTTTGATCTTTATAGCTTATTGTGTGTAGTGCTTATTGTGTTAATTTTCTTATTTTAAATCAAGAGTTTTAATAGTTTATTTTATTAAAAGTTGGTTTTAAACCTTTTGGTTATTTAGTGTGTTTAAAAGTTTTTAAATTTTGCCTTATCAGCTTTTTCTTAAAATCATTTTGGTTAAGTTTTATCTAAGTGCTTATTTGTTTCTAGCTTATTTTTAAATTTTGCTTACTTTGTTTAAATTTTTCTTATCCGGGTTCTTAAAACATCTTTTCCCGGACTGTTTATTTTTCTTTTATTCCGACTAATGTTTTTGCTCATTCCGAATTACATTAGCATTTATTCCGGATTAGAACTCAAACTATTCCGAATAAGGTGGGAAGCTAGGATTCCGGATTAGGTGGGAATCTGCTCATTCTGACTTATATGTAGCAAAAATATTCCGACTTATATGTAGCAAAAAAATATTCCGGATAACTTGTAAAAAAAATATTCCGGATAACTTGTAGCAAAAATTATTCCGAATAACATGTAGCATGATTCCGACTTATGTCCAGGTTCTCTTTCCCTCCAAATTTGATGTTCCCCCATGGGGAACATGTTCCACTATTTACAACATTTGTTCTGTAGTCATTTAGTTTTATCCGAAAGTCGTCTTTATTTTTATTTTGAAAGTCAGATATTTTTAGTTTAATTTTTCGTCAAATTTTAGTTTTAGTATTTTATCCAAAAGTTTTAGTTTTAATTTTTATTAAGCGCCAATTTTAATATTTGTGTTGTTTCTTTTTAAAGTAGCTTTATAATATAATTTCTTTTATTTTTATTAAGTAAGTTTTATTTTTAATTCGAAAGTTTATTTTTATTTTTACTTTTATTTTTATTAATTGTTTCTTTTTAATATTTATTTTAATATTCGTTTTAATATCGTTTTAATTTTTGGTTTATTTCTAATACTTTTCACATTTACTTTTTAAGTAGTTATAGATAACAAATTTTATTTCTTTTTACCAAGAACAACTGAGTCACATTTTTAACCGTTGTCAATACGATTAGACATATTTAAAGAACATAAAGTTATATATATTAAATGGCGCCGCTGCCGGCTCTTTTCGTGAAGATTAACGGTTTTTTGTGAGAGACGCGTTGGATTTTGTGATCCGTTCACTTTTGAACGTTATTTTTCGTATAAAATTTTTTCAAAAATCCTAAAAATTAAAAAGTTTCAAAAATCCAAAAACATTTGAAAAATCATAAAAAACATTTCTTTTTCAAAAGTTTTGCACCAAAAATATTCCTCTTACTTATCTATTGTGTTCAATGGACTCGTTTGTTGATTGTGTAGGGTGTGTAAGACCTTCTTCTGGTAGTCACTCCTGTGAATGGTGTTCATGCGAACGGTGTGGAATGGATATCCCTAATTACGAATTTGGACAATGTTCATTTTGCAATTCGACCAATTCATACTTCACCTCTACTGACACTATTTCACCCTCTTAAACCAATGACGATCCTTATCCGCAATATGCACTGGGTTTTTCTCAATACCCGTGTTGCAACAATTGTGGGGGCCCTCACGATACTTCTTATTGTCAACCGATGAGTTATTATGAACCAAATCCATGCTATAATTCCGGTTTTCATAATTTTGAGCCCCCACAATACACCCTCCATCATCAAGCTTCTTTTGGAATGAGTGAAGAACAACGAGCTACAATTTTGAATAAACTTCAATCCATTGAAGAAGTAGTAGATTCACTAAAAGAAACATGGGAAGAGGAAAAGCAACAGCAACAAGAGCAAGTATCTAATCTTAGTGATTATACTCCTACTCTTGTGAGTCCCTTTTATTATGATGATGACGAGGAGAGTACTATTTCTTTCCGAGATCTTATTGCTCAACATCCTTCGTCTAGTGCAATCGTACTTCCTCCTCTTGTCTTGCCGGCTATGGAGCCCAAGAATTCACCCATCATAGGAGCTGAGGATATCATCACAACTCTTGCAAAGGAATCCGACGAAGTCATGAAGTCTAGTGCCGATAACCTTTTCCCGATCCCAAGTGAATCTGAGGTGACATCCGACAGTGACGATGAGTATGATGTGTTTTCTTCTGATGATGTTACTTCCACCAACACTTTGGGAGATGATTCTTTGGCTTTCTCTAATCCTCTTTTTGATCAAGATGGTGATTTTACTTCTAGTGATGACGAGTCACTATCCGATGAAGACGTTCTGAAGGAAACTTTCAAGATTTATTCGAACCCTTTATTTGGTTTTGATGACGCCTACATATCTAGTGAGGTGAATCCTCTCTTTGACGAACGGATTGAAGACATTGATAGCCCTGATTCTCTTGCTATTGATGAGCATACTTTGTTAGCCATGCCTTCTCCTATCGCAGACGTGGAGAGATTTGACTCGACTGGAAAGGTGACGCGGGTGGAAGGTAATTGTTCTCATACTTCTCATACTATATTTACACCTCATCCTACTGCGTGCACGCCCCATCGGGTGATGTATCGGTTTTACTCTCCCCATTTCACACCGGGAAGTGAGGATGAGTGCTTTGACCCGGGAGGTGAAATTGACCATTCTATGATCGACACCTTTACGGCTTTGCCGCTTAGTGACCATCAACTGTCTTGGGGGGATAAAAATTTGCTTCCTTTACCCACCCCACCTCCAGTGGATCACGATTTTACATACTTTTCATATGTGGAGAGGACTTTTCTACCATTCAAAACTTATCCTCCGGCCTCTCCTTTATTATTTTCCTCCGGGAACGAGGACAAGATATTTGATCCCGGTATTACATTAGAGGCTTCCCTATGGACCATTTAATTCGGGGTCGAGTCAGACTCGTGACTCGGTTAACAAAAATAAGTGCTTCTCGGGAGGCAACCCGCTAATCAATCCTTTTTATCTGTTTTTCATCCTAAGTGTAGGGGGAGCCCCGTAGGAGTTTGTTGTTTCCTTTATTATGATGTGCAGGGATTCGAGCTTTCAAAGATCCACTTTTGATGACTTTTGACGACCCGTGATTCCGTGTACCTGTCTTCCCGGTTTTATCCTAAACTCTTTTGATTCACTATTTTATATTCTTCAATATTAAAATAGGAATCACTTTAGTTGTCTCTTCCTTAGCAAAATTTAAACAACGTGCACAATGTCCTAAGTGTAGGGGAGTTTACTCCCACATGCTTAAACATTGAGGACAATGTTTATATTAAGTGTAGGGGGACTTCTATCGAAGTTAAGTGGGCTTTTCCTTGTATTTGTCCTCATTTTAACCGGAAAATTAATTTTTTGACATTTTTCAAAATTTTTGATCTATTTTGGCCTATTAGTATTTTCCTTTGTTATCATTATTTTCTTTCATTAGAATAAATTTTAATAAGTGGTTTTATTAAGTTTAGATGTCTTTGACATATTAGGCCCGTCATGAATCTTTTGACTCAACCCGAGTTTACTTATCCAAGTTTACTCTAGCTAGTATCCTTAACGTGTTTAAATCAAATTTTGCTAGGCTTTTATTTAGGGAACTTTAAAACGCGAAAGTCCTAACTCTTACGGGTTAAGAACAAGAACTTTTCGCAAGTTTCTATAATTGATCCTAGAAAGTCGTTTATCAAGGGAACTTTAAAATGCGAATTCTAAACTTGAAAAAAGTCTAAGAAGTTGCAAGATCCTATAAATGACTTGAAAACCCAAAACTTTGATTTAATAGGCTAAGCATCCACGAGTCTCATTCCTTGAGATTTTAAATTGTGGAGAACGAGAGATGATAGAGTCAATTATAAGTTTGATATTCTTTCATGAATTTATGTGAGTTACTTATGAGCTTTTTCTCCCATCGCTTATTTATAAATTTAATTGGAATAATTAAGGTCGTACGATTTGAAAAGTTACTTAGCTTCTAGCACAATATCATTTAAAAGTGGCTCGTTATTAATTAGAGTTCATAGCGAAGGTATAACTTATTGAAGCGCGAAGCGAAGATTGGCGAGTCCGAAGAGGCCCTAACAAGGCATGAGGGCTACATTTTGTTGCTAAAGATCCAAAAGTGATGTGAAGAATCATTTGTCAAAAATCAATATGAAGGATCGAGACACACGACGAAAAGCAAATACTCCTTTCAAGATCATGGAGAAGTCTATCCGAAAAGACCCTAGCAAGGTATGAGGATAAATTGATCCAAGTCCTAAAAGGAGGCGGATCGTTGTATATCAAAATCCCAAATAAAGATTGGATAAAAATGAAGAAGTCGTGGTCCAAGTATGAAGAATCTCTAAAAAAAGCTTCAAGTGAAGAAATTCTTATTATGAAGAGAAGACCATTATTTCAAGATCATCTCTCAAGATTCGAAGTATGAAGTCAATGCCAAATATCGATTCGAGAAATTTCTCAAATCGTGAAGCGAGTTATGCCAAGATATGAACTTTATGAGGTCTCGAGAAGCAGTTTTAAAAGATTTCGTCCTTTAGCTAACTATTGATTAAATCGTCCTACTTTATTTTCGGCCTAATAAACTATCGAAATAAGTCAACAATGCATCCTCATGATCATTCAAGACAACAATAAAATATAAGGGATACACCTAGGAATAAGGGAGTTTAAGTGAATAATTGAGCCACATGAGTTTGTGTTAGCCTGCTAACTTATAATAACAATGATCTCATTTTTAAGCTTGGTGTGGGGAACGTGAAACTTGAGGGTGATAAACATTCATGACAACCAAAGCCCTAATATAAGTCTTCGATCTCTTTACTTATTCATCTTTAAATATTTTGTAATTTTCTATCTTTTAAATATCCTTAATGTCCTATGTTTAATAAAGGCCAAGGTGGGTTTATTATGATGGAAAATGTAAATCTTGCTTTGTAAATAATGCATTGCATGAGGGCATTGCAATGGTCAACTGTAGGGGATTTGATAGGTGTGAAAACACCCATCCTTTTACCTCTTACTTATAATAACAACCAAGCCAGAATGTATATTTAATGTCGTAAAAGTCGGAATTATGCGTGGATTGTGTTTTTATTGTGATTTAGGACCAAAATGTGAAAAGGGAAGAAAACACAGGCTTTCACGGGCTTTTATCGAAGAAAAAGACAAAAGACGAAGTCAAAAGATTAAGAATGAAAAAAGAACGGAAGTCAAAGGCCTATTCTAAAGTTTTATCGAAGAAAAAGTCTAAAGACGAAAGTTTAATGAAGTCGAAGAACCAAATCTAATAAAAGAAGAAAATTAGAAGACGAGTTCATTTCATATTGAGAAATCCCGAGACAACGTCGAGAAAGACGAAGAATTTAAAAGACGAAAAGACGATAAGAAAGAAGAAAGCATCAACACATCCCCTCCTCCTATATATACCCTCCTAATATGTCATTAGGAGGTGTTAGTTAGTTTTAGATTAGGAGTAGTGTAGATTTATTTTTCACATAGTAGGAGTAGGTGTAATTTAAATTTCCATGCTTTAATTTTCCTTAATCTTGTATTTGAATCTTTAATCTTAATCTTAATTCAAGCTTTTCATTAATCATTCTCATTATACCTTTCTTAATTTTAATATTATATTTTCGTTTGGTTAATCATGTAGTTTGCTTAACTTTTATGCTTATTGCTTTATTAATGTGTTTGTTTGATTGTGCTTATTAATTTTCATGTGTTGATCTTTATAGCTTATTGTGTGAAGTGCTTATTGTGTTAATTTTCTTATTTTTAATCAAGTGTTTTAATAGTCTATTTTATTAAAAGTTGGTTTTAAATATTTTGATTATTTAGTATGTTTAAAAGTTTTTAAATTTTGGCTTATTAGCTTTTTCTTAAAATCATTTTGGTTAAGTTTTAGGTCAGTGCTTATTTGTTTCTAGCTTATTTTTAATTTTTGCTTATTTTGTTTAAATTTTTCTTATCGGGGTTCTTAAAACCCCTTTATCCCGAATTAGATCTAGCATCCATTCATTCCGACTTATATGCAAATGTTACATTCCGAATTAGAATTGGTTTCTCCTTATTCCGGATTGCTCTCAAAATGCACATTCCGGATTGTATGCTAGGTCTGGATTCCGAATTAAACCTAGAACATGAATTCCGAATAGTTTATGAAGGGTGTATTCCAGATTTTATTCTAACATCGATCCCGGATTGTTAAGAAATCACGCATTCCGAATTTCTTATGGAGGTGTATTCCGAATTACTTGCAAAACATATTCCGGATAGTGTATGGTATACGTATTCCGGATAGCTTCATACTTGCATATTCCCGATAAGATACAAGATGGATTCCGGATTGCAATTGGAATCTAGATTCCGGATTGTAGCTTGAATTGGGATTCCGAATAGTGGTTAGAATATGTATTCCGGATAAGGGGATGTTTGCTTAGTCCGGATTAGGAGTAGAAGTAATTATTCCGGATAGTAAGTAAATTTCAGATTCCGGATTGTGACAGGATCTTGGATTCCGACTTAGGTTTTGTTTAGTTTCTTGTTTTAATTTCAAGCATTAATTGTCTTAATTTTTAGTTTAAATTTTAGAGCTTTCATTTTTACTTTTATTTTAAAATAGATCAACGACCTTTTGTTTCTTTTCACCAAGAACAACTGAGTCACACTTTAAACTGTAATCAATTCGATTAGACCGATTCAACGAACTTATTTTGATACATAAAATATCTATGAGTTAAGTATCCAAATCACACTTATATTCAAGAACCCAGGGAAAAAGTGCGCCGCACAAAACTAATTGTGCGCCACACTTTGCCTCATCAAAGCTTATCTTCACATCTAATCATAAGGCTATTAAACCTTAACCAAGTGCACATCACACTACTCCATAATAACAGTAACAAGATCATTCCAAACATATGTAAATCAAAGTAAAAGATTGACATAATTGAAATAAGAATTCTACCACAAGATTATTTCAATAATTGCTTCCAAAGGATTTATAAGTTTTTGAACTTATTACAAATGGCTAGAAACACTTCTGAGTTTCTTGTTCCAACACCAATACCATAAACCAACTAAGTTTTACTAACTCTAGTGACTATGATCAAGGATTTGGAGAAATCCTTGATTATTGTTTCTCCTAAACAATGGAGAAAGTGAGGAATAAGATATGATTATGCCTGGCCAAGGGTCCTATTTATACTTGAAAACTCGTAGGTTAGAAACCCTGGAAGTATATCAAAGGTTCCCCATAATAGCCATGCACAATTTCACTTAATTATGTAACTGCAGTAAAATGTGCGCCGCACTTGTTCATTTGTGCGCCGCGCTTCTTCAGGTGTAAATGTGCGCCGCACTTCTGAGTTTGTGCGCCGCACTTCTTGTTATTCTCCAAATTCGGGGTACTTTGAATGTACGCCGCACTTTTCTAAATGTGCGCCGCACTTCTGCTCCTTTTTAATAATTTCTTCTTTAGCCCCTTTATTCTCTATTTCTTCATTCTTTCCTTTATGGTTTCTTTCTTAGCTATAATACAAACTATACCTTTTATTAGTATCAATTCAACACATAATTTATTTATTTACATAGTAAACAAGGACAAATGCATCATTACAAACATGTATAAATGAGGCGTTATCAATTGGTAACATATAATAAGTTCGTTATTTATAGTTGTATATTTTGAAAAGTACGTTTATACTTTATGGACTTAGCTCAATTATAAAAATGTCAAAACTAAATATCAAATTTGTCGAACATTCTACGGAGTTTAACTAACTTTTGAAAAAAGAAAAAGAAAGTTAAGAAAGTAAATACAAAACTACAATGTGACTGAATGGATTAATTTGTCTTGCACTTAATCGTAGTCACAAGTACCATGTTAACTCTAGCTCATCGAGCTTTTGCTCGCAAGACCATGTATTTAATATTTTAATAGGGTATAGTAATATCTTAAGGAAAATAAGTTAACACGAACCTCATTAACAAGTTAATCAAAGTAGTTGAAGGGAAACCAAATCTAGTTTTGTATTTGTTTCCTGTATAATTTGAGAAGTTGTGGAGAAGTTTAACTTTAGTAATAATAACGTGTCTACGGGTGGAAAAAACATTTGAAACATCAACTATTGCAAGCGTGAAGCGATGAAGGTATATGAAACATAGGAGGTTTGATCGTAGTGAAGCGGTCCCCTGTTACACCCATCCTATTTTCCATAAATGTGAAGGTTACAGTCTTTCGGATTTTTGTGGAAAAATAGGAATAAGGAAAATGACGTTTTTTAAAAATCAAGGAGACAGTTGCTATATACCGACAAAATATATTTACTATTACGAATCGATATCGTGCAACGTTGACATGTTAATATACTCTGGTAACTATAAAATGTGAAAAAACAATGTTGACTTAACATTTTCGTACCTCGACGATCAAAGTGTTTTCAGTAACTCTAAGCAATAGGGGGAGTTCGAACGACAGATTAGTATAAATTCGAGAGGCGAGGTCTGGTATGAATGGCAGAGCTCAATTTAAAGAAAAGATAAGGAACAGTTACTCCAGATATTTCAAAAATTTAGTCGCTTACGTGCCATACAACCTACATACAAAGGTCCATGAGTCCAGCAACTTAATAGGAAATCTTACAAGTATAAATACCTAATCAATATCAATGGTTAAAGTTAACATATTCTTTATTATAACATTCACTTTAAATATATCATTCATTTTTTCTTTCGGCACATTCATCATTCTTACTCTCACGTTGGACCTTGATCTGGGTTCAACACTTAGACGAGACTAACGTGTGTACTCTGTTTTCAGGATATCCGAAGGACGAGTGTAGCTTGAAGTCCGAATAATCAACCTACCGGACCTCAGCAGAAAATTACATAAAGATATTGGCACTATCCGTGTGAACTAACGTTCTATCTGCCGCATGCTAAGAATGACAGTTCCTATCACTCTAGTTACAGAGACACTACCCCCTCAAACCACGCGAGAGCATATCGAGGGGAACATTTCAGCCTTAAAATCGTTGGTCAAGGAGCATAACAAAACCGCTGTTGATCCCATCCATCTAAATTTGATTGAAAAAGATGAAGGAAGCGTAAGCATCAAAATTATCCAAGGAAAAGTTGAGGCCGATGCAAATTAAAGGAAACCTTTTTAGGAAACTGTGAAAACCCCCTCATCCAAAGAATCGTAGATTTCTTTGGACCATTATACAAGCTCTTGTCCAATGTCAAAGTTTATGGCGGCACAACCGATCTGGAGGATCATCTTGTAAACGCGACTATCTCTTGATGGAGGAGCCAGAGGGTGGATTGAACGTCAGGAACCGAACAACATTGATGAGTGGTCCAAACTAAGGATAGAGTTCACTACAAGGTACTCAGTCATGAGAGCATGCTACAAAGGGCCGCATGAGATCACAAAGATTACCGAAAAGGCGAATGAGTCTCTTACGAATTTCAAAGAAAGATGGACAGTGGAGACAAGTTTCATACAAGGTGTTCCAGAAGTAATGAAAAATCCGCATTTTTGGATTCGGACAAAAGCGCCGAGCTAGCTAAGAGATATTCTGACATGGCACCCGAGACGGTATATGAGATGATGGCTAAGTTAGACAACTTTTTTCGGTCAGAAGAGGCGTTTGCGAGCATAGAGCGTCTGAAAGGAGAGGCCACCAAAACACCAAGAAAACCTAACCCAACCAACCACCGAAGAGATGAACGTGATCAAGGGTACAATCAATAAGGAGGAAACAAACGAAATCAAGGAATGGAGGAACATATGAGAAGGGAATTTTATGGTTAGAATAGGAACCGAGACCGTGATTACCGGGCACCGTACCCTCTACCTCGGAATGATTATCCAAACTGTGTCGCTCTAGTTTTAAGCTTGAATTTATTAACCAAATCTATCAAAGAAATTTTAGCTATCGAGACGCAGCTCCGACTTCCCATTTTCGTCCCATGAATAATCCCGCCAAAGGAGGAAATATGGATTAATACTTCGACTATCACCAAGAAAAAGGTCACTTCACAAATTATTGCACAAGTTCAAAAGCTTCGAACATTATTTCGGCCCACAAATCCTGATATCTACACCCTGTTAGGTGTTGGAGTAAAACCAACCAAAGAGGTTTTGACAACCAATATCAAAACTTCTATTTAAACACACTTTCACTTAGTATTTTGGGAATTATGAGACATTTTCTTTTTTGCAAATTTTATGTTTCACGTGTCTCATTTTGAGATACGATATCTCATTTATTTTAACCCATATTCAATATATTTTAGCTCGTGGCGAATCTCGAAAGGAGAATGTAAAGCTACTAACTAATACGAATATATGTAATTGTAACATATACATATGCTAAATTATGTCCAACGTACTGTAAAAGCTCATTTTACAAAACACTTATTCGCCGTTTCCTTACAGATTTTGAGTAGAATTATTTTTTCATTAATTATTAAAAAATAAATAAAACATAAACATAACTCAACTCTTTAAGGTAATCTCATACTTGCCGATCATTTTCTTAAAAATAAAATGTCGAATTCAGTTTGACAGAGATTTGTATTATGTCCAAAAACCTGGACTAGAAATACAGATAAATGACGTGGCACCTCGTGGCGCCAAATTGACGAGAAAAATGCTAGTAGTCATGATACGTAGCCCTCTAATCTTGTATTCACATAATCTTAACTGTACTATTTACTACCTAAATTTTAGCTAAATATTGACATAGATTATACACAATCTCAACTAGTAACTTAAAACAACTACCAACACTGATCCGTTTCCCATCTCCGGCCACTATAACCTGAGTATCCTACACTCGTTTTCGGTCTAACGAACAAAGTTCGATCATAATCAGCTCGTTTTCCAGGATCAGATAACGTAGCATAAGCAGAATGCACTTTCATGAACTCATCTGCTGAAGAATCATCATTACCAACATCTGGATGGTAAATTCTTTCTAATTTCCTATACGCAGCCTTGATCTCGCCTTTATCAGCTCCCATTTGAATACCTAGCACTTCGTAAAGTGACGAAGGTGAAGATGGTCTTGTTGTGTTTAATGTTGCTGTTGCGAAATGAGCTGAAACTGTTTGATGTGAGTGTGGCTTGGTTGTCAAGTTTGGAGATGCGAATAAACAAGATGATGAAAATGCCATATTGGTATGTGAAGTTTAGAAACGTTAAGTTTTTTAATTAGATATACGCAGTTTAACTTAAATGAGTTTTTAACTCAAATGTACGCAATTTAATTAATTGAGAAGTTTTGATATGAAGAATAATAGGGTATGAAGATGATGCGAGATATTTTTAGAAAGTTTGTGATGATTTTGGTAAAGATGGATTGGATAAGTGGGTTTATTATATAGAGGATGAGTTGTGAATCGAAGAAAATTGGTTAAAGGTTATTCATACATTTATGAGGAAAGGGTATGAGATGGCAAATTTTGTGTGGCAGATAGTGATGTCGGTATACGAACAAGAACGACTATTTGGTTTTCATGGATTGATACGGGAGTTGATTTGCACACTTAAAATAGTTATTTATACAATTAAATTATGTGATAATTTTACCCTTAATAATTATACACTCCACTAAATAATATGAGAATATAAATGACAAAACATCCAACATTTTGAGTGTGCAAATAACTTTGGAGAATGTGCAAAACACTGGCCTATTGATATTATAACAACAAAAAAACATCTAGAAGTAATAATTGAATGGTTTCAGATGCTCTGGCTGTAGACAAGTTTATCCGAGTTTGAGCAAGACATATCTCAAATTTGATTTGACATAGCTTGAGCCCAAGTTTGGTTAATTTCAAGCACTATGTTTAACAGCGTAAATCATGAGTAACATCTGAGCCTTAAGCTTGTTCTTTACGATCGAGCACATCCATTACACTAGCTGTACATTATGTGTGAGAGCTCGAGTAAAGTTCACTTATAACATTTCTAATATACTATTTTGTAAAAAAAACATATTGCAAATTTGCTCCTCAACCAATTTTTAAGTGTAAAAAAATTACACGTTTCGTGTTTATGATTTATATCAAACATCACGTTTCGTCTCTATTTCATTTTAAATACACTAACAATCTCAAATTTCGTAAGTTGTAATCTGGACGGTTCCTATTTTGAAAAATAAAGACTATCCGTGTTACAAGTTTCAAAAAAATTAATTACACACATGGTCCTTATATTTCAGAATAGGAACAGTTGAGGTTGTCACACCCCAAAATTACGGGTTTGACTATCATAAGACATAGATACAAAGAACGACTATTTAAAAGTCGTTTTAATTCGTTAACCATAAATAAACTTGTTTAAGAAAATGTTTAGTACCACATGATGAAGTAAATCAATGTTATACATGACATAATCATTAGAATAAAATCCTCAAAAGATAGTCATAACAATTTATTATCTCCATAGCACAACCACGACACTCCTCCGTCTTGATGCTTGAGAAAACATTGCTAAAGCGTCAACACAAAGGCTGGTGAGTTCATAGGTTTAAATTTAAATAGTGTGATGAACCATAAGAGTTTAGTCAGGCAACCGACATATAATCTTATAACAATTACAAGATTATAATCAAATAGCATACGTTTACACCTACGTCTAAGCTCATGACACCGAAACGTTAGCCAAACCAACAATGTGTTGATCCCAAACTCAGATCTTAAACCTTAGCTTGTTTAAGGGTTGTAGTAGAAAGAAAGAATTCAAACTACTATTAGAGAAACTTTGCAATACACAAAGTAACTAAACAAGATGCGGAAAATAATGTTTAGGACAAGAACAAGTATATAACCAAACATTAAGCTTTAATATATTGATGATATACGAATACCCAAAGATGGTATTAGGGTTTTACAACCTTAAAGCCTGAAATGAAATGACAGAAAGATATATTGAAACCAAAACCTAATAAGTCCTTTTATAGCACAAGGACTCATGTACAAGATGGCTACTAACAAACTAGGAAAGTATTCTGGAGTAGTAACAGAAACGTGTCAATATCTCTTCCTAGTTTATCCATGCAGCAGGGTCTTGGACTTCTAGCAGTGGGACCAATCCCACTGTCTTCATTAATCAGTAGGGGGAACTTACTCTAGCAGGGGGAACTTTGACCAACCAGTAGGGGGAACTTTAGACTTATACATTTATTCCCACCAATCCTCCCCTAAACTTGTGCTTTCACCAAAATGACAAGATTCTGAATAAATGATGGTTGATGAGGATGCTTACAAATTTCTTGGCCAAATCTGACTATGGATAAACCTGACAAGATCAAGGGAACATGATTCTTGCGATCCACTATCAAGTCAGTCTGCACCATCTTCTTCATTGTCTCTTGTGAAAGAGAATAGTAACGATTGTTGAGCAGATAGACACTTACTCCTTCCATGGCCAACTCATAGACTCCTAAATTTGTGAACAGGTTCCAATATAACATTTTGGCTCCATTCTGTGCATACAAAACAGGGTCATTTAAATCAGTTTCTGTTGTCCCTAATAATATGAAGATAGATTAAAGAAATGAGATGGAAAAGATATGAATTTTAGAGAGAGAAAGTAGTGAGAGAAAGTAGAGAGAAGGAGATGATTAACTTTGTGAATATTAGATTAGAAGAATTAGAGTTACAAATGATCATCCACCCTTCCTAACATGCTAGGAAGGGCCTTATATAGCCGGGCTTACATGTAACCATAATGGGCTATATTGTTTGGACCGGGCTTGTCTTTTGGGCTTTAAGTAGCTTAAATCCAAGCCCGTGAACCACGACTATTTAACTATCTATTACAACGTTCTAATAAATATTACAATAGAAACCTATGATCGAACATTCTTGTTTGACTCAATATTTTGAGGCTAACAATCTCCCCCAATGTGAGGTCATTCCTCTTCGATATTTGGATTCCAATAGAGATTTATGAATTTCGTCATAAATGAGTCTTGAACGTGTAACAGTAGTTTTGTTCTTTCATGCTGTGATCTTTGAGCCTTTGTCATTGTCTTTCGACTTAGTCTTTTATCTTGAGATCTTCAAATCATTCTTGACTTGTCTTTGCCATCTTGCGATCTTGTGTCTTTATCCACATGCTCACACTATTAATTGTTGAATAAGTCTTTGGGCATGAATATGTGGTTTTGAATCTTTGACTTTGCTGAGTACACCGTGACGCCACCTTCTCGAGACAAAACATAGACACGGACTGAATGGCTTTGACATTCGTCCTAAATTGGTAGCGTTTTACCTCCGGTCGGTGAAGACCGTTATTCGATATTAAATACTGTACATGTGATTAGGTAGATTCAATTAAGAATATCCTTGACAGGGTTTCGCGGCTGTACTAGCCATTTTCTTTACTCGACCGTCTCAAAGCAAGACTGCGAACATAAAGAGTGAATCAATTGGATGAATATCCGCTTGATTGAAGTTGTTGAGTCTTAGGATCTAGACTCATCTGGGATATCATGATCATGATTGTAATAAGCACAGCGGAACATAAAGAACACAATCATAACCAAGAACAAGGCTTTCACTAATGAAGATTACTATTAATAATGCTATTAACTACTACTCCTGGTGCCTTATAGGCTTGACACCAGGAGGAACGCACACACACCTATGGTTTACATTGTTTGTGAATGAGTCAATAACCATGTGTGCCTAACCCTCTTTATATAATAGAGGTACTAGGGTTACATCACAACCCTAGCTTACAATCTAAGCTAACTATTTGCTATTAGGTCCTTCATCTTGTTTTGTCATATCAACTCAAGATCTCTAAGTCCCAACAATCTTCCCCTAGTTGATTTTACAAAACCAGTAAGCACAAACTTCCCCTGATCCTAATATAGATGAAGGCTAACTTCCCCTTGATCCATGCATTCTTCCCCTTTTTGTCACATCAACTCAAAAAGGATCGTCTTCCCCTTAAGAAGTGCACGGCAAATCCAGTAGGCTCCATGGAGAGATCACTGATGAAGAAAATCAAGTATAACGAATTTGATGAAGAAGTGGAATCTCCCAAACTTGTGTCTTTTGTCTTGCACTAACCACGTGACGTCGAGCTCGAACAAAATCCTCAAAGAAATGAGACACTGAGCACAATAACGTAACCCCTTCAAGCGATAGCAAATGTACGCATAGAGCAAGTTATCTTAAAAAGGCTACTACTCCTTTTAAGATATGAATAGATCGTACCCCTTCACTAGATATGTCGAGTCTTTGTCACCATACAAACCAAGCTAGTTATCTTAAAAGGTACTCCCTTCCTTTTAAGATATGATAAGAACACAAAACCTGTGAAAATCAACTACAACATAAAATAAGTGATAAGAAAATGTCTTCTTCAATGAATCTCCACAACGAAATGATGATGGCTGAGAACTCCTCCTCCAGTAACAGTAGTGACATCAGACTAGTCACTAAATCAGAGTAGTATCAATCTTACTTGACTAGAAGGAACCAAAACCGGCCAAAAAAAAGTTAGTATACAACAAGCCAGCAGGAACCAAAATCAAGTCAGCAAGAATATACGCCTACCAGGAGGAACAAACCAGTAGGAACCGACCAGTGGTACGGACCAGTAGGAACCGACTAGTATGAACCGATGATTCAACCAGGAGGAACCATCAAATATTACTGGGAGGAACCGAGAACAAAACCACCACGAACAATATATGACCCGTAGGAACCATAGGTCACCAGTAGGAACAGCATAACCTACCAGTAGCATCTCAAACCATTTTTTTTATTTTTTTTAACACACATCATGTCTACACCTGTTGCCAAAGCTTTTGTTGTCGTCATTTAATCTGTCATCATTGTATTGCTGCGCTGTCACTATTACTTGTCATGACCTGGGCCCTACTTCAATGACGTAATATGTCCCATAACAGCCCATATCACGTATCAAATATAAGTCCGAACACTGTAAAACACAATCTCCACATGCAAAGAACTTGGAATTCTTAAAAAGCATCACTACAGTATATAGCCAATATTTTAGGAGATACACGTTTGGAGATGCCAAACCTTTCGACACAAACGTGTTACTTGTTCCAATCCTTTCGCAACAGTCAACCTTTTTATCTTTAAGAAAGCCCAAAACATCAGGGATTTAAATAACACACGTATAATCCACAACTTCCGTTTCCACATAGCATAAATTGTTTCCATAAATTGTTTCCAATAATATTCCCTAAAAATCAGCAGAATAAGACCTCCATGTTAAATAAGAATAAATTTCCTAAACCTTAGGAGTCATCAGCAGTAATTCAAACGTGTGTAATAATCTCCATTTTGAATCAAACGTGTTTGACCTAATCTTTAGGATATACACGTTGCAATATTTTGACCATATCCAAGTCACGTCCATGAAAATACGCAATAAATTCAAACGTGTGTAACACCCATCTTTGACTTAATCAAGCCCATACCTACGACCAGAAGGAAACCAAATATACGCACTACAAAGTAGGGTTTATTTTTCATAACTGTTTCCATTTAATCCCACGTCTGTTTCCTGTTTCCTTAAAGAATATGAAACAACCATTCCTAGAAATCAGGCAAGATCAACACGACAACACTCCACATGCAATAATAACGCAACATCATGTTTGAGCAAAAAAATATTGGGACCACAAAACAACATTAATATCCCTTACTTGCAAATATGATGCCTACGTGAGCTGCTTCAATTCGTATACTTTAGCTTCACAAAAAGAAAACAAGCAAAACAAGTAGTACCTTTCGTGATATACTACAAATGTTGGCACCATAGTCAGCGTTGCTTCTTTGGACCATAGGATCATACCTCAACAACAATAACCAACCGTTCCATATCCCACCCTATTCACACTAGGACCTGCCAAATCCACGAACTGATAACCATCACCCAACAGAAAAACAAGGACATGATCCAGAATTAGGTTTTGCATAAAACCACGATGACATCAAATCTGCTATGGAAATCATCATTCTGAAACAGCCATCATGATCATACGGGGTTCATTGTTGATTCAAGAATCAACTCCCCACAACCAGTATGATCATTCAAGAACCAGTATCAACATCAACAATAACATTATATGAACAGCAGCAACAATCAACAGCAACATGATAGATCAACACCAACAGAACAATCAATCATCTAGGGTTTGTTGGGAAAAACCCTAGATTAGTAACTTTATTTATATAAAAACAGAAAATAACATATGAAAACCTTGTAGATCAACCATATCGAGAGCCAACAAGCTCTGATACCACTTGTTGAGTCTTAGGATCTAGACTCATCTGGGATATCATGATCATGATTGTAATAAGCACAACGGAACATAAAGAACACAATCATAACCAAGAACAAGGCTTTCACTAATGAAGATTACTATTAATAATGCTATTAACTACTACTCCTGGTGCCTTATAGGCTTGACACCAGGAGGAACGCACACATACCTATGGTTTACATTGTTTGTGAATGAGGCAATAACCATGTGTGCCTAACCCTCTTTATATAATAGAGGTACTAGGGTTACATCACAACCCTAGCTTACAATCTAAGCTAACTATTTGCTATTAGGTCCTTCATCTTGTTTTGTCATATCAACTCAAGATCTCTAAGTCCCAACAGAATTCGTCAATTCAAATTCCTGGAACAAGTTTGATTCATAAAGAATCTTACCATTGTTGCTTTTCAGTTGACACAAGCATGATCCATAAAGAATCTCGCAAGTTACCTACCGTAGCGCTATTTGATGTTGACGCTAGAAGGATTTACATTCGTCACTGTGAATATTAATTAATATCACTCTGAATGTTCTGGCAAGACCATAAAGATATTGCGTAGAAACCTGAAACGAGTTTGAATCAATTCAGAATCACACCACTGTTGCTTTTTAGTTTTACACATGTTCAATTCATAAAGAATCTTACATATGACCTACCATAGTGCTGTTTGATGTTAACACTGGAAGGATTTCAACTCATCATTGTGAATACTAAGTAGTATCACTCTGAGTGTTCTAGCAATATCACAAGGATATAGCGTAGGACTCTCTTGATCTTCATCTGTGTGTTCTAACGAGATTTATGATGAGACTGCTTTTATACATAGTCTCATCGTCCAAAAAAGGGCTTTAAATGCATAAAATGTCATAAAAATACCCAAATATATGCTTGTGTTTGTTGCTTGTGTATTTTAGGTACGGATATTAAGAAAATGACAAAAGATCACAACAATCATGCAAAAACGAACACGGAAAACGAAGCCGCACATTGTACCAAGCCCTAATGAAGAATTTCCCAAGACAAACCCTTGAAGATTTGAAGATTTATGAAGAAGGGTCCTCCAATATTGAATAAATGACACTTTATACCCTTGTATCTTCATAATTACAAGATTGGTCCCTAAAGTTTGTCAATATTGCAAAAAGGGCCCTCCACTTTGAAGAATTGGCAATTTTAGTCCCTCAACAAAACTAAAATGTCAATATTAATCCTCCTCAAAGTCAAACATACCATGTAGGACTTCAAGTTTCAAGAATTACAAATTTGGTCCTTTGAAAATGTCAAAATTACTAAAAGGACCCTTGACTTTGAAGAAATGGCAAGAATGGTCCCTCATTAATCATGACTTGGAAATTTCAGTCCTCCAAGAAGTCAAACAAACAAATCAAGACCATTATCAATGAAGAAAATGCCAAATCAGTCCTTCAAGAATCAAGAAATGGCAAGAAATACCTCTGAAAATACTTTGGAAAAGTATTTGGGGCAAGAAATGGCAAGAAATACCCCTGAAAATTTTTCTCATGTTTTATAAGTGTTTGAAGACACGAATGTAGGTTTTCCGATGGTGAGAATAAGAGTAATTTTTTACTCGACCGTGCGTGTTGAGCACTTAGCTTTGATTCCTTAACTTCACATTAGGCTAAGTCTCTTAAATGAGGACGAGAAATGATAGAGTTAATTATAAGTTACTATGCTAAACGTAGAGTACTCGTATTCTTTCAAAAACTCATGTGTTCTCGTTGCTTGCGTATTCCCCCTTCGCTTGTAAATATTTTTTGCTTAATAAATATTGACTTAGCGGTTTAGTCTTGATTGTTGGGTTTCTAGTCTTTTCTAGTAGCTTCCGTGTAATTAAAGTGGGAAGACATTAAGGTATCGCCAACGTCACGGTTTTGAAGTATTGGCACCCGAATAATCGAAAGCTTCACCCAATAATAAGATTTCAAGTGCTCACCTAAATCAAGCAAACAATTTGAAGCCCACAAGGCCGAAAAATCTATGCAAAATTGAAAGTGAATCAAGCCTTAATCTTTGAAGCTTTAAAGATCCGAAATTCGCCTTAGCGTGAGGATATACGTCTTTGGCTAATAAAACCACCGATGAGGTGGATAATAAAAGGCAAGGCAAGACCGAAGCCATAATAAAAGCTTCATGGCGAAGTTGAATAAAAGATGGAGGTAAACCTATGATAATAAGGCCCTTCCGTTAGGGGGCGTATAAAATTCTTGGTAATAAGTCTCATGTTCAAAACCGTTATAAAACCGTGTTTATCGATCCTTCTTGTTGACTTAAATTTTTTGACATCGTTGTCTATTAGGAGGGGTTATTGATTTTATGGTCTTGGTTACACCGTTAGGACTCTATTTTTAGACCTAAATCTCTATTATCGCATAAGTCAAACAATGTATCCCCGTGAAACATTCAAGACATAATAAAATATAAGAGATACAACTTAGGAAAATGGGAGGATAAGTACGTGATTAGGGCATATGAGTAGTGATAGCATTACTAACTTATAATGACAATGATCTCGTTGCACGCTTGGCATGGAATTGGGGTGAAAATCGAGGACAATGAAATTATTTCTAACGAAGCATTCACGTGTTCTTATTCTATGAACCTAAACGTCCCATTTTGCGATGAAAATCATACATTATGTCTAGAACGCAAGTAGTAGTAATCGTAGTAGTGTAGCTAGTTTATCATTCAATAAAGTGAATAAAAATGAATTTTGGAGATGCTACGATACTTTATTCTAGCATTGCGCGAGGGCACGGCAATGGTTTAGTATGGGGAGTGATGAGACTGCTTTTATACATAGTCTCATCGTCCAAAAAGGGCTTTAAATGCATAAAGTATCATGAAAATACCCAAATATATGCTTGTGTTTGTTGCTTGTGTATTTTAGGTACGGATATTGAGAAAATGACAAAAGATCACAAGAATCATGCAAAAACGAACACGGAAAACGAAGCCGCACATTGAACCAAGCCCTAATGAAGAATTTCCCAAGACAAACCCTTGAAGATTTGAAGATTTATGAAGAAGGGTCCTCCAATATTGAAGAATTGATACTTTATACCCTTGTATCTTCATAATTTCAAGATTGGTCCCTAAAGTTTGTCAATATTGCAGAATTGGCAATTTTAGTCCCTCAACAAAACTAAAATGTCAATATTAATCCTCATCAAAGTCAAACATACCATGAAGGACTTCAAGTTACAAGAATTACAAATTTGGTCCTTTGAAAATGTCAAAATTACCAAAAGGGCCCTTGACTTTGAAGAAATGGCAAAAATGGTCCCTCATTAATCATGACTTGGCAATTTCAATCCTCCAAGAAGTCAAACAAACAAGTCAAGACCATTATCAATGAAGAAAATGCCAAATCAGTCCTTCAAGAATCAAGAAATGGCAAGAAATACCCCTGGAAATACTTTGGAAAAGTATTTGGGGCAAAAGTGTGAAATGAAAACTTCAATAACAAAGGAAAAGTTTGGCCGGATGTATTTGCAAATGAAAGGAGTATAAGAGATGGGGGGCTGATCTTGGCAGACAACAATACTTACCTTAACTAGTGTCATGGTGACACGTGCCCCACTACTTGAAATCCACCAATCACAACACTCCCTGGCTCCACATCACCATCCCACTCACCTGATTAACTAATTAATTATTTATTTAGTTAAAAGTGGCGCCTAACATAATGTTTAAACACAAAAACATGTTCTTCATGTTCATACCAAGATTTGGGTTTTTCCTAATTACAAATAATTAGGTGTTAAAACCTTCTAGATTATTGATTAAGTATCCCTTAATCACATCCCAACATTGAAAACACATGCTACTTTACCCCACACCCCACACAAGATTCCCTGCTACACACCTTTGTGCATACTGCCAAATTTTGGACAGTCATCCAACGTTCCACAAACTTGCTTGGAAGTTAAGCTTATTTGAAGCCCTTGGATACATTCCAACACATGCCAGCTCCACAACAATCAAAGAATCAGTCACATGATATTCAAAGTTCAAACTACTCAAAGGGAAAATTTGGAACTTCTTTAGCTAGGGTTACACGTTTTTCAGCTTTCCTAGTTAACTTGTATGCCTATATAAAGGCCTTAGGGTGCTTCATTTTTACTTTGCTCTTGAATTTTCCTTAGTTCACAAATATGTAAATCATATATTCATCTTAATGAAATGTGTTTGAACTTGGTGAAGAAAACTCAAGTGCCACTCATATTATCTGCTTGTTATTGTTCTTTGTTTATTGTTCTTGAATCCTAAACCTGTTTTCAAAAGGAGTGTGCAAAAGTTTGCACATTTTCCACTTTTCTTGATATTTTGCTAAGTCTAGTTCAAACCTTCGAATTCTTGGGCTATAAAGCTGATCACAGCATCCTAATATTGAGTTATCAAGATGTGGTGAAGCCTATAACTTGGGGATAATCAAGTGTGGGGAACTAAGGTTGCATTAATAGAGAATTTTTCATCTTTCTATTTTGATATTTTGCTTCCAATCTTATTGAATCTTAGCAGGCTTTATTGTGGAAGCTTGTGTTTGTTCTTGCTAGCACATAAGCTCAAAATTCGTGGGTGTGGATGTACATCCATAAGGTACACATCATTCTACTCAAAATCTGATGAAAATTTGGATTTTTGGTGATTTTGTGTGTGACTTGTGTTCTTGCTGATTTTGTGGCTCAATCTTGTTCTAATCTGCATATCTCATCTGTTATTGTGCTTATTTGGGCTTGGGTGGTCTTGGATAACACTTTTGATTTGATAATTTGATTTTGAAAATTTAAAAGGGTGTTTAGGATTACCTGTTTGAGATCATAGTGTGTTATTTTGTGGTTGGAAGTTTGTGTTATTGCTTTGTATCTGCTATATACTTGTTTGAGAGCTATTTTCTGCAAGTTTTTGGGTTTAAACCTTTGAATTAAACATTGTTCTATATCTCATTGATTTTGACTGTTTTTGGCCTAAGATTTTGGTAATATCTAGAATATATGCATGCTTAGGGTTGAAAGTTGTTAAATCATTGTTTATACAACATATGTGATAGATCTGAGTGTTTGAATTTGGCTTGGTGGTCAATTGCATCAGCAAGTGTTCATAACTGCATGTTCATAGTTCATCAGTAACTTTTAGTGCTTGAATCTTGACCTATACCTTGAATCATTGCATGAAACTTGTTTAGACTTGTTTATTTAAGTTTATTATTGCTTGTGTATGCATTTGGTTAAGTTTGGCTGGCTGAACTGTGCTATAAGTGCTTATTGAACCATAACTGCTTATTTGTTCAAGTCTGGGTTATATCGGGTGATTAAATGAATTAACTGTACAAATTGGCTGTTAGTGATTGTGATTTCTTTGTTTTTATTGACTCCTTATGATCCACTGATCATTTGGGTGCCTTTGTGTAACTTGAATCTCCAAAAAAGTCACTAAAGACAAAAAGTCAAACAAGTTAAGTAGTGGAAACTTTTCCCACTGCTCAGACACCAAAACTAGCCCCTGCTAGTGTTAATTTTCAGTTAGCTTATTTATAAGCCATATTGGCTTATTTAGACCTGCAACAACTTATTTTTTGTGATCAATCTTCATCATTTGACCCATTTGTTTGAACTGGAGCTTATTAGACTTTGACTTTGACTTTTTGCTAGAAAACTCTTAAAGTTGACTTTTAAACGAGTATTTATTTGCTTATTTCAGCTTATTGAGTGAACTTATTTGAAAACGTTTTGTTGATTAATCTTAGTTAAGTCATTTAAAAGCTTTTGAAACTTGAATCAGCTCTTGGGATAGCCTAGAACTCGAAAAAGACTATTTTGTCGTTTTGTGTAGATTGCTTATTGTATTTTCAGGCTTATTCCTTGGACTTTTATCAAATTTCTTTTTACAGGAGTCTTAAGTAACTCAAAAGAAGCTTGTGTGTCTAATTTGAGCTTATGGCATCAACTTATAGCTTAATGGGCCAAAAAGCCCATTAAGAATAAGCTGTTTGATATAAGCCAGCTTATTTCACATTTTCAGCTTTTGGGCCTTTGAAAAATTGTGTTCAGAATCAAATTTTGAGTCAGATAGGATCTTTTGGGCCATTTTTATAAACATTTTTCTTATTAGGCTTATTTTGGCCCAATAAGGGTCTGTTTTGGATTTTGGCCCATTTTGAGGCCCATTAGGGGTATTTTTGTAATTTCAAGTTCATTTTCTGTTTAATTAGGTTAAATAAAGCTATTTTGCAAGTTTTTGAATTTTTTATAAATTTTGGATTTTTAATTTTATTTTATTATTATTTTATTATTAAAAATTAAAATTTAGATTTTTCAAGTTTTTATATTTTTTTTAGGTTAAACACATTAAGTTAGGAATTTTAAAACTTTTAGAATATTTTTATTGTCCTTAGATTAATTTTTATAATTATTTTAAGTTTTAATAGTTTTTAATTGTTTTTAAATAGTTTTAATTAATTTTAAAATTTTCAAAAATAGTTTTAAATTAAGTTAGGTCATTTTAGAGGTTTACAATTGAAAAAATCTCATTTTGGGCTTTTTGTTAATTAAATTGATTTTTAGGGCTTTAGTTAGCATTAAAAAATCATTATTTAATTAAATAAAAGGTTTGGGTGATTTTTGATTTTTTGTAAACTCTAATTGCATTATTTAGGATTTATTGCAATTTTTAAGAATTTTTAGAGTAAATTTTTAATTTTGGTACTTTTTACGGTTTTACGTGTACGACCTTTTCGTCTTAGTTTAAATCGTCATCGTAACCATCATTCTCTTCTTACCTCATTTCTATTTTCTCTTCTCATAAATATAATCACATAATTAATCATCTCTCTACACAACACACTTGCCTCCTTGGGAAACGAACTTGAACTACATTGGTCATTAGTGCTTGGTTTTCCTAAACCGACACTTAATACTTGCCACTTTTGCTCTCTTTTCCTAAAGAGTAGTAAAACCTCTACATCATTTTGGCGCCGCTGCCGGGGAGGCGTGTTGTGTTTTAATTTGGCAATTGTTGTTTTTATATATAGCCATAATATCTATTGTATTAGTAGCACTCTACTAATACGTATTATCGGTTTTTTGATTTTTGTGTGAATACTATTACTATATTGTATACGTAGAACAATAAATTCACAAAGTACTCCAAAAGTGTGAAAAAGAACCTTGACTTGGGAGGTAATTACCCAATCATTGTATTCGAATCTCAAACAAGAAAGAAAAGGCAAAAATAGATAAATACTTTCGTGAAGCTCGATTTTGAAAAATACAAACTATAAGGTGGGTATAAGACGGGTATTATAAAATATACCCTAAGGAAAAAGGCTCTTAAGTGCTTCGCGCCGCCTCATTTCCCGCTTGCTTGTGAGTATTTGATTTTGAGAGCTAATCGAGGGTTTTGCCGCCCAAAGTATTATTAAGTATCATATATACTTTCTTGGTTTCATTGATTAAACCCTCTTGAACGTTTTGGTGTTCCACCAACGTTCTAAAGTCATCGAAGGCGTTCACTTAACATGATCGTTTTCATTCCTTGAGGCTTCTTTAATCAAGAGCTTTGATTAAGGAGGAGATTTGTAGATTTTGGTCTACTTAATACAATCACAAAAATACAAAAAAAGTAAAAACAATCAAAAACCACAAAAAAATTGGAAAAATACAAAACACCAAAAAGAATCTTCTTTGCTCATCCCCTCGTTGTACGTGACGTTTATGCAAACCCGCAACCAAGCAAGACGTGCACGTAAACAAAGAAACCGAAAGGAGGCAACACCTACTCCTAATCTTTCTAGTGAGGAGTCTCCTATTGACGAACCCACTGTAAGAGAGGAACCAACCATGGAGAATCGAACTATGATGGAGTTACTTCAAGCACCCACCGAGGGTTATGGAGAGGCTATTATAATTCCCGCTATCCTTGCGGAGAATTTTGAAGTAAAGACGGGTTTGTTGTCGATGATCCAAAACAACAAATTCCGTGGTGATGAAAAGGACAACCGCACAACCATTCGCCAATTCAATCGTCTTACCGCCACTTGCAAATTTAAGGATGTTGCTAATGACTCGATTAAGATGATGCTTTTTCCGTATTCCTTAGCGAGGCCCTCTAAAATTTGGTTAGATAAAGAGCCACCCAATTCTATATTGACGTGGAAGTTCTCGTTTCAAAATTTGTGAACCAATTTTTTCCGCCCTCTAAGACTACGCATTTGAAAAACGAGATTTCAAAATTTTCACAAGAATTTAATGAGAGTTTTTCAACGACTTGGAATAGGTTTAAGGAAATGTTACATGAGTGTCCTCATCACGGTTTTTCCGATTTGCATCAAATCGACACGTTTTACAATGGACTTAATGATCATGAAAGGGATTATCTAAATGCCGCCACGAGTGGTAATTTTTTTGTGTAAAACGGTTGAGGAAGCTTTGGTGATAATTGAAAATAGATCTAAGGTGTATAGTCCTCGTAACACATCCAGTGTTCGTAAGCCTTCGTCTTCGGCTTCACCTTCTTTGTCTAATACCATCGATGCTTGCGAAATTGAGGCGAACTTGGAAAACAAAATCTTTGATAAGCTTAAAGGACTTTTAATTGAATTCAAAGTTAGAGAACAAAGTGCTCCCGCTACGGTTAAAGCGGTTGAGGCTTCATGTATGTATTGTGGTGGAGGTAATGATTTCTCCGAGTGCATTACCAACGGTGGTAACACTTCGAGTGCCTACTCGGCCACGGGAACTTACAACCAAAATGGTCAAGTTACCCGCTCTAATCAATTGACTCCACCGGGTTTTGGTTCTAATCAAAATGCTAACAACAACTATCGAAACAATCAAGTTGGTTTCAAAAACAATTACAACAAAGGAAACTATGTTAATCAAGGGGCTAATAATCAAGTTTCAAACAAAAATCAAAGTGATTTTCAAAACAACAACAAGAGTTTGCAAACTTTGAAAGATCTTCCAAATGAATTTGTTGAATACGCTAATGGAAACGATGCTAGGTTTGACAACATTCAAAGAGAAATCATTAGTCTAAGATCCGAGTTTAAGAACGACTTGAAGAAAGAGTTGAAAAATGAGTTAGCAAATGAGCTTAAAATCCATACAAACAAGATGGAAGGAAATGTAACTAGGTTACAACAAAACCAACAAAAAATGGAACAAGGGAAACATGAAATTAAGCAAGAAATGATTAAAGCCGAGAAGAGGCAATCCATGTTTGAGGACAAAATTTCATCTATGTTTGAGGCTATTATGTGCAAACCGTCTTCGAGTAGTCTTCCTAGCAACACCATATCGAACCCTAACGGTGAGATGAAAGTGATTACCACACGTAGTGGTAAGACACTTAAGGAACCGACTCCTCAACCAATTGCTCCTACGAAGGATGCAATTGAGGAATAACCCGAGATGGTGGTCGAAAAGGAGCATGTCCAAATCCCACGAAGTACCGCTCATGCCACACCTACGGTTGACCCATTACCAACATTGGAACCCGAGATTCCAAAGGCTATGCCTATGCCTCAACCCACACCACCTTTGCCCTATCCATCGAGACTTAAAAAAGAGAAACGTCAAGAGCGCGACAATTACCAATTTGAGCTTTTTATGAAAATGTTTTGTGATTTGTACTTTAATGTGAGTTTCGCCAATGCTTTGGTCATGATGCCTCGATTTGCCGCTAACTTTAAGAGTATGTTGAACAACAAGGAGAAATTGCACCAATTGTCTAGTTGTTTATCAGTTTATCTTAATCGCATACCTCAAAAAGCCGGTGATCCCGGTAAATTCTTGATCCCTTGTGCAATCCAAGATATGGAAGAATGCTATGCCTTGGCCGATCTTGGTGCTATCATTAACTTGATGCCACTTGCAATCTTCAAGTCGCTCAATCTTCCTAATATTACTCCTTCACTGATGTCTATCGAGTTGGCCGACCATTCCACGATTCCCGCATGTGGATTGGCGGAAGACGTTTTTGTGAAAGTGGGAAAGTTCTATTATCCGGTAGACTTTATCGTTGTCGATATTCCCACGGATCCTCAAGTTCCTCTCATTTTATGTCGGTTTGTTTTTAGATACGTCTATGGCTTTAATTGATGTTCATGCTAGAAAGATCACCTTACGTTTCAACGACGAGGAACTTGTTATAAACGCAACTCAAAACTCTCAAATTTCTCATGTTTATTCCGTTGCAACCATAAACCTCGTTGATATGATCGACGTTGTTTGTGAGGAATTTTCACAAGAAGTTCTAGGTTTTGGTGATGATGAAAATAGTGGCAATCCCACTATGCTTGATCCCATTCTTGATAACTCGACACCAACCTTCACTCCATTTGAAGGTGGTGGTTTTACGTTCGAAGAATTCGATGTTACACGTACTTGTAACGAAGACCTCGACAATGATGAGGACTTCTCGATTATCAAGGATTTTCTTAACAATTTCCCATTTCCCCCACCCGAGGAGGTTATGAGTATCGAGCCCAAATCTTCAATTGAGGACCCACCTATCCTCGAGTTGAAAGATTTACCTCCTCATCTCGAATATGTCTTTTTGGAGGAGGACGACAAGTTGCCGGTTATTATTGCGAAAGAGCTTTCGGATGATGAAAAAACCACACTTGTCGATGTTCTAAAGGATCACAAAGGGGCAATTGCGTGGAAGTTATCCGGCATTAAGGGGATCGATCCCAAATTTTGTACCCACAAAATCTTAATGGAGGAGGATAACAAGCCCGCAATCCAATGTCAAAGGAGGGTGAACCCCAAAATTCACGACGTCATCAAAAAGGAGTCCTAAAACTCCTTGACGCGGGAATGATTTACCCTATTTCCGATAGCCCTTGGGTGAGTCCTATTCATTGTGTCCCTAAAAAGGGAGGAATGACCGTTGTGCCAAACGATGCCAACGAGTTAATTCCCACTAGACTCGTGACCGGATGGAGAGTATGCATTGACTATCGTAAGTTGAATGACGCCACTCGAAAAGACCATTTTCCCTTGCCCTTCATGGACCAAATGTTGGAGCGTCTTGCGGGAAACGATTTCTATTGCTTTTTAGATGGTTTTTCCGGTTACTTTCAAATTCCCATTGATCCTCGTGATCAAGAAAAAACTACGTTTACGTATCCATATGGAACGTTTGCCTATCATAGAAAGCCATTCGGACTTTTCAATGCACCGGGAACCTTTCAAAGGTGCATGATGGCTATTTTTCATGATATCGAGAAGACGATGGAAGTCTTCATGGATGACTTTTCCGTGTTTGGTAATTCGTTCACTTCGTGTTTGTCGAATCTTGAGAGAATGTTGAAGCGTTGTGAGGTGTTGGAAATTCAATTTATGTGACGACATTTAAGAATTCCCATTAGTTATCATAGTCACACACGCTTAGACTAGACTAGGTACAATGTATGGTTTAAGGGTCGTGTGTGACTATATATACCCCTCCTAGGCTTCCAAGGAGGGGTGTTGCTTGTGTTTCTTTTTCATTTTATTACATTTCCTTTCTTTCTCTTTACACATACAACCACTCTCTCTCTCTCTAAGCTTCAACAATGGCTACCACCACCATCTACCACCATGTTAGACCACCGGATCATGTAAAGCAAATCCACAATTGGTATCAGAGCCTCGGTTCCATCCTTGGATCGTTCTTGTTTTCGATTTAGGTGGTCTAAATTTTTTTTATGGTCCGTATGTATAATTTTTTGTCACGGTGGTTTAATGGTTTCATTATTTGATGGAAACATTCTGTTAACTGTTTGTCACGTTGGTCATTATACTTTTGTCACAATATGTCAAAAAAAGAAACGCTGTCTCATCTCGTCTCATATCTGGGTCCAAAGTTGTCATCATGTCAAAAATTGTCAAAAGTTGTCTCATATCTGGTTGTCTACTGTTTCTGGTCTTATTTTTTTGATCTGGTATCATTTTTTCTGGGTTTATCTTGTTGTTTATGATGATGAAGTTACCCAGAAAAATATTCACATTCACATTTCCGGATTTTCAGGAACAAGGACATCTCGTGGATAAGATTCCTGCTTCATGGTACATCGCATTGAGTGCGATGGTACCACTGCGATGGCTCCATTGCGATGGGTACCATTGCGATGGGTACCATCGCAATGGGACATCATGATACGATGGGTCCTAGTTAAGACTGCGATGGACTTAATTGTTTTAGACTGCGATGGGTCCAAGTTTTAGACTGTGATGTCTCGCTGCGATGGGTAGCATCTTGTTACGATGGGGGTACTTGACTGCGATGGCAATCTTTTTTAGACTTCGATGGGTTTAAAAAGACAGACTTCGATGGACTATTTTTGTTTAGACTGCGATGGGTCCAAGTTTAAGACTGCGATGGACATAACTCTTTTTAGACTGCGATGGGGTTAAATGTTTGACTTGCGATGGTTATTTTTTAAAAAAAACAAAGACATTGCGATGGTAACATTTTTGAGTACTCTACTTGACTCGCCTGACCTCAACTAAAACCGAATCCATCGCAACCGAGTCAACTCGGTAATTACCAAGTTGACTCAGTTTACTCACTGAGTCCAACATAACACATCCAACCTTATATCACCACAACACCATCCATCTAATCCTAATTCCCTTCGTCACTTAATCCCCATCTAGACTCAAACAAACAGAAAAGTAAATGATCTCAGATTCATATTTTCGTGTAAACATGCATGTTGAGATCTTTTAAGATCTAGTCACGAAAATCAAACATCATCATAGATCCTTGTTTGGCTTTTAACCAATGTTAATATACGAAATTAAAATAAGATTTATAACAAAACTTGTTATAATCATTATTCTGTTTCGCTTCTATAAACAAAAACCAACATGGAATGCTAATCTAGACCTACCTGAGATCAATTCGAATTGATCTTGAAGTCGTGTCTCTTTCGTAAAAAATCACAGAAATCGAATGATTTGTGTTCGAAATGATTTGATGTTATTTGTTGGTTGAGATTAGATAGATTAAGATGAGATGGATTAATTGTTTGATGAAGATTGAAGATGAGATTTGGTGTAGGAGGCGATAGAAATTATGTGGTGTCTGGGTGGGTGAGGAGATGAAGGAGTTTGGGGGCGGATTTATCTAAGAGTGAGATTAGGGCTGATTATTGTGTGAGCATAATTAGGCTTTGAGGCACTTTATACCCTCATTTGTGTTTGATGGACCGGGTATTGCAACAAGATATGGGCCATGGACTCACGTTTTGTTAACAAAGATATGGGTCGTGTGATTTGTTATTTACACACAAGTTTTTATTTTTGTATAAATTTTGAGTGTATTAAGTTATACTTCGGTCAACATCGGGACAAAGTGATGTGACAATGTGACGAGACAAAAAGACATGACCAAGTGATAAAATTTAATTTGACGAGACCAAAAAGAAAATTTGGCGATTTTTTAGTGGCTACGGATTTGTTTGATCGGGTATTAATTACGTGACGTTGAAGACGGATTTTTCGAAGGCGTGTATTTATTTTATCTTCAAAGATAACTTGCTCGTGCTTAATCTTAGAATGATGACTTGATTATCTAGTTTCCGGGTTCGGGGTTGTTGGTTGATGACTCGGATAACTATCACTTAAAGGGGTTACATTGTTGTACTCAGTGTCACGCGCTTAGTCGACGTGGATAATTTCAAGAGGTGTTGTGCTTATAGACTTCTTCAGTGATGCATTGAGTACTTAGATATTTCTCCACCGTTCTTCATTCAACAATAGTGCAAGCTTAAGTCACAAGATCGAAGGATTTTTATTCAGTTTCACGTTTGATGTATCTGGTTCATTCTATCAGTGGTCACTTCAAATTGCTTTCAAGTGGGTTGGTAAAGATAGCCGTGGAGAGTTTATGAGTAGAGATTTTCGATCAGCAGCTGATTCTCACAAAATATATAATTCTTCTTATTTATTATTCTCACGAGATTTCAGGTATATGTGCGTACGATTTGTTGATGGTTCCGAGTTTCGAAACCATCAAGGGGGAAGAAGAAGACACATTGAACGTACAACGAGTACACGTGATGAACTTCATACCTTCTTTTGATTTGAAGACATTCCGGGATGACATTTGTCATAGCCGCAGAGAAAATCAGTGTTTTAACTCGTGGCGTTATCAATCTCTAAACGGTAAAGTACTGATTCGATGAATTGTTTGGTTGTTGCAATTATTCATCATCATTATCCTATATGCATTCCCGGGACTTAATTGA
Organism: Glebionis coronaria; assembly: GCA_025667525.1. NCBI lineage: Eukaryota > Viridiplantae > Streptophyta > Magnoliopsida > Asterales > Asteraceae > Glebionis > Glebionis coronaria. The sequence goes on from JANFOE010000517.1 coordinate 940,158, forward strand.
CTCTGGTGCATCTCCGGAAGAAGATATGTGCATTTCCGGGACTTAATTGACTCTGGTGTTACGATGTCAACTTCATGAATGGGATAAAGTGTCTACTTCAGTATTAGAGCTTCATACTTGGGATTGATTTACTTTCTTCAACTATGTGGGGGAAGAAATGTCTTGATTCTTTCTGGTATGCATAACTTGAACTCTCAGGGGGAAGAAAAATTCAGAAGAATTATTCAAGCGTGAGAAGAAAAGTTGTTGATCTACTTGGTGTACCCCTTACTTTCAATCCCTCTTAGCAACGTTATCATGTTATATATTGGGATTTGCTTGTTAGATTCCGTTGTGCGCTTAATCATTCTAAGCTTTATTGAAAGCTTTGAAGTTGCTTACGAGGATTGTCGGATTAGGGGGAAGCTATTTAAAAGCTTCTACATCAAGTTTATGTGGCATGAATTAGGGGGAAGTTAATTCAGAAGCTTCTCCTCAACCAGAAGTGTATGGGTTACTTAGCTCGTGCCGTTACAGTATTTCTTCTCCAAGTTACTTTAAAGATGAGTCGTTTTGAAGATGAAGGCCTCAGAAGACATCATCAGCATTGGACGCTTCATGAAAGATCTTGTTCTTAATCATTATGTACTTTTTAGGAAAAATATTGTAAGGAATTCTACATGTCGTCCCATGGGGGAAGATTGTTGGAAATTCACTTTATGTGACGACATTTAAGAACTCCCATTAGTTATCATAGTCACACACGCTTAGACTAGACTAGGTACAATGTATAGTGTGTGTGACTATATATACCCCTCCTAGGCTTCCAAGGAGGGGTGTTGCTTGTGTTTCTTTTTCATTTTATTACATTTCCTTTCTTTCTCTTTACACATACAACCACTCTCTCTCTCTAAGCTTCAACAATGGCTACCACCACCATCTACCACCATGTTAGACCACCGGATCATGTAAAGCAAATCCACATGAGGAAACCAACCTTGTGATTAATTGGGAAAAGTGTCATTTTATGGTTAAAAGTGGAATCGTCTTAGGGCACAAGGTTTTGAAAGCGGGGATTGAGGTAGATCAAGCTAAGTTAGACGTCATCGCCAAATTACCTCATCCCAAAACCGTTAAGGGAGTTAGGAGTTTCCTAGGCCACGCGGGCTTTTATCGTCGATTCATCAAGGATTTTTCAAAGATCTCTCGACCTATTACACATCTTCTTGAAAAAGAGGCACGTTTTGTCTTTGACGAAGATTGTGTACGAGCCTTTGAAATCCTTAAGAGGAAACTTACCGAAGCTCCCATTCTTGTTGCTCCCAATTGGAACCTCCCCTTTGAGCTCATGTGTGATGCTAGTGACTACGCTATTGGGGCCGTATTGGGGCAATGTCATGAAAAGCACTTCTTGCCTATTCACTATGCTAGCAAGACGATGACCGAGGCTCAACTTAAATACACTACAACGGAGAAGGAGTTCCTTGCCGTGGGGTATGCATTTTAGAAATTCCGACCTTATCTCGTCTTGACGAAATGCATAGTGTATACGGATCATTCGGCTATCAAGTATCTTATGGCTAAACAAGATGCAAAGCCGAGATTACTTCGTTGGATTCTCCTCCTTCAAGAATTTGATCACAAAATCGTTGACAAAAAAGGAGCCGAGAATCTAGCGGCCGATCATCTTTCTCATTTGGAAGATCCTCACCAAAGTGTTTACGAGCCCAAGGAAATCACCGAAACATTTCCGCTCGAGACACTTGGTGTAGTGAATTCTAAGCTTGATTCTTCCACCCCATGGTTTGCGGACATCACAAATTACCATGCGTGCAACTTCATCATTAAGGGTATGACGACTCAAGAAAAACAAAAATTCTTTCGTGACGTCAAGTTCTACTTTTGGAACGACCCTTAATTGTTTCGAACTTGTGTGGATCAAATTATCCGACGTTGTGTCTTTGGTACCGAAGCTTCTAACATCCTTAGAGCTTGTCACGAGGGACCCACGAGTGGTCACCATGGTGCTAATCTCACGGCTAAGAAGGTCTTTGATGCCGGCTTCTTTTGGCCTACTATTTACCGAGATGCACATGAACTTGTGAAGTCATGTGACTCATGCCAACGACAAGGAAAAGCCTCACAAAAAGATGAAATGCCACAAAATATTATCCAAGTGTGTGAGATCTTTGACGTTAGGGGTATCGACTTTATGGGGCCGTTCCCATCATCTCGTGGTAATAAGTACATCCTTGTCGCGGTTGACTACCTATCTAAGTGGGTGGAAGCTAAGGCTTTGCCCACCAATGATGCTCGTGTGGTAGTCAAGTTTTTGAAAAGCTTGTTTTCTCGGTTTGGAACCCCTCATGCGATCATAAGCGATCATGGAACCCATTTTTGTAACGACCAATTCGAAAGGGTCCTAAGGAAATATGGGGTTACACATCGGCTTTCTACGGCTTATCACCCACAAACGAGTGGTCAAGTCGAGGTTTCGAAACGAGCGTTGAAAAGGATCTTGGAGAGATCCATTGGGGAAAACCGACAATCTTGGTCGGATAGGTTGGACGATGCTTTATGGGCTTTTAGGACCGCTCATAAGACGCCCATCAGGTGCACTCCTTATAAGCTAGTGTATGGGAAGAATTGTCACTTGCCAATTAAACTCGAACACAAGGCTTATTGGGCCCTAAAGCATTGTAATGATGATATGGAGACCGCGGGAAAACACCAGAAAATGCTATTAAATGAATTGGATTAATTAAGGGATATTGCTTATGAAAATTCATTGATTTATAAAGAAAAGACTAAAAAGTTGCATGACTCAAAAATTAAAAACCGGGTTTTTGACATTGGGGATCAAGTTTTGCTTTTTAACTCTCGTTTGAAAATCTTTTCCGGTAAGTTGAAATCCCGTTGGTCCGGTCCATTCACCGTGACTCAAGTTTTTCCATATGGGACCATCGAGCTAGCTCAAAATGATGGCCCCAATTTCAAGGTGAATGTACATAGGTTGAAGCACTACTTTGGCGGGGAAGTTCCATCCTTGAACTACCTCGACCAAATCACCTTTCCCAATGATAATTAGTATTGAGGAGATCGAGTCGAGCTCATGACTCGGTAATAAAAAACGAGGTGCCTCGTGGGGGAGTCCCATGCTTATCCTATGTACATATTATCGCTTTCTAATGTAGTAACGTGTGGGGATTTGTGCCCTTCCAACCTTTGTTCCGTGGTTGTTTGTGAATTGTGGATTTTAGATGTTCATTATCTTCACGATTGGAGCCTCTCGTGTTCATTTATGGGAGCACTCGATCGTTTGCTTTGAAGACTTTCTCAATATCCATGATATATCCTTTGATGTTCTAACCTTAGGTTTATAGCACACTTCATAAACGGCTTTAAATTTAATGGTTACACCCTTTCCATGCTAGATTAGGCATTCGACTACGTCTCTAGTATGGGGTGTTTGCACCCCTAGACTCGAAACATTGAGGACAATGTTTAACTTTAGTATGGGGGTGAATAGATACTTGCCTTGCCAAACCTTCACGCTTTCCAAAGTTTATCTTTTTGTTTATCGTTTTGTTGCAAAATAAGGCTAAAAATGGCTAAATTTTAAAAATTTTCTCATGTTTTTTAAGTGTTTGAAGACACGAATGTAGGTTTTCCGATGGCGAGAATAAGAGTAATTTTTTACTCGACCGTGTGTGTTGAGCACTTAGCTTTGATTCCTTAACTTCACATTAGGCTAAGTCTCTTAAATGAGGACGAGAAATGATAGAGTTAATTATAAGTTACTATGCTAAACGTAGAGTACTCGTATTCCTTCAAAAACTCATGTGTTCTCGTTGCTTGCTTATTCCCCCTTCGCATGTAAATATTTTTTGCTTAATAAATATTGACTTAGCGGTTTAGTCTTGATTGTTGGGTTTCTAGTCTTTTCTAGTAGCTTCCGTGTAATTAAATTGGGAAGACATTAAGGTATCGCCAACGTCACGGTTTTGAAGTATTGGCAACCGAATAATCGAAAGCTTCACCCAATAATAAGATTTCAAGTGCTCACCTAAATCAAGCAAACAATTTGAAGCCCACAAGGCCGAAAAATCTATGCAAAATTAAAATTGAATCAAGCCTTAATATTTGAAGCTTTAAAGATCCGAAATTCGCCTTAGGGTGAGGATATACGTCTTTGGCTAATAAAACCATCGATGAGGTGGATAATAAAAGGCAAGGCAAGACCGAAGTCATAATAAAAGCTTCATGGCGAAGTTGAATAAAAGATCTGAGGTAAACCTATGATAATAAGGCCCTTCCGTTAGGGGGCGTATAAAAGTCTTGGTAATAATTCTCATGTTCAAAACCGTTATAAAACTGATGTAGGTAAATCGTACACGTTTTAGGAAAAACGCGTATGAGCGGCAAGTATTAAGTTATACGCTTTAGGAAAAACGTAAAACCGAATAAATGCGGGTTCGTTCTCGAAGGAGGTGTGTGGATTAATGTGCCAATTATATAAAATCAAGTTTGGATTAGTGACGTTTTTGGTTTAGAATAGAAAAATTAAAGACGAGCTATGACTACGGTTAAACTACGACGTTATGACATAAAACGATGACGTAATTACGTAAAACGCGACAAAATTAAAAATTAAACCTAAAAATTAATTAAAAATTAAAACTAAGTCTAAAATAATGTAAATAAGAATAAAAATCCAATAAATAAATTTTAAAACCTTTTATTAGTTAAATATTCAATTTTTAATGCTAATTAAAGCCCTAAAATCAAATATAATTAAGAAAAAGCCCAATATATTATTTTATTGAACTAATAAGTTACTTATATTATTTAAAGACTAAAAAGTATTTTTCCTAAGTTTTCAAAACTATTTTTCTATTTTTAAAAATCTAAAAACTATTTTTAAACTAAAATAATCATAAAAAATAATAAAATAATGCTAAAAATGATTTGACAATTTTAAAAATCCTAATTTATACTAAGGAACAGTAGAAAAATGAAAAATTTTGAAAACACTAAAATTTTGCACTAAAAGACAAAACTAATTATAATTAAAACTCTAACTAAACTAAATTAATTATAAAAATTAATTAAAAAGGTGAACAGTAAAAACTTTTTACACTCTAAGTCTAATAAAATTGTTAAAACTGAAAAATATTAATTTATCACATTAAAAGACAAAAACAAAAATATTAAAAGTAATTTAAAATAACAATTAAATGTAAAAAATAGGAGATGAACAGTAACAGAAAAATAAATTAAGCAAAAAAATCAAAAATAAAATAAGAAAAATAACAAAATTGGTTTCAGGTCCTAACTCCTATTTTTGGCCACTAAAGACAAAATTTTGAGTAATCTGAAAGTGACATGTGCCCACTTTTTGTTTCCTAGCAAAGTAGGGGAATTTTAATACTAGCAGTGGGAATTTGGTTCCCACTGTTAGTACAAAAAACGTGTCTGGTGCAATTATGAGCTTAGGAAAGCTCTTTCTTGAGTTTTTCTTGGACAATAAGGCACCGCTACACTCAGTGGAGTGTAGGGAGTCTGTTTAATCACAAAAACCAACAAGTAACAACACAAAATCACACAGAAAAGGCACAAATAAGTGACTGTTAAGGCTATATTCTTCTGATGAATAGTAACCTGAACTAAATGGCACAAATACGAATTTCAAAAGCCAAATTCTCAATCACAACATCACCAAATCACAAACAAAGTTAATAAAACCCTAGATTAACCTATTATCTAACAATGAGCAAGATTATATAGCCTAAATTACTAAAACATGGCAGTTTTAAGAGACTTACTGAATTTGACTAGTTATGACTTTAAAAATAACAAGCAACTTCAAACCAAGCCTTACTAATCTAAATACAAAGCACCAAATAAGACTAAAACAACTTGAGGGAGATGTTTAACTGGATTTTGACCCAAGAATTTGTCAAATTCTTGCCTTAAAACCCAAATCTAAACACCCCTTTATATTTCAGAAACTGAAAATTATCAAACCAAGTGAGCTCAAATCCTACCCAAATTGATTTTTACCTATCTAGACATGCATAAAAGGCATCAATAATCATAAACAAACAACTATACACACAAGAACAGGTTTACACAAATTCTTACACAAAATCACATAAAAATCAAGCAAAAGTCTTAGTGGGGTTCAAGCCAATTTACCAGGGCTGATGCCTTCCAAGAAGACTTGTTGAGAGCTTTTTGTGAGCTTATGGAGAGCTTATGATGGCTGATGTAGAGAAATGATGGTGGTGGATATCAATCATCCACTCACCCAATATATCTTGAAAATCTTGCAAACTTGAACCTGCCAAATAAAATCAAAAGGAAAAGTGACCTGTTTACAAGGCTTATAAGCTATGAGTCTGATTTATTGAGAAAATCAGCTTATAGCTTATAGCTTATAGCTTATAGATAAAAAAATGAAATGAAACTTTTCAAACCATAGAACTTGAAACCACAGAAAATCTTGACAAAAGCTGCACCACAAGTATGAAGTTACCTTCACAATCCACTATCACTTCATGTGAAAGTGAAATTCATCTTATGAACACTTTTTTCAAAATACTTCTTAAAATACGATTTTTCTGAATATTAGTTTAAAAATTGAAACCTCTTGCAAACTTAAAAATAATTTGCATCAAATGTTAATTAAACTAAGAAAAACAATAAAAGTATGGAACTCAGTCTTGTAAATTAATTTATCAAATACTGTAAATATTCATTTAAGTAAAAAAAAAGTACAAGCTGGAACAAAAGGGTCATCACAACATGATGCCTCAATTTATATTACAAGAAAGAAGAGTCTAGAATCTAAAATAAAATATTACAAAACCTAAACCCTAATGTTTGAATGTCCAAATCTGCCCTTTGAATCTTTGACTGAAAATTGGTCAATTCGTGTCCATGTGATTGCCAGTTGTTATGAAGTGATCTTGGCCTTTAATATACTCCTTAGCCAACAAGTTTCATTCTAGATTGTTGATTTTGGTCGGTTTTTGGGAAGAGAGGACAAGGACGGGTGCAGGGGAGGTCGTGGTGGGCCCATTGGAGTCACATGAGAATGTTTTCTGAGCTGGGATGGGTTTAGGAGGGTGTTAATTTCCATTCTGGAAACTTAATCTTAATACCCCTTTGATTTGAACATGATTAGCATCTAGGGTTTATGGGGATTAGGAGATGAGGAACAGGGATATTAATCCATTTTTGGGGAGGTGTTGGGTGTTTAGCGCCAAAAGAATAGTTTATTTAATCCGTTTAAAATGGATTAATAAACTTATTTTTGGTTTAGTGGAAGCTGAGGTGTATGGGTGACGTGGTGGGGTTGGATGAGGTGGAGGGACAGGAGTGGCGGGAGAGAGTTTGTTTGTTTGGCAGAATGAGTCCCTATACTTCCTTGTCTTGTTCACTTAGCATTAAACAACCCAAAACTCTTTTTCCTTTATAAAATGTTTGGACAACTTGCTGAATTTGGCCCAAACAATTTTCTAACATGTTTCAAGGACTTCTCTTGAAATTTCTTCATATTCCAAGGACTAAACTTGTAAATACTTGATATTTTAGGGACCCATAAGTAATTTCGAGGATTTATAGGGGTATAAAATGACAAGTCTTCAATTCTTGAGGGACCAATTTTGCCAATCTTTAAAACTTCAAGGACTTGAATGGAAATTCATGATTTGGGCCCGGTTCTTTGCGCGGCTTCATTTCCCGTGTTCGTTTTTCCTTGATTCCTTTGATCTTTTGTTGATTACACGATATCCGTACCTAAAATACACAAGGAACAAACACAGGCATATTTTTGGGTATTTTGATGATATTTTAAGCGTTTTAAGCCCGATTTGGACGATGAGACTATGTATATTTACAGTCTCATCACTCCCCCATACTAAACCATTACCGTGTCCCCACGCAATGCTAGAATTAAGTATCATAGCACTTCCAAAAATCATTTTATGGTGACATTTATTAAAGACATAAACTTAAATAAACTACTTCATGTGTTTTAGACATAATGTATTGTTTTCATCACAATAAAGTGACTTTTAGGATCATAGAACAAGAACACGTGAATGCTTCGTTAGAAATAATTTCGTCGTCCTCGATTTTCACCCAATTCCATGCTAAGCGTGCAACGAGATCATTGTTATTATAAGTTAGCAACATGCTCATATCTCATGAGTGTTAATCACGAACCTAAACTCCCTTATTCCTACTTGGTATCTCTTATATTTTATTTTGTCTTAATGATCACGAGGATACATCATTGACTTATGCGTGAATAGATATTAAGTCTAAAAATAGAGTCTTAACGGTGTAACCAAAATCATTAAATTAATAATCCATCCTAATAGACAACGATGTCAAAAAATTAAGTCAACAAGAAGGATCAATAAACACGGTTTTATAACGGTTTTGAACATGAGACTTATTACCAAGACTTTTATACGCCCCCTAACGGAAGGGCCTTATTATCTTTGGTTTACCTCCATCTTTTATTCAACTCCGCCATGGAGCTTTTATTATGACTTCGGTCTTGCCTTGCCTTTTATTATCCGCCTCATCGGTGGTTTTATTAGCCAAAGACGTATATCCTCACGCTAAAGCGACTTTTGGATCTTTAAAGCTTCAAAGATTAAGGCTTGATTCACTTTCAATTTGGGCATAGATTTTTCGGCCTTGTGAGCTTCAAATTTTTGCTTAATTAGGTGAGCACTTGAAATCTTATTATTAGGTGAAGCTTTCGATTATTCGGGTGCCAATACTTCAAAACCGTGACGCTGGCGATACCTTAATGTTTTCCCAATTTAATCACATGGAAGCTACTAAAACAAATTAGAAACCAACAATTGTGACTAAACCGCTAAATCAATATTTATTAATAATTTAATATGCAAAAGCGTGGGGAGAATAAGCTAATAATTACTACACATGAGATCGTGACGATTACGAGACTTATAAATAACTCTAACATTTCTCGTCCTCATTTAAGAGACTTAGCCTAAAAAGTTAAGGAATCGAAGCTAAGTGCTCAACACGCACGGTCGAGTCAAAAATTACTCTTATTCTCACCATCGGAAAACCTACATTCGTGTCTTAAACACTTATGAAAAATACAAAAAAATTTAAAATTTGGCCATTTTTAGCCTTATTTGCAACAAAATGATAAGAAAAAGATGAAATTTGGATAGCGTGTTGACGTAAGCAAGGTGAAGTATCTACTCACCCCCCATACTAAAACTAAACATTGTCCTCAATGTTTCGAGTCTAGGGGTGAAAACACCCCCATACTAGAGACGAAGTCGAATGCTTAATCTCGAGCATGGAAAGGGTAAAACGAATAACCTAAAAGCCGTTTATGAATTATGCTAATAAGATAAACGTTAGAACGTAAAAGGATATTGATGCGTAAAATCTAGTTTTCCCAAAATTAACCTTTACTAGATTATAACACGGGCAGTGTACCCTTGTCAATTGTAAAATAGTATTAGCAAATATCGGGTTCGAACACAGGGACTATTTATAGTTGAAATATTAGTTAGTAAAAATGCGTAACGAGTAACAAATTGGTTTTAGTCTTAGTGAAGACTTGCTTATAAAAACAGTGAAAATATTCAAGATTTCAAATATGGATAAAAGATACGCTTGCTTGGACCGTGAATGACTATGAGTTATTCCTTAGGTATGAAAATATCGATAAACTTCTAATGTAAAATCCTAAGTTCCTTTCGAATACCGGATTTCTCCAATTACCTAACCATGCAACGATTCCTTTCGAATACCGTTAACACCTCAAGTAATAGTGCATAAAGTTTCAAGCTGATAAGTGAGAATTAATTTATAAGCTTCCTTTCGAATAGCTTACTAACTCCTAAACCGATTTCTCTTAATTTAGTAGCTAGCGTTTGTGTGAATATCTACTTATGAAAATTGTTGTTAATGACTCCTTTCGAATATCATTCACTTATAATCAACTAAAGACATGCCGATTAATTCGTTCCTATTTTAGTAAAAATTACGGATTCCTTTCGAATACCCGTTTTTAGATTACCAAACAAGAGTATAAACAATTTTGACAAGATAATTAAGTTATTAACCCAAACGGATCCCCAATTAATCTCAACAAATCAATCGAATTTCCAACCCAAAATCTAACACATAAACATCACATAATCCAAGCAAACGTATAAAGAAATTAGCTACTCATGATTGTAACAAACACAATTGAATATGTAAAAGACATACTTTAATCTTGCTATTAAAATGATAGAAAATGAATACCAAATTGAGAAAAAAAAGTTCCAATGATCTTCAAAGTAACAAAGTAAAAAAACTTGAAGTAACAATTGTTCAATAGAAACTTATGATGATAATGAAAATGATGCTAAAGCTTGATGATGATGATTCTTGAATTATATCTTCAAGAATGGATGTGTGTAATATGGATGTTGAGTGTATGATGATATGAATGGATTCCCATCTTGTGTGGATGTTGTGTTCCTTAAATACTCCTCCTGGGACATCAAAAAACGTCTAGCAATAATGTCCCATGATGTCCACTAACTCTTTAGCTTCCCCCTTAATGAGGAATAAAAACAGAGTTTGTAACTGCAAAAAGACCAGTTGCGGCGCAACTGAATGGTCTTGCGCCGCAACTCTTGTTCCGCAAGTGCCAAGTCCTGTAGCTTCTTTAGTTGCGCCGCAACTCTTGAGTCTTGCGCCGCAATTGGTGATCCGAGAAACCATGATCTGTAGCAACTTCTGTTGCGCCGCAACAGGTATGTCCTGCGGCGCAACTCTTGATCCGAGGCTGAACTGATTTAGGTGTAAAACTTTTGCTTTGCCCCTTTTGGTCCCAAATCTTTACAGCAACATGAGCAGATTTGATGAGCCTTTACCAAGTAGCTGCTCGCTCTTGGGCTAGCCAGTCTTTCTGGTGGAATAAGCATCACCCTGGGAGACTAGAACCCAGCCCAACTCTTAGAACGTGAATCAATGGTGAGTGGGGGTACCCTGATGATTTTAGGCAAACCATCACAGCCGTCAACGGATTTGATATGTCTTTACCAGAAGCCGTACCCTTCTGGACTCGCCAATTCTTAGCAATGAAGCATCGGTGAATTGAACACCCTATAGCTTTAAGCAAGCTATTACAGCTATCAACGGATTTGATAAAATCTTTACCAAGAGCCGTACCCCCTTGGATTAGCCACTTTTCAGTCTAGGACCATGGCAAGTGAAAACCATCCAGTTTTGGGTAACCTGGCAACCATCAACGGATTTGATGTGTCACACCAAGAGCCGTACCCTCAAGGTAAATCAACTCTTTCTTGTCGGTAAGACATGGTGAGTTGAGAACCTACAAAACACACTTTACACAAAATATAAGCAATACGGGGTCTATCCATTACGTTTAGGACACAAAACATAACAAATATCGCTATGAAAAACTCGTATAAATGAGCGATATCAAACCCCCCATACTTAAGCATTTGCTTGTCCCTAAGCAAATCCGACTCAAACCGTAATGTTTTTTTTTTTTTTTTTTTTTTTTTTGAGAAAGACTCTAAATGACTCAAATGGGACTAAAATAAACGTTATAGGGGACAAAACTAACTAATTTCCCGACTCACCCCCCCATACTTGACTAACACATTGTCCCTAATGTGTTCCATCAAAAGAAAATCTAACTAAAAGGGAAATTAAAATAAAATTAGAAAAATAAAAGGGAAAAGAAAAAATAACACCGTGCGAGTTCCGATTGATGAGGTCTGAATTCCGAGTCTACTCCGCACGTGCTGAACTTAATGCCAGTCTTAAACACAACTGAAAAAGAAAAAGTACAACAACAATCAAAGAAGCCCCACAAACGGCTTCAACTTCTTCACTCATCATCCGTAGGTGGTGGTTGGTACCACATGGGAGGTGGGTTGTATTCAGTCCACCCACTTGCTGCCTCGGAATTCTGCACATGATACTGGGAAGTGGCCATATAATCCCACATGGGCTGGTATCGCTGCATGTGGTACTGCGTGTAATCCCCAAACTGGTGCAAATCTGAGCGGGTCCTCTCGACCTCTGTTCTGAGCTGATGAGCCTCCGCATATGTCTCATCCACTCGGTGCCCAATCCTATACAATTCCTGCATCATAGGATTAAAATCAAACTGCCCAGGTTGTGGGGGAACTGCTCCCGCTGCGTTTGCATTACCCGCTTCTTCCTCATACTCTTCCTCAGCATCGTCACCCTCCTCCTCTTGCACATGACCAACATACACTCGGTTTGCGGTTACAATATTTGCTCGTTGCAAATCATTCATTGTAAACGTCTTCCATCCCACCGGTGTACCGCACCTTTGAATCCCCGCCTGATTTAGAATACCCAAATTCCTTGCAATCCTCGTAATAAAGTGGCCACAAACCATAGGCCCTGCAGCTTGTCGTCCTGACCCTTTATCGCTCATATACTCAACCAATGCCCACGGGACATTCACAAACTGATTCGGGTCCCTCTTTGCGAAGAAAAACAAAAGCCACAAATCATCAAGATACACCTTGTCCTGATGCTGAAATCGGTGCAAGAATGAATTGGAGATACCTTTTTCAAGCACTCTAAGTATCGGATCCGTCAGATTGTTTGCTTTGTTGGTGCGTGCGTGAGGCCTATGTCCGGACAAATCAAACCATACCTCATCTTTCCTACCCCGAATTGCATTCCAGTCCCAACTTCCCTCACAAATATAATTTGGCATATTGGATTTATCCATATATTCAGCTTCCGTGAATAAACCCGCCAAATACCCAAACTGTGGTAGGGTGACCTCATGAGCTCGCCCCCCTAACCGAAACTGAATTATCTCGGCACCATAAACTTCATGACTATGATCCGGAACCGGGTCAACTGTCAAAGTAGAGTAAAATTCGAGACAGAGTTCTCGATAAATTTTCTCCCGGACACTAAATGCTCTCCTCCAAACGTCCACCTCAAAAGGTGGCGCCCCTGCCCTGCTTATAAACTGAGTAGTCAAAAACGGATTCAACTCAGCAGTTATTCCCAAGTTATCTAGCATACCCCAATCTAAGAACTTCGGGGGATGAACCGCTTTATTCTGAAGCAAGGCCAAATTGTTATTAAACCGGATCTTTTCATCAGCTGTGCATCCCGGCCATTTTAGCCAAGGGTGCACTTCTTGTCTCATGAGCATGGATTCAGCGGATGGAACCGATGAGTGGGTCACTCGAGGTGCTCTGGATGATTCTCCCATCTCTGGCTCCTCAACAGCTTGACGTTTGCCCTACAAAAACAAACAACAACAACAACGAAACAAAACTACATTGTTAGAATCCTATTATTCTGTCTCGGGCTCTTTCTTGCGCCGCAGCTATTCCCTCTTGCGGCGCAACTGGGTGTTTTCTGGGCAAAAACTGCAGCAACAAGGAACCCCAAAAAGACCAAATCTAAACCTAAAAATCCTAACACTAAACGATATTAGGCCTAATTAACTTATGTTACTAATTAACTAATCTTAATACTAAAGAACCCTAATTAAAAACTTTCCCCCAAATTAATTGTACATCAAGAACCCTAATTAAAACTAAAATTAAGAATTTAAAAGGAATATACAACATACCGATCTCCTCATGAATGAATTGATTGATTTTTAAGAAAAGATTTGATGAAAATTCGAAGATGGAGATTAGTGTGTGTTTTTGTGTGTTTGCTGCGGCGCTAAGATTGTGTGAGAGAAATAATATGTGTGAGGGTTTTTAAAAGATAAGAAACTGATGTTTATCCACACATGAAGGTCTTGCGGCGCAAGACAACTAGTTGCGGCGCAACTGTATACACGCAATTTATCAACCACCCTCGAACCTGGACTTGCGGGGCAAGACCATGGGTTGCGGCGCAGCTATATAAACACCAAAATTTACAACTATTTTCGTATCCTAACTTGCGGCGCAAGACAGAGGAGTTGCGGCGCAACTCTTGATCCGAGATGTTTTCCTTCTAATTGACTTAAACACTAATACTAAAACATACTATAAAAACTCCTAAGTTACTAAAATAACTAAAGTCAGTAAAAATAATCAAAATAAGAGAAGTTAAAAGAGAAATGATACAACAAACCGGGGTTTAATCCGGAAATGCTCGTTTTTTTTTCTCGAGTCATGAGCTTGACTCCTCGTTGTGCCGAGAATCTAGAACGGGTAAAACCCATCCTCCATCGTCATACCGTTCTCCTCATCTTCCTCATGATATAGCTTGACTCTTTGACCATTAACAATAAATGATCCGCCCTCATCCGTTTCTAACTCCACATATCCACTCGAAAAGACCCGTCTCACCAAATACGGACCCGTCCACTTTGATCTCAACTTAGGTGCTTTAAATTTGTACTTCGATTGAAACAAAAGCACCTTGTCCCCTTCCTTAAACTCTTTCCGCCTAATTTTCAAATCATGGACCATCTTAGTTCTTGCCTTATAAAGAGCGGAATTCTCGTATGCGTTCCATCTTAACTCGTCTAGCTCATGGAGTTGTAAAAATCTAGTTTCGCCACTAGCTAGTAAATCCATGCTACATTCTTTAAGCGCCCAATACGCCTTATGCTCTATCTCCATGGGTAAATGACACGTTTTCCCATATAGCATCTTGAACGGGGTGGTCCCAATCGGAGTCTTGTAAGCTGTCCTAAATGCCCATAATGCTTCATCCAATTTCTTTGACCATAAAGACGGATTATTGTTGACCGTCTTTTCCAAAATCCGTTTAATCGCCCGATTGGTATTTTCGACTTGCCCACTTGTTTGAGGGTGGTAGGAAGTCGAAAACCGGTGTTGTACCCCATATCTTTTCAAAACTTTCTCCATTTGGGCGTTTGCAAAATGGGTTCCCCGATCACTTATCAAAGCTTTTGGCATGCCAAACCTACAAAACAAGCTTCGCAAAAATTCAATAACAACGTTAGCATTATTAGTAGGTAGTGCCTTTGCCTCGACCCATTTTGATACATAATCCACCGCCACCAAGATGTAGACATTTTTGTTTGACGGTTTAAACGGCCCCATGAAATCAATTCCCCAAATATCAAACACTTCGCACACTTGTATACTTTGTTGCGGCATCTCGTCTCGTTTTGTAACCGTTCCTTGCCTTTGACACGAATCACATGTCCTCACTAAGGTGCGTGCTTCCTGAAAAATAGTAGGCCAATAGAAACCTGCATCAAACACCTTCTTTCCCGTCACGGTTGGACCATAATGTCCTCCCGTTGGACCATGGTGACATTCATCGAGAATTCGCCTTGTATCGGCTCCATAAACACACCTTCTCACCATTCCATCGGCACACATTCTAAATAGAAACGGCTCCTCCCAAAAGTAATACTTGGCATCCGAGTATAGCTTTTTCCGTTGTTGATAAGTAAGCAATCTACTAACGACTCCACCCGCTAAATAATTGGCTATGTCGGCGTACCAAGGACCCCGTTCACCAACTGCTTTTCCAACAAATGCCAATCTTTCATCCGGAAAGGTGTCTCGAATATCCTCCTCATTCAAAGCTCCAAGACTCGGATTCTCCAAACGGCTCAAATGATCCGCCGCCACATTTTCTCTACCCCGCTTATCTTGGATCTCCACATCAAATTCTTGCAAAAGTAAGATCCACCTAATCAATCTCGGCTTCGCATCTAACTTTGAAAACAGAAACTTCAAGGCCGAGTGATCCGTGAACACTACCGTTTTACTCAATACCAAATAAGACCGAAATTTATCGAACGCGAACACAACAGCTAGTAACTCCTTCTCGGTAGTGGTATAATTTTGCTGAGCTTCGTTCAATGTCTTGCTTGCAAAATAAATCGGCCTAAAATGTTTCTCAATCCTTTGACCCAATACCGCCCCTACCGCAAAATTGCTCGCGTCACACATCAACTCAAAGGGTAGATCCCAATTTGGCGAGATTAGAATGGGTGTGTTCGTTAATCTTTCCTTCAACAATTCAAATGCCTTCATACAATCCTCCGAAAATTCGAACTTTGTATCCTTCTCTAACAAACGAGTCATCGGCCTAGTTATCTTTGAAAAATCCTTAATAAACCGCCTATAAAACCCCGCGTGTCCTAGAAAGCTTCTCACTGATTTCTCGTTCGTTGGAGGTGGTAATTTTGCTATAACTTCAATCTTTGCTCTATCAACCTCAATTCCCGCCTTAGAAATTTTGTGCCCCAACACTATTCCTTCTTTCACCATGAAATGGCATTTTTCCCAATTAAGCACCAAATTTGTTTCTTCGCACCGTGCCAGCATCTTATCTAAACTCTCTAAACATCCATCGAATGAACTCCCATAAACCGAAAAATCGTCCATAAAAACCTCCATGGAATTCTCAATCATATTCTGAAAAATCGCCATCATACACCTCTGAAATGTTCCCGGTGCATTACATAACCCAAATGGCATCCGTCTATAAGCAAAGGTGCCGAAAGGACAAGTAAATGTTGTTTTCTCTTGGTCCTCGGGGTCAATTGGAATTTGAAAATAACCCGAGAAACCATCAAGGAAACAATAAAACTCGTTCCCCGCCAACCTTTCTATCATTTGATCCATAAATGGCAATGGAAAATGATCCTTTCGAGTCGCCTCATTTAACTTCCTATAATCGATACAAACCCTCCAGCCCGTCACTGTTCTTGTCGGTACCAATTCATTCTTTTCGTTCAACACCACAGTCATTCCACCTTTCTTCGGTACACAATGTACCGGACTAACCCAGGGGCTATCCGCTATCGGGTAAATTATACCTGCATCCAAAAGTTTAACAATTTCCTTCTTGACCACATCCTGCATATTCGGGTTAAGTCTCCGTTGTCTTTGGACAACAGGTTTTACATCATCTAAAAAGTTAATTTTATGTTTACAAAAATCAGAACTTATACCCGGAATATCAGAAATACGCCAAGCGAAAGCCTTTTTATGGCTTTTAAGGACCGTTAGTAATTTAATCTTTTCGTCTTCCAAAAGTGAAGACGAAATAATAATTGGGAGACTAGAATTACCATCTAAGAATGCATACTCGAGATGTGCTGGCAATTGCTTAAGTTCCAAATCCTTCGGAGGATCCTCAATAGAAGTCTTGATCCTCTCCCCGTCGTTAACCACCAACTCCTTCACTTCATCCGAGCTTCCCTCTTCATTCGCCTCTTCTTTAACAATGGAATTCAGCCTTTCCATTTCCGCCTCTGCTTCCAAAATGCCTTCCCAATCAAGGTCATAAGCTGCTTCATCTAGAACATCTATTCTAAAACAAGATTCATCTGTAGAATATGAATGTTTCATTGCTTGCTTCAAAGAAAATGTTGCCCTTTCATTACCCAAACCCAAAGAAATTTCGGTATCCCGAACCCGTATGATAGCATCTGCGGTGTTTAAAAATGGTCTACCCAAAATGAGAGGAACTTTTTCATCCTCCTCCATTTCAAGAATAACAAAATCCACGGGATATAAAAATTCTCCGACCCGTATGAGCATATTTTCGGCAATACCCAATGGATATTGATAAGATCGATCGGCCAATCTTATACTCATACGTGTTGGGGTTAAAACACTTGAAGACAATTTAGTGTAAATAGAGTAGGGCATTAAGTTAATGCTTGCCCCTAAATCCGCTAATGCACTAAAAGTAAGTTTATCATTAAAAGTGCAAGTTAAGAGAAAACTTCCGGGATCTTCAAGTTTCGGTGGAATAGATCTCTTCACAATTGCTGAACATTCGGCATTTAAGAACGCGGTGGTTTTCTCCATGTAATCACCTTTCCCACTCACAAGTTCCTTCATGAACTTTGCATAATTTGGCATACCCGCAATAAGATCAACTAAAGGAACATTAATCTTAACAGTCTTCATTAACTCGATGAATTTCCCGTATTGTTCCTTTTTCTTTTCTTTTCGAAGTCTATGCGGATATGGGATATGTGGCTTATATGGCCCTTTTTGTTCGATTTCCGGCTCTTTTCCTTTATTATCACCCTTTGGTTCCTTCCCAGGTCTCGACTCCATTTCTATCTCTTCCTCGTCGTCCGAATCACTATCTATGGGTTCCTGGCTCATTTTGAAATCTCGGACCACCAGTTGCGGCGCAACTCCATCCTCTTGCGGCGCAAGTGGTTGGTCATTGACAATTGGGTTTCCTTCGGATGACGAGTTGCGGCGCAAGTCCCTACTATTGCGGCGCAACTTGTCTGTTTCAGCTGTTTTTCCTGTTTTGTCTTTATTTAGCACCAATTCTCGGTTCCCCCCATACTTAGGTCCAGACCTAGTCTCCACAACGTTCACATGCTCATCACGATTATTTGGTGGTACATACTTCGACCCTTGGTTCGATGATCCTCCGGTGTTGTTTTGATTTTGCCTCGGATTTGGTTGGGTTGAACTTGGCATTTGACCCGTTGGTCGGTTCGAGAACTTTTCACTTAATCTTTCAAATTTTCGCTCCAAGTCTTGCATGTTAGCTTGGGTGTTCCGTTGGTTTTGCTCCCATTTTGCGGTGAATCCTTTCATGGAGTTAGCCATCATATCATTAGCTGCCTTTTGGGAGTAGACAAAATCTTTCATCATTTCCTCAAAATTCTGTTCGGTATGCTCCTCCTTTTGTTTCGATTGGTTGGGTTGAAATCTCGCCTCATTTCTGTTTCCCTGATTCTTATTTCCATACCCACTATTTCCCCGGTTTTGATACCCATAGTTGGCATAGTTAGCCTCCTCAGATTTCGGCTCACAATCATCCGTGTAGTGAGGTCCCCCGCATTTCCCACAACCGTTTTTCACTAAGTGTACATCTTTCTCCAAACGATCCATTCGGCTTTTCATTTCCTTACCCAAGGCTTTAATCTCATTCACCACTTCTTTGTTGCTACCACTACTACCTCCTTCTTCAACTTGGTTTACCGTTCCTCTGGTTCTCCTATTCCTATTAATCCGATCCCTAGCAATATGAGCTTGAACTTGATCTTCCATCATTCGGTGAGCCTCGTTTGGTGACTTGTATAAGAAACTGCCACCACCCGCCAAATCCAAGTCATGTTGAGAACGACTATCCAAACCGTAGTAGAAGATATCAATAACTTCATCCTTATCTAAATCGTGCCCATGGCAGTTCCTTAACAATTCCTTAAGCCTAATCCAAGCACTTGTTATGGTCTCGTTGTCCCATTGTTGAAAAGAACGGATTTGGTTCAATAGCTTCCTGCGCAAGATGGGTGGAAAAAATCTTGTTACAAAAAGCTCCCTCATTTCTTCCCAAGTTGCAATCGTACCCGGCTCTAATTCATTAAACCACGTTTTCGCCTCTCCCGTGAGAGACGATGGAAACAAACTTAGCATAACGCTTTCCTCGTGACCCGCTCCATATCGAAACATTCTACATGTCTCTATGAAACTCGCCACATGCTTGTGCGGGTCGGACTTGAAATGTCCGTCAAAGGTACTATCTTGAATCATCTTTAAGTGATGACCTTTAACGGAAAAGTCATCCCCCAAATCCGGTGCCACAATAGCCGACCCATTCGTCTGTGGTACCATCCTATTCCTATCGATCATCGGTATGTCAAAAGGATTGGGTTGGTTTTCTAGTCTAATATCATCATCTTCGTTTTCTGCCATTTCTTCTTCAAAAACTGGTTCAACTTCCTCCTCGGAGGGTATGCTTTCACTATAAACTACCGAAGCGGCTGCTCCTAAACTCCGTTTCCTCAAAAGTTTTTCCGGATCCGAAAGAGGACTTTGCACTTGTTTCCCTTGGGATCTCGTGTACATACACAATCAATAATCCTGAAAATCACAACACAAACAAAAATACCCGTGAAAAATATTCAAACAAGTAATCAAACAATAAACTAAAAACTTCAACTAAATCAAGTCCCCGGCAGCGGCGCCAAAAACTTGATGCGTAAAATCTAGTTTTCCCAAAATTAACCTTTACTAGATTATAACACGGGCAGTGTACCCTTGTCAATTGTAAAATAGTATTAGCAAATATCGGGTTCGAACACAGGGACTATTTATAGTTGAAATATTAGTTAGTAAAAATGCGTAACGAGTAACAAATTGGTTTTAGTCTTAGTGAAGACTTGCTTATAAAAACAGTGAAAATATTCAAGATTTCAAATATGGATAAAAGATACGCTTGCTTGGACCGTGAATGACTATGAGTTATTCCTTAGGTATGAAAATATCGATAAACTTCTAATGTAAAATCCTAAGTTCCTTTCGAATACCGGATTTCTCCAATTACCTAACCATGCAACGATTCCTTTCGAATACCGTTAACACCTCAAGTAATAGTGCATAAAGTTTCAAGCTGATAAGTGAGAATTAATTTATAAGCTTCCTTTCGAATAGCTTACTAACTCCTAAACCGATTTCTCTTAATTTAGTAGCTAGCGTTTGTGTGAATATCTACTTATGAAAATTGTTGTTAATGACTCCTTTCGAATATCATTCACTTATAATCAACTAAAGACAGGCCGATTAATTCGTTCCTATTTTAGTAAAAATTACGGATTCCTTTCGAATACCCGTTTTTAGATTACCAAACAAGAGTATAAACAATTTTGACAAGATAATTAAGTTATTAACCCAAACGGATCCCCAATTAATCTCAACAAATCAATCGAATTTCCAACCCAAAATCTAACACATAAACATCACATAATCCAAGCAAACGTATAAAGAAATTAGCTACTCATGATTGTAACAAACACAATTGAATATGTAAAAGACATACTTTAATCTTGCTATTAAAATGATAGAAAATGAATACCAAATTGAGAAAAAAAAGTTCCAATGATCTTCAAAGTAACAAAGTAAAAAAACTTGAAGTAACAATTGTTCAATAGAAACTTATGATGATAATGAAAATGATGCTAAAGCTTGATGATGATGATTCTTGAATTATATCTTCAAGAATGGATGTGTGTAATATGGATGTTGAGTGTATGATGATATGAATGGATTCCCATCTTGTGTGGATGTTGTGTTCCTTAAATACTCCTCCTGGGACATCAAAAAACGTCTAGCAATAATGTCCCATGATGTCCACTAACTCTTTAGCTTCCCCCTTAATGAGGAATAAAAACAGAGTTTGTAACTGCAAAAAGACCAGTTGCGGCGCAACTGAATGGTCTTGCGCCGCAACTCTTGTTCCGCAAGTGCCAAGTCCTGTAGCTTCTTTAGTTGCGCCGCAACTCTTGAGTCTTGCGCCGCAATTGGTGATCCGAGAAACCATGATCTGTAGCAACTTCTGTTGCGCCGCAACAGGTATGTCCTGCGGCGCAAATCTTGATCCGAGGCTGAACTGATTTAGGTGTAAAACTTTTGCTTTGCCCCTTTTGGTCCCAAATCTTTACAGCAACATGAGCAGATTTGATGAGCCTTTACCAAGTAGCTGCTCGCTCTTGGGCTAGCCAGTCTTTCTGGTGGAATAAGCATCACCCTGGGAGACTAGAACCCAGCCCAACTCTTAGAACGTGAATCAATGGTGAGTGGGGGTACCCTGATGATTTTAGGCAAACCATCACAGCCGTCAACGGATTTGATATGTCTTTACCAGAAGCCGTACCCTTCTGGACTCGCCAATTCTTAGCAATGAAGCATCGGTGAATTGAACACCCTATAGCTTTAAGCAAGCTATTACAGCTATCAACGGATTTGATAAAATCTTTACCAAGAGCCGTACCCCCTTGGATTAGCCACTTTTCAGTCTAGGACCATGGCAAGTGAAAACCATCCAGTTTTGGGTAACCTGGCAACCATCAACGGATTTGATGTGTCACACCAAGAGCCGTACCCTCAAGGTAAATCAACTCTTTCTTGTCGGTAAGACATGGTGAGTTGAGAACCTACAAAACACACTTTACACAAAATATAAGCAATACGGGGTCTATCCATTACGTTTAGGACACAAAACATAACAAATATCGCTATGAAAAACTCGTATAAATGAGCGATATCAGATATCATCGGATACCGGAATCTCCAAAGGCAACGATCGAAGCTCGAGTGATCCGTAAAACGAACACGAGAGGCTTCAATGGTGTTGATGAACCTAATAAATCACAATCACAAACAACCACGGAACAAAGGTTGGAAGAGCACAAGTCCCCTCGTTACATTAAACTTAGGAAAGCAATAATATTTACAAGGATAAGCATGAGAATCCCCCACGAGGTACCTTGTTTTTGATAACCGAGTCAAAAGCTCGACTCGAATCCCCATAAATGTGATCATTTAGGGATAATCATGGTATGGTCATTTTTGGTGGGGCTTACATGATAAAGAATGTCCAAAATGTGGAGTCCATTGATCGTTAGACTCAATGGTTATGAACCATTATATCTAGGTTGATCATCATTCATATGATAACATAGCGGAATAAGAACAATGATCATAACAAGGTGTTTGGACACAAAGAACACGAATTAAAACAAATGGATTGCTAATTATATTAATAATCAACAATCACTAGGTGTGTGTACATTGAATCCCACACCTAGTCGACACACGCTTTAGGTTTACATTGTATGAATTGAATTGTGAATAAAACCTAAGACTCTTGTTCCTTTTATAGTGGAAGAAACAGAATCTACAAGAGATAATATCAAATAAACATCTAAATCTTCTATTTAGATAAACTATATATTGTGTATATCATAAATAATATACTCAATATATTCCCTAAATAGAATTCTCCATCAAATCTTCAACATCCATCAGCGTTTGACTTTGTTGACTGCGTTTGACTTTTGTTGACTTCTGTCAACGCCCAATTTGCTCTTGTCAACGCTGGAATTACTCTTGTCAACGCTTGAACAAATGTCTTGATATTTTCTTCGATTTTGAGTTTCTGCCACATCAACTTTTTGACCCAACAAGGTTTCCACAATTGGTATCAGAGCCTAAGGCTCTTGATATCTAGGTCCGACGAGGTGTTCGTGTTTCGAGAAGAAAAGAAAAATCCGTCTAGGGTTTTTCTGGACGTTTTTGTGTGCGCAGCAGCATTCAGAAGGGCATAACTTTTTATTGAACCGTTGGATCGCCACGAAATTTTATATGTGTGTTCTACATACATATATCTAGATATCCACCGGAGGGATTGTCGAGATCTATCCCCAAGAAAAAGTTATTAAGCGTCGAAGTCAGCAGGGGTCATATGCTGTTTTCTGTGAACAGTAATAGTAAAAACGCGATTTCTCCTTCGTTAACCGTTGGATCGTCGTGAAATTCGATCTGTAGGTTCTTGACACTTATGTCTAGGATCTCACCGAAGGGATCTTCGATCTGAGCATTTATGAAGAAGTTATTCGCTGTCGAAGTTTACTGCAGTTTATGGTTTTCACATAAAATCATGATTTAGGGTTTATAAAACCCTAGATTTATTACCCGCTGACATGTGTTATTTAGACGCTGATAGATGGTGGTGTGACGCTGATAGATGTTGGTGTGATGCTGACAAGGCATGGATGAGACGCTGATGGCCAGGCGCTGATAGGTACAAAGTTGGCGCTGACAGGAATAAGTTAAGCGCTGTTGGGGAGCGCTGACACTTATTGTCCGATATATACATTTTCAAACGCTGACAAGTGTTGTCTGATATTGGACAACACACAGTGTTGATATCTTGGACAGTGAAGGATATTGGACAACACAAGGAAGGCTGCTGTTTGAGAAAATTGGACGTTTTAAGCACACAAAAAGGAGGATTATACACACAAAGGTACATGGAATCTCCGTTTTAATATAAAATATCATGATGATATTTATGGCTCGGATATTTTTACATGGAGTAAATGGTTTTTAAGTAAGTTAGCAATAATTCATGAAGACTTTGATTGATATTAGATTATGTAATCGGGATAGCCTTGTGAAAGAGTTATTCGACATCTAACTTTTACATATGAAGATATTGGTTCATTAAGACTTGTCATGAAGAAGTGTTAACTTAAGGGGAAGAATTCTTATGGTAAGTTTGATGATTGAAGAAGATTTTCGCGAGTTTATGTTCTATCATATCTTAAAGTCATGCACTTCCAGTCATAGACTTTAAAGGTAACTTGTTTATGCTTACATGGTTACTGATGAAGTGATACAAGGTCTAGGAATATGTGATTTTTCTTATGATTCTCTATGCACATATTTGCTATCACTTGAAGGAGTTACATTATCGTGCTCAGTGTCTCACAAAGGATGAGGACTTTGTATCAGCCACATACTTCATCACATCATCATACAAGATATGGAACATAGGTTTAGATTATTCTACTTCTACATCAAAAATATTATATTAATTGTTCTTCAAGATCATTACACAGAGCTACTTTTGGAGAATCTTCAACATTGCATACATTGTTTACTTCCTTGTTGATGTGACAAAAAGGGGAAGATACGCATGCTACACTTGAGGGGAAGCAATTTGAAGATCATGTACAACTTACAAGAGATACACATAGAGTTTTGCCGACATCAACTTTTTGACCCAACACAAAAGTACGTGGAGTACTTTAAAAACCCGATATACGAATACCGGGGTCAAAGATAGCGTCTTCGTTTTTGGATGAAAGACGAAACAACGCTACTTCAACGCATGCTAAAACAACCCCAAAGGGGTTAAAGAAAATAGATAAGAAGTAGAAAGGTGGGGCAATTGGTAAGTCAAACTCATGAGCTACTCGAGGTAGACTCACACCAAGCAAATAGATAAGTTTTACATTTATTGCATCGGTGGACGACCGAGATTTCCCTTTACAAGAAATTCCGGGATCGTAAATATCGTCCTCGGTGAAGAAATGTGAGGGAACATAAGGGGCTTCCCCCACACTAGATCCACACCAACCATTGTCAAAAGGAGTAGATGAGGTGGTAGCACTCATATAACGCGGTGGTGACGGAGTTAAACTTGTAGAAAATCTTTTAAAACATTTTTAAAATCCTTTCCTTTTTCATCGTTTTTAAACTCTTTATGAAAACCCGATTTGATAATGTCGAAAATATTTGCCGTGTCAAATTCAAAATTAGTCGCGCTAAAAATCCTCACATTTAAGTCGCGATTAGGGGGTGGTGGATTGTATAAATTCTCAAAACGTCGATCAACAAAGAACACCGCCCCCTCGGGGTCTACATACTCGTCATCCTCATGAACATCGATCTCATCGATTTCTTCATCAAAGATAGGCTTGTCAAACAAAGGTTTATCATTCCCCTCCTTGAGTATTTTAGAAACTCTCTCGAAGAGATCACGATCAAGCACGAAACCATCATTCTTTTGTGGGGATTGTTGGTAAGTTAAATCCTCACGAATGTGGTAAACGTAATTCTCATTTGAGGAGTGTTGATTAGGTAACTCTTCGAGAATTGGATTTTTGGTGGTCACATGAGTTGGTTCGTCATCGAAAATAAGACGTTCCAACTCATTAAGTTCATCCTCGATTTTGGAAAGATCGACCTCACTCGTAGGTGGAAGTGAAGGCATAAGAGCTAGCTCTCGTTCAATGATTTCCTCAATCTCGGGATCAAATTCGTAATCATCGTACTTTACATGTTTCTTTTTAGGAGAATAAAAAATTGCATGTGAATTTCGAAGTACGTGATCAATCTCGGAAAAATCGCCATCGTCATCGTCAAAGAAAGAGTCGATGTGAGCACTCACAACCATGGTCTTACAAGTCGAATGACTATGCTTACGTGGATTTTCTAAGACGAGAGGATCGATGTCGATAAACCCTTTAGCCTCAACGGGTGTTGGGCTAGGCAAAGGAGGCACTTCGATGGAGTTAGAAGTTGAAGCCTCAAAGACGTGGTCCTTCGAAGGTGGTGAAGACGAGCCCATTTTGGTCATTGTCGTAATGGCACTAACGTCGCCCTTCGGAATTGGTGTTTCACTTGTTTCGCTAAATACATCCCAAAGTGAGTTTTCATCCATAAATTTACACATACCCTTTTGAATTAGGTACACGTACTCTTTATCATTAAAATCATCATCTTTAAAACCGTTTTTCTTAATTCTTTCAAAACATGCATTAAGCCTCATTCTTTCCGCTAAAGTGAACATTTTGAAATCATTAGGATTTGAATCATTAGGTTTTGAAACCTCGGTTTTTTCATTATCATTAAACCCTTGGGATTTTCTAGCGAAAAATTCCATTTTGTCATCCCCATATCTCATAGTAAGTCTTCCCTCATGAACGTCGATTACGGTTCGAGCCGTCGATAAAAATGGTCGGCCTAAAATAATGGGACATTTAGGGTCACACTCGTAATCGGATATAACGAAATCCGCGGGAAAAACAAACTTTCAACTTTGACATAGACATCCTCAGCTATTCCAATTGGTATAAGTGGAGTACAATTTGCAAGCTCGATTGTCATGTTTGTGGGGGTAAGTGAAGGCAATCTCATCAATTTCCAATGAGAATGAGGCATGAGATTGATTCTAGCACCTAAATCGGCAAGGGCTAAACATCCCTCAATCTCGGAAAAATCACAAGGTAGTAGAAATTGGCCCGGATCCTCTTCCTTTCTCGGCATACGCCTTTTAGGTTTTTTAAGAAGGATTGATGCACAAGTTTCTTCAAGGGTTACTTTGGTAAGGTCGATAAAACTCTCTTTTTGAACCGTGGATGGAATTTGAGGTACACGAGGGTGTGCACTCTTTCCCTTGGTCGCCACGTTCACCCCATCGACTTTAGAACAATAAGACGTCTTAGAAGTCGAGGGTTGAGAATAATAAAAAACACGAAATCCTTCAAGGTTAGGGGTAATCACACGACCTTTCTCACGAGACGAGGCGGCTTTACATTGTTCCTTCGGATTTGCAACGGTGTCACTAGGTAACGAACTCGATGAAGCACCCGAGGCTTTGTTCATAATAGCCGAAAACATCTTTTTAATGTCAATTTGTCCTTGCTCAATCTTCGTGTTTTGCAATTTCAAAGTATTTGTAAAGTCGTTTTTCAAAGTACCAATTTCTCCCTCTAATCGTCTCATATTAGACTCATTCGTTTTCATGTAATTTTGAAAATCGTTTGACAAACTATTTTGATTTGAATTAAAGTTCCCTTGGTTTTGATTGTTTCTTTGAAAATTTCCTTGATTACCACTTGAAAAATTGTTTCCTTGATTGTTGTTGTTTGAAAAATTCGAGTTTTGATTATTGTCTCGATCTTGCCAATTCAAATTCCGACCTTGATTATAACCTTGATTTTGATTCGAAAAATTTCCTTGTTGATTATTTCCTTGAAAATTGTTTCGGTTTTGATTAAAATTGTTGCCTTGGTTATAATTGCCTTGTTGTGATGGACCCGCGTTATTTTGATTAGAAAAATTGTTGTTTCCATTTAACGCACTCACATTCGACGTCTGGCCATCCGTAGCCGCACACTCGTAATAATTATGAGGTCCACCACAAAACGTACACGAAACCTCAACCGCTTTCACTGTAGCGGGAGCGTCTTTCTTTCGCATTTCAACGAGAAAAGACGTAAACACATTCGTCAACTTGTCGACTTTCGCATCAACCCTCTCAATGTCGCGATTAGAACTTCTAACATTGGCGACATTGGCAACACTCGGTGCATTGCGGAGTTGGTAAACCTTGGATCGGTTTTCGATAATTATCAAAGCATCTTTCCGAGTCTTACACAAAAAGTTGCCACCGGCGGCGGAATTCAACGAATCTTGTTCTTGAAAATTAAGACCGTTGTAAAACGTATCGATTTGGTGCAACTCGGAAAAACCATGGTGAGGACATTGCCTAAGCAATTCCTTAAAACGATCCCACGCGTCTCTAAAAGATTCATTCGGTTTTTGCTCAAATTTCGTAATTTCATTTTTGAAAAAGGTTGTCTTAGACGGTGGGAAAAAATAATTAACGAACTTGGAGACGAGATCCTTCCACGTAACTATCGAATTAGGTGGCTCTTTCTCGTACCAATCCTTTGCGGCACCATTGAGCGAGTACGGAAAAAGCATAAGCTTGACGACATCGGTGTCGACGTTCTTAAACTTGCTCGTGGCCAAAAGACGATCAAAATTCCGAATATGGTCGTGAGGATTATCAGCTTCACGACCTCGAAACTTCGTAGCTTGGATTAACGAAAGCATTCCGCTCTTAATCTCAAAATTCTCCGCTTCGATAGCGGGAATTACGATCGCGTCTCCATAACCCTCGGTGGGCGCTTGGAGCAATTCCATCATTGAACGATTGTCGGCCATCTCGTCTAAGGTTTCTTCAACAACGATATTAGGAACGTCGGTTTCTAATTCTCGTCTACGTCGTCGATTCCTTCGATTATGATTGCGTCAATTTGAAGCGTCGCTAGAATTAGAATAATCCTTCGATCGAGTGCGCATGCACTAAGCGTAGAATGGGTGGTAGCAAAGAAGATTCTTTTTGCGGCTTTTCGATTTTTCAATTTTTTTGGTTTTTGATTGTTTTTAAATTTTTTTGGATTTTTGAATGTATTACGTAGACACAAATCTAAAAATCTCCCCTCGAATCGATCTTCTCGATTAAAGGAGCCTCAAGGAATGAAAACGATCACGTGGAGTGAACGCTCTTGATGACTTTAGAACGTTGGTGGAACACCAAAACGTTCAAGAGGGTTTAATCTTGAAAACAAGCAAATATAATATACGTAGATAATACTTGGGCGACAAACCCTCGATTAGCCCTCTTTCTCAAAACACGCACAAGCAAGCGGGGGAAACGAGGCGGCGCTAAGCACTTAAGAGCCTTTTTCCCTTAGGTCGTGAAATACAACCGCCTTATACCCACGTTATTGTTTGTGTTAACTGAAATTAAGCCTCACGAAAGTATTTATCTATTTTGCCTTTAAACTTTTGCTTTAGATTCGAATACAATGATTGAGTGATGAAATCCCGAATCAAGGTTGCGTTTTCACGCTTTTGGAGTACTTGTATATTTATTGTTCTACGTAAATACAATATAGTAATAATATTCACAAAAAACGAAAACCAATATATCTACAATATAGTAAAAGGTTGTTTTGTGTTAATTTAGGAAAATTAAACATGATTTATTTGGATATTATACTATAATAGAGAAAAATAACAAAAATGAGTATGTACGATATTTACGCTTTCCAAAAATTGAAAAGCAAAAACGCACTACTCACACAAACACGATACTAATAATGGCACTATAAGCACCTCCCCGGCAGCGGCGCCAAAAATTGATGTAGGTAAATCGTACACGTTTTAGGAAAAACGCGTATGAGCGGCAAGTATTAAGTTATACGCTTTAGGAAAAACGTAAAACCGAATAAATGCGGGTTCGTTATCGAAGGAGGTGTGTGGATTAATGTGCCAATTATATAAATCAAGTTTGGATTAGTGACGTTTTTGGTTTAGAAAAGAAAAATTAAAGACGAGCTACGACTACGGTTAAACTACGACGTTATGACGTAAAACGATGACGTAATTACGTAAAACGCGACAAAATTAAAAATGAAACCTAAAAATTAATTAAAAATTAAAATTAAGTCTAAAATAATATAAATAAGAATAAAATCCAATAAATAAATTTTAAAACCTTTTATTAATTAAATATTCAATTTTTAATGCTAATTAAAGCCCTAAAATCAAATATAATTAAGAAAAAGCCAAAAATATTATTTTATTGAACTAATAAGTTACTTATATTATTTAAAGACTAAAAAGTATTTTTCCTAAATTTTCAAAACTATTTTTCTATTTTTAAAACTCTAAAAACTATTTTTAAACTAAAATAATCATAAAAAAAATAATAAAATACTGTTAAAAATGATTTGACAATTTTAAAAATCCTAATTTATACTAAGGAACAGTAGAAAAATGAAAAAGTTTGAAAACACTAAAAGACAAAACAGATTATAATTAAAACCCTAATTAAACTAAATTAATTATAAAAATTAATTAAAAAGGTGAACAGTAAAAACTTTTTAAACTAAAAATCTTAATTTATTTTTCTAAGTCTAATAAATTGTTAAAACTGAAAAATATTAATTTATCACACTAAAATACAAAAACAGAAATATTAAAAGTAATTTAAAATAACAATTAAATGTAAAAAATAGGAGATGAACAGTAACAGAAAAATAAATTAAGCAGAAAAATCAAAAATAAAATAAGAAAAATAACAAAGTTGGTTTCAGGTCCTAACTCCTATTTTTGGCCACTAAAGACAAAATTTTGAGTAATCTGAAAGTGACATGTGCCCACTTTTTCTTTCCTAGGAAAGCAGGGGAATTTTAATACTAGCAGTGGGAATTTGGTTCCCACTGTTAGTACAAAAAACGTGTCTGGTGCAATTATGAGCTTAGGAAAGCTCTTGCTTGAGTTTTTCTTGGACAATAAGGCACCCCTACACTCAGTGGAGTGTAGGGAGTCTGTTTAATCACAAAAACCAATAAGTAACAACACAAAATCACACAGAAAAGGCACTAATAAGTGACTGTTAAGGCTATATTCTTCTGATGAACAGTAACCTGAACTAAATGGCACAAATACGAATTTCAAAAGCCAAATTCTCAATCACAACATCACCAAATCACAAACAAAGTTAATAAAACCCTAGATTAACCTATTATCTAAAAATGAGCAAGATTATATAGCCTAAACTACTAAAACATGGCAGTTTTAAGAGACTTACTGAATTTGACTAGTTATGACTTTAAAAATAACAAGCAACTTCAAACCAAGCCTTACTAATCTAAATACAAAGCACCAAATAAGACTCAAACAACTTGAGGGAGGTGTTTAACTGGATTTTGACCCAAGAATTTGTCAAATTCTTGCCTTAAAACCCAAATCCAAACACCCCTTTTATTTCAGAAACTGAAAATTATCAAACCAAGTGAGCCCAAATCCTACCCAAATTGATTTTTACCTATCTAGACATGCATAAAAGGCATCAATAATCATAAACAAACAACTATAC
Source organism: Glebionis coronaria (assembly GCA_025667525.1). Lineage (NCBI taxonomy): Eukaryota > Viridiplantae > Streptophyta > Magnoliopsida > Asterales > Asteraceae > Glebionis > Glebionis coronaria. The sequence goes on from JANFOE010000517.1 coordinate 971,163, forward strand.
ACACAAGAACAGGTTTACACAAATTCTTACACAAAATCACATAAAAATCAAGCAAAAGTCTTAGTGGGGTTCAAGCCAATTTACCAGGGCTGATGCCTTCCAAGAAGACTTGTTGAGAGCTTTTTGTGAGCTTATGGAGAGCTTATGATGGCTGATGTAGAGAAATGATGGTGGTGGATATCAATCATCCACCCACCCAATATATCTTGAAAATCTTGCAAACTTGAACCTACCAAATAAAATCAAAAGGAAAAGTGACCTGTTTACAAGGCTTATAAGCTATGAGTCTGATTTATTGAGAAAATCAGCTTATAGCTTATAGCTTATAGCTTATAGATAAAAAAAATGAAATGAAACTTTTTAAACCATAGAACTTGAAACCACAGAAAATCTTGACAAAAGCTGCACCACAAGTATGAAGTTACCTTCACAATCCACTATCACTTCATGTGAAAGTGAAATTCATCTTATGAACACTTTTTTCAAAATACTTCTTAAAATACGATTTTTCTGAATATTAGTTTAAAAATTGAAACCTCTTGAAAACTTAAAAATAATTTGCATCAAATGTTAATTAAACTAAGAAAAACAATAAAAGTATGGAACTCAGTCTTGTAAATTAATTTATCAAATACTGTAAATATTCATTTAAGTAAAAAAAAGTACAAGCTGGAACAAAAGGGTCATCACAACATGATGCCTCAATTTATATTACAAGAAAGAAGAGTCTAGAATCTAAAATAAAATATTACAAAACCTAAACCCTAATGTTTGAATGTCCAAATCTGCCCTTTGAATCTTTGACTGAAAATTGGTCAATTCGTGTCCATGTGATTGCCAGTTGTTATGAAGTGATCTTGGCCTTTAATATACTCCTTAGCCAACAAGTTTCATTCTAGATTGTTGATTTTGGTCGGTTTTTGGGAAGAGAGGACAAGGACGGGTGCAGGGGAGGTCGTGGTGGGCCCATTGGAGTCACATGAGAATGTTTTCTGAGCTGGGATGGGTTTAGGAGGGTGTTAATTTCCATTCTGGAAACTTAATCTTAATACCCCTTTGATTTGAACATGATTAGCATCTAGGGTTTATGGGGATTAGGAGATGATGAACAGGGATATTAATCCGTTTTTGGGGAGGTGTTGGGTGTTTAGCGCCAAAAGAATAGTTTATTTAATCCGTTTAAAATGGATTAATAAACTTATTTTTGGTTTAGTGGAAGCTGAGGTGTATGGGTGACGTGGTGGGGTTGGATGAGGTGGAGGGACAGGAGTGGTGGGAGAGAGTTTGTTTGTCTGGCAGAATGAGTCCCTATACTTCCTTGTCTTGTTCACTTAGCATTAAACAGCCCAAAACTCTTTTTCCTTTATAAAATGTTTGGACAACTTGCTGAATTTGGCCCAAACAATTTTCTAACATGTTTCAAGGACTTCTCTTGTAATTTCTTCATATTCCAAGGACTAAACTTGTAAATACTTGATATTTTAGGGACCCATAAGTTATTTCGAGGATTTATAGGGGTACAAAATGACATGTCTTCAATTCTTGAGGGACCAATCTTGCCAATCTTCAAAACTTCAAGGACTTGAATGGAAATTCATGATTTGGGCCCGGTTCTTTGCGCGGCTTCGTTTCCCGTGTTCGTTTTTGCTTGATTCCTTTGATCTTTTGTTGATTACACGATATCCGTACCTAAAATACACAATGAACAAACACAGGCATATTTTTAGGTATTTTGATGATATTTTAAGCGTTTTAAGCCCGATTTGGACGATGAGACTATGTATATTTAGGTACGGATATTGAGAAAATGACAAAAGATAACAAGAATCATGCAAAAACGAACACGGAAAACGAAGCCGCACATTAAACCAAGCCCTAATGAAGAATTTCCCAAGACAAACCCTTGAAGATCTGAAGATTTATGAAGAAGGGTCCTCCAATACTGAAGAATTGACACTTTATACCCTTGTATATTCATAATTACAAGATTGGTCCCTAAAGTTTGTCAATATTGCAAAAAGGGCCCTCCACTTTGAAGAATTGGCAATTTTAGTCCCTCAACAAAACTAAAATGTCAATATTAATCATCCTCAAAGTCAAACATACCATGAAGGACTTCAAGTTACAAGAATTACAAATTTGGTCCTTTAAAAATGTCAAAATTACCAAAAGGGCCCTTGACTTTAAAGAAATGGCAAAAATGGTCCTTCACTAATCATGACTTGGCAATTTCAGTCCTCCAAGAAGTCAAAAAAGCAAGTCAAGACCATTATCAATGAAGAAAATGCCAAATCAGTCCTTCAAGAATCAAGAAATGACAAGAAATACCCTTGAAAATACTTTGGAAAAGTATTTCGGGCAAAAGTGTGAAAATGAAAACTTCAATAACAAAGGAAATGAAGTTTGGCCGGATTTATTTGCAAATGAAAGGAGTATAAGAGATGGGGGGGCTAATCTTGGCAGACAACAATACTTGCCTTAACCAGTGTCATGGTGACACGTGCCCCACTACTTGAAATCCACCAATCACAACACTCCCTGGCTCCACATCACCATCCCACTCACCTGATTAACTAATTAATTATTTAGTTATTTAAAAGTGGCGCCTAACACAATGTTTAAACACAAAAACAGATCAAAAACATGTTCTTCATGTTCATACCAAGATTTGGGTTTTTCCTAATTACAAATAATTAGGTGTTAAAACCTTCCAAATTAGTGATTAAGCATCCCTTAATCACATCCCAACATTGAAAACACATGCTACTTTACCCCACACCCCACACAAGATTCCCTGCTACACACCTTTGTGCATACTGCCAAATTTTGGACAGTCATCCAATGTTCCACAAACTTGCTTGGAAGTTAAGCTTATTTGAAGCCCTTGATTACATTCCAACACATGCCAGCTCCACAACAATCCAAGAATCAGTCACATGATCTTCAAAGTTCAAACTACTCAAAGGGAAAATTTGGAACTTCATTAGCTAGGGTTACACGTTTTTCAGCTTTCCTAGTTAACTTGTATGCCTATATAAAGGCCTTAGGGTGCTTCATTTTTACTTTGCTCTTGAATTTTCCTTGGTTCACAAATCTGTAAATCAAATATTCATCTTAATGAAATGTGTTTGAATTTGGTGAAGAAAACTCAAGTGCCACTCATATTATCTGCTTGTTATTATTCTTTGTTTATTGTTCTTGAATCCTAAACCTGTTTTCAAAAGGAGTGTGCAAAAGTTTGCACATTTTCCACTTTTCTTGATATTTTGCTAAGTCTAGTTCAAACCTTGGAATTCTTGAGCTATAAAGCTGATCATAGCATCCTAATATTGAGTTATCAAGGTGTGGTGAAGCCTATAACTTGGGGATAATCAAGTGTGGGGAACTAAGGTTGCATTAATCAAGAATTTTTCATCTTTCTGTTTTGATATTTTTCTTCTAATCTTGTTGAATCTTATCAGGCTTTATTGTGGAAGCTTATGCTTGTTCTTGCTAGCACATAAGCTCAAAATTCGTGGGTGTGGATGTACATCCATGAGGTACACATCATTCTACTCAAAATCTGATGAAAATTTGGATTTTTGGTGATTTTGTGTGTGACTTGTGTTCTTGCTGATTTTGTGGCTCAATCTTGTTCTTATCTGCATATCTCATCTGTTATTATGCTTATTTGGGCTTGGGTGGTCTTGGATAACACTTTTGATTTGAAAATTTGATTTTGAAAATTTAAAGGGTGTTTGGGATTACCTGTTTGAGATCATAGTGTGTTATTTTGTGGTTGGAAGTTTGTGTTATTGCTTTGTATCGCTATATACTTGTTTGAGAGCTATGTGCTGCAAGTTTTTGGGTTTAAACCTTTGAATTAAACATTGTGCTATATCTCATTGATTTTGACTGTTTTTGGCCTAAGATTTTGGTAATATCTAGAATATATGCATGCTTAGGGTTGAAAGTTGTTAAATCATTGTTTATACAACATATGTGATAGATCTGAGTGTTTGAATTTAGCTTGGTGGTCAATTGCATCAGCAAGTGTTCATAACTGCATGTTCATAGTTCATCAGTAACTTTTAGTGCTTGAATCTTGACCTATACCTTGAATCATTGCATGAAACTTGTTTAGACTTGTTTATTTAAGTTTATTATTGCTTGTGTATGCATTTGGTTAAGTTTGGCTAGCTGAATTGTGCTATAAGTGCTTATTGAACCATAACTGCTTATCTGTTCAAGTCTGGGCTATATCTGGTGATTAAATGAATTAACTGTACAAATTGACTGTTAGTGATTGTGATTTCTTTGTTGTTATTGACTCCTTATGATCCATTGTTCATTTGGGTGCCTTTGTGTAACTTGAATCTACAAAAAAGTCACTAAAGCCAAAAAGTCAAACAAGTCAAGCAGTGGAGTCTTCATCATTTGACCCATTTCAGTTAGCTTATTTATAAGCCATATTGGCTTATTTAGACCTGCAACAACTTATTTTTTGTGATCAATCTTCATCATTTGACCCATTTCTTTGAACTGGAGCTTATTAGACTTTGACTTTGACTTTTTGCTAGAAAACTCTTAAAGTTGACTTTTAAAGGAGTGCTTATTTGCTTATTTCAGCTTATTGAGTGAACTTATTTGAAAACGTTTTGTTGATTAAGCTTAGTTAAGTCATATAAATGCTTTGTAAATTTGAATCAGCTCTTGGGATAGCCTAGAACTCGAAAACGACTATTTTGTCGTTTTGTGTAGATTGCTTATTGCATTTTCAGGCTTATTCCTTGGAATTTTTTCAAAGTTCTTTTTACAGAAGTCTTAAGTAACTCAAAAGAAGCTTGTGTGTCTAATTTGAGCTTATGGCATCAGCTTATAGCTTAATGGGCCAAAAAGCCCATTAAGAATAAGCTGTTTGTTATAAGCCAGCTTATTTCACTTTTTCAGCTTTTGGGCCTTTGAACAATTGTGTTTATAATCAAATTTTGAGTCAGATAGGAGCTTTTGGGCCGTTTTTATAATCATATTTCTTATTGGGCTTATTTTGGCCCAATAAGGGTCTGTTTTGGATTTTGGCCCATTTTGAGGCCCATTAGGGGTATTTTTGTAATTTCAAGTTCATTTTCTGTTTAATTAGGTTAAATTAAGCTGGTTTGCAAGTTTTTTGAATTTTTTATAAATTTTGGATTTTTAATATTATTTTATTATTAAAAATTAAAATTTAGATTTTTCACGTTTTTATACTTTTTATAGGTTAAACACATTAAGTTAGGAATTTTATAACTTTTAGAATATTTTTATTGTCCTTAGATTAATTTTTATAATTATTTTAAGTTTTAATAGTTTTTTATTGTTTTTAAATAGTTTTAATTAATTTTACAATTTTCAAAAGTTTTAAATTTAGTTAGGTCATTTTAGAGGTTTACAATTGAAAAAATCTCATTTTGGGCTTTTTGTTAATTAAATTGATTTTTAGAGCTTTAATTAGCATTAAACAATCATTATTTAATTAAATAAAAGGTTTGGATGATTTTTGATTTTATGTAAACTCTAATTGCATTATTTAGGATTTATTGCAATTTTCTAGGAATTTTTAGAGTAAATTTTTAATTTTGGTACTTTTTACGGTTTTACGTGTACGACCTTTTCGTCTTAGTTTAAATCGTCATCGTAACCGTCATTCTCTTCTTACCTCATTTCTATTTTCCCTACTCATAAAGATAATCACATAATTAATCATCTCTCTACACAACACACTTGCCTCCTTGGGAAACGAACTTGAACTACATTGGTCATTAGTGCTTGGTTTTTCTAAACCGACACTTAATACTTGCCACTTTTGCTCTCTTTTCCTAAAGAGTAGTAAAACCACTACATCAATTTGATTGATCTCTTGGCTCTAGACTCGATTTGTGCACTTTTAGTGGTCGGAGGCTGGAGCAGATGCCACCTATTCAATATCAACTATCTCGGAGTGAGACAGTCAATAGAAGTCATGTTGTTCTCCGTGACAATAAAACAAACTTCTTTTGAGAGAAGCCTGAGTAGCTAGGAAAGGGTTGTGCTTCACATCACTAGGTCCATGATGAGTTGTCTTCATGATGTGTTGACCCGGTTTCTGCCTAAGTTGTATGGAGGGCTAATTTCTTTACACCCTTAATCCTTACATTTCTTTTTCATTCTTCAACCCCTTCAATGCTTACCAAGACATAATTACTAGCACCTTGTTGTGATTGTTCCAGTGCTAGCATCAGTACTTAGTCGACATTCAGCTACGTTCACATTCTACTCCATCTTTCCTAAGGACTTCTAATAATCTATTGGATTGTCCCTGGGAAGATCCCTCCGGTTCTGGTTGGATCATAGGACTTAACCTAACCACCCTTTTGACACCAATAACGTCGTGAATTAAAGATGTTGTGGGTATTTGATTGTAACCATGAAAACCACTTTAAATTCTAACAAAGTGTTTGAAGAACATTTAACACCTTGCTAGTTTTGTCGTTTCAGAAATGCTCCCCCTTCACATGTGCATTGAAATGCGAAAGAATTTAAGTAGACATTTTGCACATGTGGGTAAGAGTTAAAGTGCTTGAGTCTATAGATCACATTTTAATCATATTTTCTCCCCCTATCTCTAATATATAAAATCATTTGATATTAGAGATAGCAAATTTGATTAAAATATATTGTTAAAAAAATAGTCTTGAAAACTTTCGGGAGAAAAATGTGTCAAACTTAGCATGAAATTTGGCAAGCTCTCCCTCAAAAATTGATCCAATGGAATTGTCATTACAAGGATATGATCCACATTAAAATTTTGAGGATAGGAGTTGTTGAACACACAATTTTTGAAAGATTTTGAATATCATTGAGAAATTCTTGAAAAAATTGTGTTCAACGCTTTTTGAAAAATCAATTCTTTTTGGCGAAAAGGTTTTTCTAAAGCATAAACTTGAGTTCATAGACTTTGAATGTCTTGACGAATCCACTCAAGTGTAAGAAGGTTTAACTTCTTTTGCTAAGGGTAAGAGCACGAAATCGTACACTCCCCCGTGAATATAGTTCCGGGTTGCAATCTGAAAGTGATTACAAGCCATTGTGTTGAGCTCAAAACGTTGAATGTTTTATGACAATCTCAACCCGAGATAGATTGGTCTACCCGTTGTTAGAAATATTGTCCAAAAGAGACAATTTCCTTGATAAAATATAGAAATGACATGTTTTGAAAAATATTTACAACTTTCATTCGAGCTTTATGTACACACCCGTGTCGTTATTGAGCGACATTTACAGGTACGTCCATATTATCGATACTGAAAGACATGTCGAGAAGAATATTTTTGGATTATCAAAGATTTTTTAATTTTGTATTTTTCTTTTTCATTAATATTTACAAGTAGATGTTTGATAGGTGAATCAAGCAGGCTTCTTTGCTAGAACCTCCAGTTCTGCTGGAGTCAAACATCTCATACCAATTTGCCTAACAAGATACGCAAACCTCTCTTTCGAAGAGCTTTTGTAAACAAGTCAGCTAATTGGTAGTCAGTTCCAACATAGTTTAATTCAACAATACCCTTTTCAACTTGTTCCTTAATGAAGTGGTATCTGACATCTATGTGCTTCGTGCAGGAATGCTGTACCGGATTGCAGGAGATGGCTATGGCCGACTTTGAGTCACAGTACATAGGTACTTTATCAAAGTGGAAGCCATAATCCGTAAGTTGTGTTCTCATCCAAAGAACTTGAGCACAACACGCAGATAAAGACACATACTCTGCTTCGGCTGATGAAAGTGACGTGCAATCCTGCTTCTTGGAAGACCATCCCACAAGCTTATCTTGACCTAGAAATTGTGCACCACCAGAAGTACTTTTGTGTGTATCAAGACACCCTGCATGATCAGAATCTGAATAGGCCGTTAGAAAGAAACCGGTTTCCCTCGGATACCAGAATCCCATGTGAATGGTATTCTTAAGGTACCGAAAGATCCGTTTAACCTCCTTGAGGTTCTTTTCAGTGGTTCGTGCTTGATATCGTGCACAATAGCATGTAGCATGATGAATATCAGGTCTGCTTGCTGTCAAGTACCTGAGGGACCCGATCATAGAACAATATCTCGTTTGATCTATGGGTAATCCCTCCAAATCAGCATCTAGGGATGTGGTTGATAATGGTGTCCCAACGGGGTCACATGAGGTCATACCATGCTTTTTGATTATCTCTTGACAATACTTAGCTTGGTTAATGAAGATACCACTTGGGGATTGGTGAACTTGAATTCCTAGAAAGAATTTTAGTTCGCCCATCATATACATTTCAAATCTGTTGTGCATTACTTTTTCAAACCATTTTGAAAGTTTTAGGTTTGTAGACCCGAAAATAATGTCATCAACATAAATTTGCACAAGCAAAATGTCATCCCCATATTTATAAGTGAACAAAGTTAAATCAATGGAACCTTTTGAGAAACCTTTGGAGACCAGAAATTTCGAGAGCTCGTGGTACCACGCCCTTGGATCTTGCTTGAGTCCATATAGTGCTTTGTGGAGATGATACACCTTGTTAGGATAATTAGGATTGACTAATCCTTCTGGCTGCGTGACATAGACTTCTTCCTTCAAAGGACCGTTAAGAAACGCCGTCTTTACGTCCATTTGGTAGACAATGAATCCCTTATGTGCAGCATAAGCAAGAAAAATCCTGACCGCTTCCATTCGAGCTACTGGTGCAAATGATTCTTCAAAATCAATACCCTCTTTCTGTCCATACCCTTTAGCCACTAGTCTAGATTTATTCTTGATGATGGTGTTTTCTTCATCCATCTTATTTTTCAAGATCCATCGAAGATTTAATGGTATTACGTTGTATGGTCTGTCAACAAGTTCCCAGACTTAAATTCTTTCAAATTGTTGAAGTTCATCTGTCATCGATTCAATCCAAGCGTGATCAGCCATTGCTTCTTTGATGTTTTTCGGTTCAGCTGAACTCACGGCGAGTGCGAACATACAAACATTGTCATCGGTGTTAAGCTGTCGTATTGTACGAACGGGCTATGAGGGGTTTCCAATTACATGAACCAAAGGATGATCTCGGGTCCAATGATGTGTCGAAGGATTTCGTTGATAGAACGTATGCATATTTGACGGATCAACATGGCGAGTAGAAGACTCTCCAGTTTTGTGTACCGGTGTACCGAATGGGTTGATAAATTCGTCTTCGTCAGATAATGCATTGTCTGCTTAATTTGTGTTCTCTGGAGCTATGACAGTAGTTGTGGATGTTGTAGGATCGATTGTTGAAGTGATATTCTGAGGAAGTAACGCTGCAGCAACCGGTGTTGAAGTAGATGAAGTTGTATCCTTTTGTTGACGATGATCGGTATCATCATTCTTATCATGAGTGACAGCGGAAGACTTCGATACAACTTGTTTCTCCCCCGCAAAATATTCATCATACATTGGTCCATATAACATTTCCAACTCTTCAATTGTCGTGTCGACTGTCATATCAGCTCTAGGAACATTTTCTGGAACCAGCGTTGAACTTGACGGTTCATTGCTGTGGTCATGAATTCCGAGTTTCGTGCGGTTGTGAACGGAAGTCGTTTGTTGTTGTGGATCGGGATATAAACTGTTTTGTTCAAGTGCCATTGTGTTACTTACTTGTGAAACCCTTGAGACACATATTTCTCTGATATCTGTTTCTTCAGCAACCAAACTCTGAGAGTGTCTTTTGTTGGACGGTATGAATAAGGAAAACCTTTATGTTCTTGTTGAACCTTTACTTTATTACCTGTACTTTCATCAGTAGTTTGTATACTTGCATGTGGGTTAGTGATATCTTGATGAGAACCATGTGGGGGTTCACCTTGAACCTTTTTCGTGCTAGAGGGAAATATATTTCCAGTAGGAACCCATTTAAGACCAATTATTTTGAAGATTCTACTCGTTGGTATCCACTTAAGACAAGGTCTAGGAAACGTAGCTTTCTCATGCACAACGGAAGACTTAATTGGAGAAAAACTATTTCCTATATGGTTCCATCTTTGAGATGCTCTAGCTGTTTGGTTCACCTTGTTCAGGACTTTAGTGATGCAATGATCATGAATGGCATTAAACACATATTTGTTACATTTCGTGCAAACAAAGTGCGTAGCATCTGACAAGGATCTATTGTTCCTAGGATAGGCTGATTTGGGCACATCATAGAAGGGTCTAGAATTCCTAGATGTGTGATTAGCGCTCCTAGGTTTCGGTTGGGTCCTATCTCTTGCTTGTGTCTTTATCTTAGCATCCTCTAATAGCTTTTATGACCCGTGTCATTTGAACTACTCAGAGGCATGTTCTTGGAGCTATTACTAGAGTTGCTTGAAGCATTCACGTGATTGGGTTTTGCATAGGCAAAATTTGTTAAGGGGGATCTAGATAGTGGAGTGACTATTTTTGGCAAATTGCTACGCACGTCAACTTGGGATGCAAACCTCGAGTTCGATGTTTTGGGTCGTTCGGATTTAAACGCATTCGTTTGTCTAGCAACTGAGCGGTTTCTGAATGGTTGAGTAGGAGGTTTCCCCAAGATTGACTGATTTGCTAACTTAGTATCCACACTATTTCCTTTTAGCTTCCTTAATTCATTTTTCACCGCTGTTAATGCAAAAACCTTTTCCTGAATCTGAGCTTTCAATTGCTCATTTTGTAGAAGTAAGTGAGCGATACGTTGTTCTAACTTAATGTTCATATTATCAAATATGTCGTTATTAGCATTCGCGTCATTACTATCTACAGTGTCGATAGGTTGCCCAGATATTTCACTTAATGAAGTAGGAGGAGGACTTGGATTTTGAGAAGCCAACTTTGATTCTAACAAATTTATTTGTTTCACAAAATGTTCTTTTTCCGCATTAGAACCTTGAATCTTACGATCCAGTTTTTGTTCAAGAACAACGTTTGCTTTTTCAAGTTTTTCAAAATAAGCTTCAAATTTGTCATTTTTCTTCGAAAACTCGAGTTTGGCGTCCTCAAAATATTTTATCTTTTGAGCTAACATAGTTTCAAGCTCATGAATCTTAGAATCAGTATATTGATGATCATCATACACAACATTTAATTGTACCTCAACCATTGGCTCCTCATCATATATGGGTCTGATATCTGCATCATCGGTTTCTTGATCATTCCCTGAGTTGTTGCTGGTATGCTGCTTCTCTGATTCTGTCCCGCTGCTTTCTGTGCCAATCGAACAAGCATCTAATGTTTGACCATCATCGACATTGCTCTCGTTCTGCTGCATTAATCTGTTATTCACCCTTATTTCAACTTTTAGTTTATGACGTGTTCTTTCAGCAATGGACTTCCTTATAGCACTCATGTGTTGAAGAAATGTCTCCTTGAATTCTTGAACTTCTAACCGAGTATATTCAAAGAAGTATTTGTTGATGAATTCTCGATCATAGTGTACAGAGAATTGTGTATCAAAGAATTGCTGAAACTGATTCTCGAGAACCAACGCGGCATATATGGATTCAACCTCTTGAAATTCATCGTTGGCAAGTTGTTGTTCAAGGTGATCTACATTGAGTAGCATTGTGCTTGTGAATGTTTCAACATCTTGACCAGTGAATGACATGAATACCCGTTTGAATCCAATTTCGACGCGAGTGCCTTTTAAATCGTCATTTGAAATAACTTGAAGGTGTGACTGGAGTGATCTAAAGTGTGTCATGCATCGTTCTTTTGCAACCGACATCTTGGATTGGAGTGCATGCACATCTTGTGTTACAGAATCCATAATGAGTGTTTCAGATGATGAAGTGACTTCGGATCTTAAGTAGATATGGTGTGATTGAGTTGTGGTTGAAAGTCCGAAAATTCGGATTTTTTCTCAGTCCGACAATAAATTCCTCAGTCCAATAAAACGGTAAGCCGAAAAGTTTTGAATTACTAGATTTTGAAATCGAGTTCGAAATAGCCAATAACTAATAGGGAAAATTTTTGAAAAATGAAAATTTTAACGAAAAATAAAACATAAAAATGGCCTAAAAATTGAATTTTGGTCCGAAAATTTGAATTTTTGGTCGAAAATTTTATCGCATCGCCTAAATTTGAAATCGAAGCTTAAATGGCCTAAGAATGGTCTAGGAAAAAATAAATTTTACTATGGTTTTCCCGCCAAAAAACTCTTTTTTTGGCTTAATTCGGAATCCGTGTACTAACCTTACCCGGAATCTGGTTCTTCAGCTTATCCAGAATGTTTCTTCTTTGTCTTATCCGGAATATGACTTCTCAGGCTTATCCGGAATATGACTTCCTTAGCGTATCCGGAATGTGGAAAAATGTCTTATGCAGAATCTGTGATTTCTTATCCGGAATATGTGATCTTGACCTTATCCGGAATATTGCTTAACTTTTGCTTATCCGGAATCCAGTTGACGTTGCTTATCCTGAATCCTGTTGGAGTTGCTTATCTAGAATCCTGTTGGAGTTGCTATCCGGAATGTTGTTTTTCTGTTATCCGGAATCTATATTTATACTCTTATCCGGAATACTTACTCACACTATCCGGAATGTCCTTCCACTGCTTATCCGGAATGTGTAAAAGTTGCTTATATGGAATCCTTGTGGTGCTAATCCGGGATGTTATTCCGAGTGCTTATCCGGATACCTTTCGACTTCTTATCCAGAATCCGCTGCAACAACTAATCCGGAATCCTCAAAACCCTTATTACCCGGATAGGAACACCCTTATAACCCGACTAATGAAACCCTCAAAACCCGGATAACAAACCAAACCAAAAATTTTCAAAAAACTTGATTTTTTCAAACTTTTTCAAAAGTCAAACCAAAACTCTTATAAACCGGATAACAAAAATTATTTCGAACCTTGTAATTTACCAATAATCAAGCCAAAATTACCAACTAAATTTGTGAAAATCAAGAAAATGATAAACACAAATTCCTACCACAACTTTGTAGGCAATTTGTATAAAGATTTTGAGCTTGAAAACACAGAACTTTTGAGACGAGATGATTTGAAGAAGAAAATCACACGAATCAAAAGATGATAACCACAAACTAAACACGAATCTACCCCATGGCGATTGATACCAATTGTTGTCCCTAATAAAATGAAGATAAATTAAAGAAATGAGATGGAAAAGATATGAATTTTAGAGAGAGAAATTAGTGAGAGAAAGTAGAGAGAAGGAGATGATTAACTTGGTGAATATTAGATTAGAAGAATTAGAGTTACAAATGATCATCCACCCTTCCTAACATGCTAGGAAGGGCCTTATATAGCCGGGCTTACATGTAACAATAATGGGCTATATTGTTTGGACCGGGCTTGTCTTTTGGGCTTTAAGTAGCTTAAATCCAAGCCCGTGAACCACGACTATTTAACTATCTATTACAACGTTCTAATAAATATTACAATAGAAACCTATGACCGAACATTCTTGTTTGACTCAATATTTTGAGGCTAACAATTATTGTTAACTATAAGTTTCAAGATAACAAGAGGGTGATCCGGAGGTCGGGGAGGATAAAATAAGTGTTTAGACATTTTTAGAGCGAGAAAGATAAGCTTGAAATGAGTGTGTGTATTTAGCGATAGAAAGTGAAATACACAATATGGAAAATCCTCACACCTCCATGGAAGTATGGAGGGGTATATATAGGCTAGACATGGAGTGACTTTGACAACTTAGCAAAAGTAGTCCCTCCACGTTTTGCCTATCTGAATCTAATGTAATTCCGTAAATGGTGCTCACATTTTAGGGCTAACAATCTTCCCCCAATGTGGAGACATACGGAATTACTTACAATGTTCCTAACAAGTAAAAATACCATAAAATAAAGTCTTCCAAGGCGCTTCCAATGCTGAGGATGTCGTTTAATTCTTCTTGTCTTCATAACTTGTACCTCAGCTTGAATCCTCTTTGTCTTTGCTTGTTGTGGAACAATTGTAATATGCATGATTTGGATTAACTTCCCCCCAATTCATTCAGCATGTATTTAAAAAACTTTCTTCATAGACTTCTTTTTGACGAAGTTTCTGAATCAGCTTCCCCCAAACCAATATATGTATCTTAAGCAGATTCTGACACTTTGATGTAGTTTGAACAATCTTCTAGCTCATAGATTTAAGTGCACAACGGAAATTTGTAGAAGAACCACACCAAATAACACTACTTCTATACTGTTTCATGTCTTTAGTTTTTGGTGATAATCAGTTTAGGTAACATGCAGGAAATCAACAACAATTCTTCTCACGCTTGCAGAATACTTCATAAAAATCATATAAAGTAAGTAGATACCATTCCATGTACACTACTTCACCCTGGAAGTTGATCCGATTACTTCAAAGTACACGATCTTCCCCCATGATGATTTCGAACTCTCGGAAGCATCATTATCGTGGACGTCCATATACTCGAGAAGTTCTTAGTCTTAAGCAAATGTCTTGAAAAGTTTTGAAAGTCATTAAGAAACTTTGAAAAATTGTGCTTAGACTATGAAGTACCATTGTCGTTGTGTAGCTCATAAATATCCCGTGAGAATTGATAGCTGATTCCATCTCTCTCTGTCTAACATACCAACCTCGAATTCATTCGGCTATTTGTTGTGACCACATGTGAAGTAAACCAGATATTCCAAACTTGAAACTGAAGTACAATCCCCCAAATTTGTTACTTAAGCTAGCACTTATGTCGATTGAAGAACAGTGCAGAAACAAGTCTCTTATACCTCTTGAAGTTATCCACACGAGCAACTGCGTGTGACACCCAAAAATGATAGTAATCCATGTCGTCGACCATCCACCCCTTGACAGTGGAAACTAGATAATCCAAGTCTCAATCATAAATTTTATCGCCCAAGCAAGTCATTAATCGATAGACTGGGTTTGAAGAAAAGGGGTAGAAAAATAGAAGGAAGGCTCAATGATAAAATAAGTAGACGCCTTCATGAAATCCCACTTCAACTTCAAATATAGAATACCAAATCCACTTCGTGATCACTTGTCTTTGTAAAATCAAAACTAGCCGTTGTCATTAAATTGAATCTTATATCGGATCGTTTTAGCGTTAAGTGTTTTGTTTGCTTTGGTGTTGTGTGTTGAGAATGTCGTTAACTAGAACAAATTATGTAATGAATTGTCATTAAAGAACAAAATTTGTCTAGATAACTTGTCATTTAAGCCCCAACGTCAGTCATATGCCCCACTCTATATCTCGTAGCCCGATAAATGAACCTGGTCCAAACTCTATATCTCGTCCAACCACCATATACCTAAATTTCCAAAATTGGTTCAATACGTCAAATTGATGGCCCCATTCAACAAAAATAATACCCATGACCATGAATAACCTTTAAGCTCGTGTGATATATCAATTTTGTAATACCAAAATGGGTAATATATATTCTGGCCCATTTAATCTGAGAGTGTTGTTGGTCCATCACACAAACCCAATAATCAGCCCAAAGCTCAACCTGGTCCAGAGTAGTACCGTTCCACATGTAGAAATATAAACAAGTGACTAACCCTAAAGTTTAGGTCAGTTACCTTAATCACGTCTTATCATTTTTTTCTCCGCCTCTATCCCAAATCTCTCTAACTTAGAAACCATCATCTCTCATCTCAGATCCATTGACTCAATCTTTCATACACACTGATCTCATCATCATCTCGTTATCTTCTCAAATCATCAACAAAAAATGAACCAAACACCTCTACCTCTGTTAAATGATAAGTAATCATTAATACTTTATCATTAGTCACAAAAATGAACACAACCTTGTAGACCTTTTATCTGCAATAATCCGAGTAACAACCTAGTTGTGGATACTCAATCCGTCTTCAAGATCTCTAAAGGAGGTCTCGGGTAGGTGTGGTTTTGTTTCCTGTTATTGTGAACGAATCGAGGAGGGACAAAACAATGTTGTTTATGTTCTAAACCTTATTAGATTCGGATATTAAAGATGTTTTTATGCATCGACATGTGGATCTATGATGAAATTTATCTCGTGTGTATGATCTATTAAAGCACAAAAGATTTCTGAGATCTTCATATGATTGAGTCAGTTAGTGTTGAGTCAGATATGGTTGGTAGGAGATGGAGTGGTGTTGATGAACTGTTAAGACGATGGGATTGGATAGGTCGAGGCGGATTTGTTGGTTTTGAGTGATGGTAAACAGTTTTATGGTCTCGGTATTTATTGTTGATAAGTCAAGTTTTTGGCAATGGTTTCTTTTAAAAACTGTCATCCTAATGTTAAAATCATGCCATCGCAGTCAATAAAAAAAACCATCGCAGTCAACAATATTCCATTGCAACATGAGCCCATCGCAGCGACTCATCGCAGCGACTCATCGCAGCGACTCATCACAGCGACTCATCGCAGCGACTCATCGCAGCGACTCATCGTAGCGACACATCGCAACGACTCATCACAGCGACTCATTGCAGCGACTCATTGTAGCCATCCATCGCAATCAATGCGATCAAAACAAGCCACCGTGATCTCCCATAGTAACACACCATCAGAATGACTATCTGAAGAGGGTTTTGACCAACAATTTTTGTAATGTCGAAAAAAATAGATCAGATCCATACTTTGTCCTTTTCTCCCCCAAAAAAAAATATTAGATGGATCTGGTAATTTTCATATCTGACACATTTTTATGCATCTATTCATCCCAGCATCTAGATAAGTCATTAAAAATGAAGGGACCAATAAAAATAGATGGGACAATTAGTTGACACTGTTATCTAAGCAAAAAGATAAGAAAAAAACGTGACATGGGAGAAACAGTTTTATAAGAGAAAAGAAAAGAATAAATTGACTATAGGACATTTTTTTTGGACATCGGGACACTTGAAACGAATTATGAGATGGATGGATATTTGGACTTTTTGGACATAAAACTTCAAACACCAAACTGTTTTGGACAGCAGCTTATAAAATAAGCACTAAGAAGTCATGAACATCATAGATTAAGCAAACAAAAAACACAAAACACCCCCGGTTATCTCTGATACCAATTGTTAACTATAAGATTCAAGCTAACAAGAGGGTGATCCGGAGGTCGGGGAGGATAAAATAAGTGTTTAGACATTTTTAGAGAGAGAATGATAAGCTTGAAATGAGTGTGTGTAGTTAGAGAGAGAAAGTAAAATACATAATATAGAAAATCCTCACCCGTCCATGGAAGTATGGAGGGGTACATATAGGCTAGACATGGAGTGACTTTGACAACTTAGCAAAAGTAGTCCCTCCACGTTTTGCTTATCTGAATCTAATGTAATTCTGTAAATGGCGCTCATATTTTAGGGCTAACAGTTTCATACATCCTATGCATGCTATCCCAAATCAACCAATCCTTCTCAACATCTTCCATTGTAGGAGGATTTGCTACAAACATTCCTTTTAGAATCCTCCATAAATCATCTAGGTCTACTCTAGCCAAAGTTTGAAACAGAAGACTCAAACTTTGGAATGTCTGATTGTATTATCAGCCATTGTAAGCTTCCACCAAGACATGCCTTTATACTGATATACCTCATACTTCACTATGGAGTACTTCTTTCCCATGTCATATAGTGAAATTTCATCAGATTCTTACAAGATCAAATGTTTATCAATTTCCTCATTGGAGGGATGCTGATCTTCCCTAGTTCTACGCCAATCTTCTCCATCCTCTTCAATTTCTTGGCTGCTTTTTGTGAGTTAAGAGAAGATCTTTCACCGGTTTGAGAAGTTGCACCTGCTTGTGTAGTTTCTACTGCTTTAGTAGTTTCACCGGCTTCTCCTTCTGCCTTAATTTTCTTAGCCTCCCTGGCATTCTTCATCATTTCATTCTGCTTTATAATGTACTCAGCCTCTTCTGCAGTTCCTATACCAATAAAATTTTCAACACTATTGGCCCTCATCACTGGAGGCTGCTTTCTCTCTCATCAAAGGTCATCTTTATGAAATGTACATCAGTATACTTTTTAAACCTCCTAAGTATGACCTTGTAATGCTGCAACCTCCCATTTTCAGACTTTAGATATTTTTCCTTTTGAAGCTGCATTACTCTCCTTTCCAAAAAGTCCTTTTGAAAGTTAAAGATCAGAATAGTCAATTCATACCTTTCCTCCAAAGGAGAATTAACCAGTTCTTTCTTTCATTGCTTCAAGAATTGTGTAACATTAGGTACCCTTTCATCCAACTCTCTCTGAGCATCTCCATTGGCTGCATTCGTACCTTCTCCTATTCTAAGACATCTAATTTGGAGACATCCAGTTGTGTCTCCTTTCTCCTATTTTGCATTATCTCCTCTTGCATATGTAGCTCTTCTTCTTGCCTTCTTTGAGCTACAAATTCATCATGTTTAGTCTAAGCCCTTATCTCTTCTGGTGTTTTGTGCTTGTATTTCTTCTTGGGCTGTTCAATCATTTTCCCTTTCCCTTTATCTTTTGAATTTACTGCTGGTTTTGCTTTGGGGACAGTCTCTCAAATCTGTATCCCCTTCTGAGCTGTCTATCTCCTTTTTCTAGCAAATGTTTGAGAGAAAGCTGCTCTTGTTGGTGTAATAGTAATAGCAGGGGGAATACTTACAGCAGTGGGATTAATGATAGCTAGAGAATCTTTTGTTGTAGCAAGGGCTTCTTCTTGATGACCTATATTTAGCAATATCTGGGCTACATCCTTTGTTGCACTCCCCTTGTCACTGCCTTTCTCCTAACTAACCACCTTCTCTTTACTTGCTTCCCTTCAACTAGGAAATGCATACAGTTCAATAGACTCATCTGTGTGAGGTACGTCTTCCCATTTAGAAGCATCCTCACCTGTGGAAAGGACTAGCTGTGGTCTTTTCCTCCCCTCAAGCTTAGCAAGTCTAGTTTCCAAGGTAGTGATCACCAGACCTTGTTGTTTGATTGTTTGTACCAGTTGTGCGTTTTTATTTTTCAAGCTCATGCACATATTCGTCAATTCTAATAAAGATAGTGGTTTCAGTCTGCTCTCAACCCTAGTAGGAGATTGCTATCCCCTTTGGGTATCACTGAGTGAGGAAGTGGACTTACTTATGGTGTCACTATCCTGCTCACCCCTTGAGGATAAAGCAGTAATGGTAGCCAAATCCCTAGTTTGCTCCATACCCATGGAGGCTCTCCTCTCTGCTTCAGGTGAAGGGTCACTAGGCAAGGGAGACCTAGCAAACCTGGTTTTGCTCATTCTTTCTTGTTGTGGGTTGGCAGAGGGTACATCACTAGCAGGGGCATCAATAAGTGAAGCAGGGGTATCAGCAAGTGTGGTTTGGGCTGCTCTTGGTTGTGAAGCAGCTTCACGTCTGATCTGGTTCATCATGGTTTGAGTGAGGGGCACTGCTCTACCAGGAAATTGTGGAGTGTTTGTTGCAAGAGTGGTGAATAGTTTAGTGGTGTGGGGATTGGCTGTGAAGTGATTTTTGTATCGAATGGGTCCATGTTGACTCATATCCAGCAAAAGTTCTATAAACCTTGGATACATACAAAATTTTGAACTACTTTTAACATTTTTAACCATACCTTCAAATATCATTTGAGAAAAACAATATTTTTGCCATGTTGCCAAACACACCAGAGCAGAAGCAACTTGACTCCCAAATTCATTAAAAGCGGTAGTTTTTGAAGACAAGCATTGCAAAATAGTATGAATTAAGTATTTCTAATGGGGTGTAAATTGAACTTTAGCAAATTTACATTTTTGATTCTCAAAAATGTTGTACCCCAAGTTTGTTAAACCCTCAAAATATTTAGCCTCAGACAGGGTAACCACCCCATTCTCATCATCCAAGACTAACTTGTCTCGAATAGAGGCAAGTGTAATCACTTTGGGTTGGCCATCAACTAGACTTTTAAGTGTAACCTGTCCTTCCACTGTTTCAGTCGTAGCATTCGATCAAAACTGTTGGATGTGTGAGGTATAAATCCTTGGACTGATTACAAGGGCTAACCTGAAATAACTAGACTTTAGGTAAGCCACTACATCAGAGAATTCACCTGTCTCACCAGAAAGAATTACAATCTGGTTATGGTTAGGAGAGATTTTGAGAGCTATTAAAAATGATTAAAGAAATAAAGGTTTATATTCTGCAAAATGAAGTGGGATATGATCGACTGAATGAGTTAGGCCTGTTGGTTAAGAGAATTGAGTTTATATAGGCGAATTGAAGGCTTGTGATTGGACCAATTATCAATTGGCATAAAAATAAAAAATAAATCGTGCTTAGGAAGGAATTTATTTGAAATAATAATAATGAGGTTACCAATCTACGAAGAAAGCGCCTTAAATATCTTTTGAAAATAATAAAATATTCTCTAACCAAAAATTTAACAAGTAGGCCCAACGGCTTTAAACAGTGTAGTCAAACAGGGGAATGTTTTGCAAAGTAGGGGTAAGTCATACAAGCAGGGGAATGAAGATCAAAAGCAGGGGAAACTTTCCTAAGGGTATTAGGTTAACTTGAATAGGACAATGCTAAACAGCTCTGTCCTGATGCACAAACTTGCATAAGCAAGCTAGATACATAGAATCTCTAGATTCCTCCATTCAGCAAAATCCCAAAAAGAAAATCTAACACATAAGTAACCCTGCATCTGGTCAACCCAATGAAATACTCATACCCAGGTCTCTAACCCTACCACTCCCTTCAAATGGTAAAGTGGTCTTGGCAACATGCATTCAAAAGCTCCATTTTGTGCAGCAATCTGTTCAATCAAGAGTTTTGACTGCACATTACAGTGCCTCAAGGTCTCAGAACTCCAACAAGCTTTGTAGTAAGTTTTCATTGTCCCAAGCCCCTACTCACCAGTGGGTATGATCTAGAATCATACATGAGTATCCTAAGGATACCCTGAGTCCTAAAGGTGTGACCTAACCTCCCTTGAAACATGGAGTACATACCAGATTTATCCATAGGGTACACTATACTCCACAATGATCCCTGCATTGTTAGTCTAAAACCATATGTAACCACTTATAAAAAGAATCAAACCCTAAGTAGGGGAAGGTACCCTAGCAGGGGAATTAACCCAAGCAGGGAAACTTTGTTCAAAAGCAGTGGCCTTAAGAATGATGGAAAAAGTGACTAGCAATTCTACAACAACAGACAATAATACAATCCTGATTATACACACAAAGCTACAGACATCTGTTTAGCGATTGACCATCCTAATACTTGCAACCAAGTACTGGAATCTCCATATATCAAAAGGTTTTGTTAAAAGATCAGCAACATTAAGTTCTGTATCAATTGTCTCAGGGACAATTAATCCTTTTTCAAACAATCTCTAATAAAATGATGTCTGATTTCAATATGTTTAGTTTTGGTGTGAAAAACAGGATTCTTAATTATGCAAATTGTGCTGTTATTGTCTATAAATATCTTGGTTTTAAGAAAATTGTACCCATAATGAAGCAGTTGATTCTGAATCCAAAGGAATTGTCTACAACATGCAGAAGTAGCCACATATTCAGCTTTAGTTGTGGATGTTGCCAGAATAGTCTACTTTTTACATTGCCAAGATATAAGTTTGCTTCCAAAAAATTGACATCCACCTGTTGTAGACTTTCTATCATTGTTGTCACCAACATAATCACTATCTAAATAGGCTATCAGATCAAAGGGTGACTCTTTAGGATTCTAAAGACCTAAAGTAGGATAACACTTGAGATATCTAAAGATTCTCTTCACAACAAATAGGTGGCACTCCATAGGTCTCACTTGGTGTCTTGCCCACAAACACACAACAAACATGATGTTAGGTCTTGAAGCTGTAAGGTACATGAGAGATCCAATCATGGATCTACATGTTCTGACATCAATAGGTTTTCCGTGGCCCTCTTTTCCCCAAGGATGCTCTTTGTCCATAGGAGTGGAGACTTTCTTTTCTTCACATAACCCAAAATTTTTCACAATCTCAGCAACATATTTTTCATGTGAAATTAAAATCCCATCTTTCCTCTGCTGAACTTGTAACCCTAAGAAAGAGTTAAGCTCTCCCATTGCACTCATTTGGAATTTTTTTCCATCAATTTGGCAAAATCCTTGCTAAGCATAGAGTTTGTGGATCCAAAAATGATATCATCTACATATACCTGCACTAAAAGAAAGTTACCATTTTGTTTCTTTATAAACAGGGTCTGATCAATCTTCCCCTGTTGAAGCCATTATCCAAGAGATACTTGGATAGAGTCCCATACCAGGCCCTAGGAGCTTGATGAAGCCCATACATTTCCTACTTCACCTTGTAAACCTTCTTTTGATGTTCTAGATCTTCAAAACCTAGAGGCTGCAAAACATACACCTCCTCATCAATGGTGCCATATAAAAAGGCACTCTTAACATCCATCTGGTACACAATAAAGTCCATGAAAGAAGCATATGCCAGAAATAGTCTGATGGCTTCAATTCTTGCAACTAGTGCAAAGACCTCATCATAATCAATGCCTTCCTCCAGTGTGTATCCTTGTGCTACTAGCCTGGTTTTGTTTCTGACCACTATACCTCTCTCTTCCTTCTTGTTTCTGAGCACCCATTTTGTCCCAATGGGTCTTGCACATTTTGGACAGTCAACCAAAATCCAAACCTCTTGAATATCAAACTGCAATAACTCTTCTTGCATAGCCTCTACCCATCTTGGATCATTCAATGCTTGAAAGATCTTCTTAGGCTCTTCTTGTGACAAAAAGGAAGCAAATAGGTAACATTGCATATTGTCATGATTGAATTTCATTCTGATGTTGGCAAAAAATCTATGTTCCTTTGCTTGATACCTTGTTTGTCTGGGAGTATTAAGATCACCTATGATTTGAGATTGAGGGTGATCTTTATTGATTCTGTAGGTAGGCTGCATATTCATAAGGACCTCAGTTTCATCATTTCCTAAATCAGGTTCTATAGGACTATCTTGATTGGGAAAGAACTCTTCAAAGGATCTTCCAAATGATACTGCATGACTGAGAGATGGATGTTGGTGAGATGTGTGCAGATCTAAATAGCTTGGACCTCCATGCCTGATGATTCTGCTTCCACTGCTTGTCATATTGATTGGAGAAGATGTAAAAATGAATGGGGATTCTCTTTCTACATAATTAGCATCATCCAAAACTGTTTCTTCAAAAGCAGGGGAAACATTTGGACCAGTAGGAGAATCCATGATTCCACTGCTTTCATACATTCCACTTCTTTCATGACTTGGCTTAGCAAGGGAAGAGACTGATTGTGCATCCTTTTGAGAGAGGTCTTCTTCTTCAGCCATCACTTTGGTAGAATCATCAGCATGGAATAATGAAGGTATAGTCATGTACCTCAAAGGTAGACTCTCCAAAGCAGTTGGTTCTTTTGTACATGAAATGTTAGTATTTTCCAAAGCAACAGGCACATAATTCATAGATTTAGAAAGCAATTCAGTATCAAAGAACCATTTGGGACCTGTTTGTGTGTCTTCAGGCTTTTCCTCCAGAAAGTTCACATGTATGTTCTCTGTCACCTTGCTTGTCTTCTTGTTGAAGACCCTATATCCCTTACTTATCAGTGAATAACCAACAAAGTATCCATCATCCCCCTTTTCATTGAACTTTCCCAAATGATCACTTGTGTTGAGTATCACTACATGACACCCAAATGGTCTGAAAAAGTCAATTAGAGGAGGTCTTCTATTAAATAGCTGATAAGGGGTCTTGTTATGAGCCTTAACCACCAAGGCCCTGTTTTGAACTTAGCAAGAAGTGGCAACAGCTTCAGCCCAAAAGATAATTGGAAGCTTGGAATCAGCAGCATGTTCAATTTTAACACCAAAACCAGTTTTATCTCTTGGAGATTGTCCTATTTCAACATCCTTAGTAAGATCTTTTGAGGCTTTTGCAAACTTTTCAACTGTTTGTTCATCTACCTTTCTATTAGCTCTAAATATTTCACCTTCAGCACTTAATTCCTTAATGGAATCATCTTTTTCTCTAGCATCTCTTTCTAGAATACCAATGTGATCTCTATATTGGTTCTCTCTTTGCTTATATTCTCTAATGCTAGACTCTAATTGTTCTAAATCATGTTTGTAGTTGTCTAAATCATTCTTAGAATTTATGTAATTAACATTTAGCTTTCTGATTTGGTCATTTAATGACTCAATATTTTTCCTACATGCTTTGATACAATAGGAGTCATCATATACCTCATTGTCTGAGCTAGATGTTGACATAGCCATAAGATCAAATTCTTCCTCTGTCTCCTCAGCAACGAGAGCTTGATTCCTTTCAACACCTTTTGTCATGGAGCTCCACTCCCATCCAACTCCATCTATTACATGCATGGCTACCATAGCCTTAGCTTCAGAATCCTCATCCCTGCTCTCCTTCCTATAGCTGCTACAATTCTTTGGACCCCTGCATTCCCTAGAAAAGTGACCTTTTGTAGCATTCTACCTTTGATTTATCAAATCCAGCTACATCAGAAGGATTAATGAAAATATTTTTCCCATATTTCTTATAGAATCTGTTGGCTCTCATGCAGAGTAGAGCCATATTCCACTTGATGTCTATTTCCTCTAATCCTTGCTTACTGATTTGGGTTAAATCTTCATGTAGCACAATGTAACCATGATATCCTTGTGATGCAATAAAGGCACAAGCATTGTCAAGGCTAAATGTTGCAGGCCTTTCTTCTCCATTTGATGGTCCTGAATTTGAAACACTGGAATGTGTATCAGGGGAAACTTCAATCACACTGCCTTTAGAGTTTCTAATGTTTTAGGAAATAAAGGCCATATTAGCAGGTGGATCAGTAGTTCTACTTGAATTTGTAGGAATGGTCCCTGAATCCTTCATTTCATTGACAACAGGCTCAAAAACTTTCAGGTTGTTGTAGATGTCATCAATGTTTTTATCATCAATGTCATCTCTGTTTTGCCAAATGGATTTGTAAACAAACCATTCTTTATGTAGGCTATTGAGGAATCTTGCATTGATATGTTCTCTTGACACTTTTATGTTAAAGAACTCCAGTTGTGCCACAAGGTCTTGAAGCCTATTATAGATGGAACCAATTGATTCATCACCTTTTGCTTTAAAATAAGCAAATTGGTCTATCATCTGATTTTTCTTTTTCTTCTTGGTAGCTTCATTTCTTCCAAATGTTTTCCCAATGTTCCTTAGCCTTCTTATGCTTCCTAAACCTTAACTGATGTCTATCAGGTAGAGCTAACAACAAAGAACTGTGAGCTCTGACATCATGCCTTCTTGCTTGTATCTTATTGTCTGAAACAACAATAGACTTGCTTTTCTTACCCTCATCTTTGGAGCCTTCACCTTCTACCTTATCTTTGTTCTTATCTTCAACTGCTACTGTTTTGGTGAACTGATCACCAAACGCTGTGACCTCCCATAGGGCATAGTGTTCCATCTTGAGATACTATTGAATCATGAATTCCCATATTTCAAAGTTTTCAGGATCTAATATTGGAAGTTTGAGTGCATTGTTATTTGAGGATGAAAGAGATTCAATAGACATGATTGGTAATGGATTTGAAGTTTGTGTTGTTCTTGGTTTAATCCAAGTTTCTCAACAAGCTCTGATACCACTTGTTGATCCTAAACTCAGATCTTAAACCTTAGCTTGTTTAAGGTTTGTAGTAGAAAGAAAGAATTCAAACTACTACTAGAGAAACTTTGCAATACACAAAGTAACTAAATAAGATGGGAAAGATAATGTTTAGCATAAGAACAAGTATAGAACCAAACGTTATGCTTTAATATATTGATGATATACGAATACCCAAAGATGGTATTAGGGTTTTACAACCTTAAAGCGTGAAATGAAATGACAGAAAGATATATTGAAACCAAAACCTAATGAGTCCTTTTATATCAAGGACTCATGTACAAGATAGCTACTAACAAACTAGAAAAGTATTCTGGAGTGGTAACAAAAACGCGTCAATATCTCTTCCTAGTTTATCCATGCAACAGGTCTTGGACTTCTAGCAGTGGGACCAATCCCACTGTCTTCATTAATCAGCAGGGGGAACTTACTCTAGCAGGGGGAACTTTGACCAACCAGCAGGGGGAACTTTAGACTTATACTTTTATTCCCAACACAATGTATATTCTGAGCCCGAGCTGATGCCTATCCTGGGAGATCTCTAAGACCTCAAATGTAATTGTATCTAATTCGACCACACATCCACAATTAGATAGATATGTCAACCCCAATAGATCTATCAGTAACATTTGCGCTTACACATAGTAATTAACGATTCATGATAGTGGACTAAAAGCAACTAGGATATCGGGACTTAGACCTTCAGTAGGTAAACGTATCAAGTTTTAGTACTTATGTTCGTCTGTTTAAAACAAGCAATGTTCTCACCCCAAAAGTATACAAAACAAGTAAAAGTGGGGCTATGAAACTCACCTCGATCAAATAGCATAGCGGAAAAATTAGTAGTGACACGGAAAATGGGCACGTAAATCGATGCAAGAACTCGCTACTCGTAACCTAAGTAAAATAATTTGTACTTAGGCTAAATATACAACATAATGAGTTTACAACATTTTATCCCTAGTATGTGCTTGTGTTCAAGTTTATAACATATAAATGTCATTTTTATAATTATTTCATCTGGGTCGAAGGGTCACTTTCATAGGTCGATAAGTTGTTCGTTATAAACCCGCAAAATAAACGGTCGATCAATTCGGAAACTAGGTCGCGAGGTCAACAAAATCAGTTGAACTCAACCTCGGGCTTGGTCTCTAAAAGTCTCAAAATGTGAGCCGAAGTTGGCTGCCAAGAACATGGTGTTTAGTACTTATTTACTTGTTTTATAGGGTGATTTTCTATGATTTTTGGACACGTGTAAGTGGTTCGATATTGACCCGCAGACCGAACAGAAAGCATCTTTGAAAACTACGCCGGGTCGGCTTTGTCCTCATGTTTTCAGTTTTATAAGGCTAAGTCATTTGAGGTGTTAGAATGTAGCGTGAACTGAGTACCCTAGGCCGAAATTTAGACAAAGATTTCCTGAAATCAACAACATTTGGTTGCGTTTAATTTTAGTGTACAGTTTATTTTTAGTTCACATTACTTTCTTACTTTTGTCAACTCATGTCTGCACACACCACACACACTAGACATTACTTATTTTTATTACTCTGCTAGAACTAGCCTACTATACACAAGTTACAAACAAGCAGAAAGTACTACTCCCTTTATTTCGTTTTATATTACTTATGTGGAAAAGAATGTCTTTCGTTTTTATATATCATTCCCATTTGTCCACATACGACACACACTACTTATTTTCCTTTGTACAATGCTAAATTAGACTATTGTTACTTCACATGTACTAGACTCCACACAAATAACATCATCACATATACACGCAACACATAATTTCTTAATTCACAGCAACTTATTTTAGAGAAATGAAAGTATTAGACTTCCTTTGGCCGGTTTTGAGCAGACACGCACACACAACCACTATAAAAAAAGGCAACTGTGACACATTTTTTAATGATAAAAAAAAGTGTAAGTAAAAGTATATATTTACTTACATTTTTGAAAAAAAAAGTAAGTAATAATATATATTTGCTCACACTTTTTGAAAAGTATGAGGAAAGTCTAACATTCACCTACACTTTATGAAAATTGTGAGGAAAAGTCTAACTTTCACCTACACTTTTTGAAAAGTGTTTCAAAAGTGTGAGCAAAAGTTTAACATTCACCTACACTTTTTGAAAAGTGTGAGCAAAATTCTAACTTTCACCTACCCTTTTTGAAAAGTGTGAGCAAAAGTTTAGCTTTCACCTACACTTTTTGAAAAGTGTGAGTAAAAGTTTAACATTCACCTACACTTTTTGAATAGTGTGAGAAAAAGTCTAACATTCACCCACACTTTTTGAAATGTGTGAGAAAAACTCTAACTTTCTCCTATACTTTTTGAAATGTGTAAGCAAAAGTCTAACATTCGCCTACACTTTTTGAAATGTGTGAGCAAAAGTCTAATTTTTACTGTCTAACCAGTAATTACGCTATAGATAAAATATAAGCAAAAGTCTAACTAGTAGCTACACTTTGGATAAAATGTAAGTAAAAATTTTCCTTGCTTCGAATTTTTGAACCCAACTAGTTTTAGATGTTCACTCATATTTCGTTCAATCCGATTTACGGACCTATTGTCGATATAAAGTACCAATAATTAAGTTTGGGCATTCTCAGACTAGACCATCGAGTAACCGGGTTAAACGCAATGTTTAAAATTCTGTTTTTAAATCGACCCGGTTAAGTCAACGGGTTAACCTGATTTTCTAAAGAAAAACATTTTTATATTTTTAATAATTTACAAAAATTATATATATAAACTATAAAAACTTCCGCATATTGAAAATATAAATTGTTTACCGACCAATATAATATGTAAAACGAAATTCCGTCGCAAATACGTAAAATTTACATACTTCATAAAAAAACTCGAAAAATCGAAACCCGGCCGGGTCTGGAGAACCGGTTGACCCGCGTCACCCCAAGCCCCGCGGGTCTAGCCGGGTTTCAAAAATGTGAAACCCGGGTCAATATGACTGTTTTTCGGCTAGAACCGGGTCAACCGATTGATCCGACCAAATCGACCCGGGTCTGAAAACATTGATTAAAATTTTTTCAGTTCTATCGAATTTGACCCGATGTTCAGCTTACCAATAACTTTTTTTTAACAGAACCTTACCAATAACTTACTCAATTAAAAAATAATAATAACAATAAATTAATTAAAAAAGAATGATACTATCTAGGACTGAGCATCGGTCTAGGACCGGACCGGACCGGCCAAAACCAGACCGGACCGGCCAAAACCAGACCGGACCGGCCAAAACCAGACCGGACCGGACTGAAGACCGAAATTGTCACACCCCACTATGGCGGAATATGGGGCGCGACGTATGTATATCATCACAATAATAGCGTGTGTATAGAGAGAACTATATGAACTAGAAATGTCATAAAAGGTGACACAAATGTCATGACAATATCTCAAAAATGAAGGAGTCTAGGTAAGTAGATAAAAGTCCCACCTCTTACCAAAGACAAACAAATAAAAATAACATCAACATAAAGTTACTCGTAGTATCACTTTTTCAATAAGACAAAAGAAATCTATGAAGGAACGGGGATCTCCTTCTAAATGCATTCCTACGCGACTCCAATCCTAGCCACTTATGTTCTCACGCTTAACCACATTAACACCTGAAAGAGACACTAAAATACGTCAACAATAATGTTGGTGAGAGTCATAGGTTTAGACTCTAACACCAAAATCAAGTTATGAGCTGTGAATAATAACCATCAACCAAAGAACATATGGACAATATTCTACAATTATGTATTAACAACTAACATTCAAGATTAACCATTCACCACAATTCCAAGGCTCCTAGCCTTACCAATCACCATGGTCCCATAAGCGCCCATACACCTATGAACCAATCCCAAGGCCCCGCCTTGTCAACATCCCCTTGGTACCAAGTCAAACCACAATAACTGAGACGGTACGTGTCCCCCGATCCAAATCATAAACACAATCAAGAAACACATAGCAGTTAATCACATAAGTATACACACAAGTCCATCACAAACCATAAAAACATTCACAACATTAGTTACAAAACCATAGAGTGTCTCTTCCATCCCATCTGGAATTCAAATCATAAAAATACATGGGACTATGAAACTCACCTGATTGAGCTTCTCCAACAATCCACGCACTAGCAAAAAGCTAACAAACAAATGCACCCAATCAATATATGAACCAAATACTAAATGATTCATCAACCTATGATGGATATCTAACGTCATCCCATATATATACCCCGTTTATATGCTATAAGCATTCCATTTCCCGTCCCTAACAAGTCCTTAACTTAGTTAAACTTGATACCTATCCCATTTACTTTTCTCCCAAAACAGTCCCGGTTTTTAGTCACCAAACTATAAGCCAAACGCCAACCTAACTAAACCCATGATCTCTGTAAAAGAAACCCTATGACCTTACATGTTTTAGCTAACTCCTCCCTTTTTACCCAACCTTAAAGCTACTGCTAAGGCCTCGATATATATATATATATATATATATATATATATATATATATATATATATATATATATATATATATATATATATATATATATATATATATATATATATATATATATATATATATATATATATATATATATATATATATATATATATATATATATATATATACTTCTGTCTATCCAGATTTTACTGATCTTGAACATACAAAAAGTTCGTTATGATTAGGGGGTCGTACCATAACCGATTTGCTTAGACCTCCTCCAGGTCTCGTATCTAATATATAAAACAACTCCCACGTTTATTAGAGGGTTCAGTTGTACTTCTAAGTACCCCAATCACCTTAAAACACAAATTGAAAACCCGTTGTCCCAAAAAACTGTTTTGACCTCCGCCTGTTGTAACCTGTTTATGACCTACCTCCTGACCTCCAATTTAGTTCTCGTTTCTTGAATTAGAAAACCAACTTAATTACCTTTTCAGGGGTACTTGGATCACATCATGAATATTTTTATAACTCTAGATATGATCAAAACAATGGACCAAAATTCTGCCCAGTTTTTAAAAACGATTTTCTCATAATTAATCCAATTAATCATACATAAACCCTAATTAAAACCTAAAAACGATTTCCAATGATAAAAACCCATTAATTACATTATTAATTACAGATCATTAACAAACCCTAATAAAAAATTATGAATCTCAAACCCTAATCCATCATAATAGGTTACAAATACGTAAATTAACTTTAATCAACCTAGTTTAATTACGTACCTTTAAATCCTGAGCATAAATTCGACTATTCTTGATCATCCATTGCTATTTGACTGAATTAGAGTTTAATTTAAGGTTTATGGGTCGTTTTTGGGGTCTTGGGGTGTTTATATATGCTTTGGTAACCTCCTGATCAAGTTTAGGCCCAATTAGGACTCCTATATGGTAACTATCTTTTTTTATTAAAATATTCTGCTATAGGGCCCACAATTCCGACTCCCCCTTCATTATTTTATTAACTTAATTCATATTAACTTATAATTACCATTAGTTAACATCTAGACCCTTCCGGATCAAAACCGGACACCTATTCGCTAATTTTTTGACTTTCTACGTAATTTCAGAACTAACCGTCATTTCCAAAAGTTTCTAATTATGGAAAGTATCTCTAAAACTAATCCTAACCATATAATATGTACTTAATACATACATACAACATACGATACGTACACGAAACCTTGTAAAAACGATATCCGAACTTTCCCGCAGTTCATTTCTGAACTCATTTCATTTCATTTCATTTCCAACCCGTACCATGATTTACAAATCATGTACCTCATTTCGTCCATTCTCATCCCCAAAATCACACATATAAACACATAAATCACATAAATCACATAGTCACACAAAATACCCCAAAAATAAGACTAAGTGACGAACCTCAAAAATCAGGGTTGTCACATCACTCCCTCCTAATAGAAATCTCGTCCCGAGATTTACTCCTTAGGATCATCATTAGCATATATCTAAGGATACTTGTTCCTCATAAATCCTTCCATTTCCCACGTGAACTCTATTCCACGTTCCAAATTCCATTTAACCATAACTACGGTATATTACCTTTTTTTCCAACGTCTTAGCTTCACGATCTAAAATCTCTACCGGTTCTTCGATGAAATGAAGACTCGTATCCATACTAATATCATCTAACGGTACTTGCAAGTCGGTTCTTGCTAAGCATTTCCTCAAGCTTGATACACAAAATACATCATGCACACTACTAAATTCTCCCAGTAATTCCTCAACTTATAAGCCACTGGTCCAATCCTTTCAAGGATTTCGAACGGACCCATGATTTAAGGTGTTAACTTCCCTTTCATCCCAAACCACGTCACTTCTTTCCATGGTAAAACCTATAGCATAACCTTATCCCCAATCTCAAATCCCAACGGCTTACGCCTCTTGTCCACGCAGCTCTCTTGTCGGTCCTTTGCCATTTTCAACCTCTACTTAAGCACTGGCACCACCTCTTGTAGTTTTCCGTTCTAACTCCGGTCCAATATGTTGACTGCTTCTAACTTCACCCCACAGTAACGGTGATCCACCTCATTTTCTATGGATTAACTCCATTAGTTTCTACTACATTTCCTATCACTAGACCTAACGGTTTTCCCTTCTATATCACTACACTATCTTGACAACCCTTTGCTCCCTCAAGCCATTCCTCCATACTACTTCTCGCTTGTCTCTCTATAATCTTAATTTCCATACCATCTACTATCTCATCTTTAGCCAATAATTTAGGCGATCCTCTTTTATTCCCTACATTCTCATCAGTGAGGAATACGCCCCTCTCACTAGTGACTCTCTTTGTAGAAGAATTCTTCCTAAATAAAATGAATTCTCCAACTATCTCCAAACCGCACACCAAAGCTCTAGGCGTCTTTCTCAGTTACCCCTATAGTATGCTCATACCAGCCATAAGTCTATCAACGGTATACTACGCTTGCTTCCCATCATTTCTTCCCTTGCCATAATCCTTCATAAGGCATTCCATACCTATTAGGTTAACTTTGACACAAAACCGCCTATTCCATCGCATTTGTAGGCAATCCTTCCAACTTCTCAACTACGTGACTTCTCATTCCTCTTGAAATATAGAATGAATTAGACAATCTATCGACTATCACGCAACTCTCATCGTACTTGTTTCTCACCCCATTATGTATCCCTTCCACCAACTTCGTCCTTACATCGCCCTTTCTAAGCTAATCATATCTATGTAGGAAGTATAGTCTACGTCCCTTTTCTCCATACGATTGTCCAAGCCACGAAACATAAATGTTGTCGCGTTCTCTGCTTTAGACAACTTAACTCGTGCAACTTACATCCTTCATCCAAACCACCCTAATACGTCATCCATATAGTTCAAGTTCGTCTCAGCTTCACTTCCTTCTTCTTATTCCATGTCTCATCAACCATGCTTGCCTTTCCCAGATGGTACTTGGCCTTGCAATTTTCTTTCATCAATTAACTCCACCCATCACCTTTGCCAAATGTTCAATCAAGAGGATTGAATATGTGTTGGAGACGTTCATGATCCGTATAGATCATTCTCTACGTCTCGTACCCCAAATGCCTCCAGCATTCTAGGCAGATATAACAATCCAGCTCCACTAACTAAGTCTTATCTAGTTCTTCCAAATCTTTAGTTTTTGCAACGTATAAGCAATCGCCTTTCTTTGTCATTCTCGTACACATCCAAATCCTTGCTCCACGTATCGTCATGCTTCGCGAATTCATCTAGTCCTTCTGATAATGCCAAGATCGGCTCATTATCCAATCCACATCTTCAGCCTCCAAAATGCTTCCTCATCCTTCTTCACTTCGCCCCTTGTTGGTTCCATGATATGACATCATTTCTAACTACTCATCATGGTAAACTTATTACTAAAACTCACACTTGAAAATCTCACGTATAATTCCATTCCAAAACCAACACATAATTCGCCTCATTCTCCTTCTTATACTTTGAGTAGATCCAGATATCGTTGATACTCCCGATGACAACTCGTTATATACGTTCATGCACACTCGCTTCATTGACTCTATGAAAACCGCTAGTGCTTTGGTGAAGCCAAATGCATAACCGTAAACCCAAAAGCGTCCATTCAACATTCTTAACATCATCCCTGCATCCTCTCTTGGCAGCAACACAAGCAAATTTCTACCTCTTTCTACTCGCGAAATTCTACACACATTCTAAAAGATCGATACTCCTTCTTATCAACTCATCCAACCGCTTTCACATCACATTTACTACCAGGCAACTCAACCTTTATCTTGAATCCCTTGCAATTTATAACAACTCCTGTCTTTAAAATCATTCCATCAACAATTACCTTGGAAAGGCACTAACTACAACTCATTTTGCTCCTTCTACTGGCTCTGTTCATGGTTCTACTTCAAGATAATAGGTAAACCTACTAAATCTTAAGAAATTTTCGGAAAATTTTACATACCTAACGAATATCACAAGTACCTTTGAAATATCACACCCCCTTCCAACATTCTATATGATGTGTTACTTGTGCCAATATCCATACTTTATACAAATCTCTATTCATCTCCCTTGACACTCCTAACAGACCTCATGACCAAATTACTTCGTCTTTCTACGAACTTCTAAATCCTTCCCCATCACAAAGGGCATTCCAACTATTCTCTCATTTGACTATATCAATGATCTCAATCAATACAAAACCAAAACTACATCTGGAACCCACCAGACACGACCAACGAATCAAAACTATTGATAACTAACGACATTTCACGTGCACCAGTTAAAACAAGTAAAAAACCACGAGACTCAAAAGAAAACTCAAACCCAAAACATGTATCAATTTAAAATGACCCATGACAACGAAAAATAATCCAAGAAACACCCAATGGCAACCAAAACATATTACGCCCCGCGACATTTTTTTTTAAACCTTGCACGACATCGACTTTTCATAAAAGAATATTTTTCTTTACCTCTCCACATCTATGTGACTCAAACGATCTACAAACAACCCTCTATACGATCACAAGACTCAACTCAAAGACTAGGTACTCCGAACATCCAAAATCCTAAGTTTAAAAACTACTATTCGAAACTCAACCATGAGCCCGACACTTGTACAACAATTTCGACCAGGCTAATGACCTCTCATGAGTATACATTCTGAATATTTTAAAAGTACGTTCCGAGTACATAATTTTAGGCTTTTGAATCACCCAAAAATCTTTAAAAATAAACAAGTTATGACCAAAACAATTTTATACTAGTTGTTTTAAAAACTAAAGAATCATCTTAGTAATTAACGTAATCATTTTTAAATGAAAAGAAATAAATGTATATGAAATTTTCATGAACTTTGTTTAGTCTTGTATAAATAATTATAAATGACGTATATCGATTAAACCCACTTATATGAAATATTTAAGTAGGAAAATTTTATTTTGCTTTATTTTAAAGAACGTCTTTTAGAATTTGAAATATGTTGATACAAAAGTTGGCTGATCCTTGTTAGACCCGAATTAGGCTTAATTCGGGTTGACTGGACTCCGGCTCCTGCACCAAGTGAATTATCTAGTTGGGATCCTGCACACTAAAACAGCACGCGTTAGGCTTACCGTGGGAATGTTTCCCACGATTAGACTCTGGCGTGAGAGTAAGTAATCGGTTAGGGTTATGTGAATCGGATGAGATGTGAGTGTGTAGAATGTAATACCTTTGTGGAACCCTTGGGGGTTCCTTATATAGGCAGTGAAACCCTAATGGGCTGTCACTGATGCTTCGGCCCCAAGGAAAGGATAAACACCATAATTAGATTGATTGTTATCTTTTAATTATAGTGAGTAAATATCCTCTCCTTTGGGATAAATCCTAATCATAGTAGGAGTATGACTCTGTCTAACCCTTATACCGGTCATGCCGGGCCGTGGGCCGCACACATGTGTGCGGTTACTGTTCATCTAAGCCCATAGGCTTAAATTACATTAATCCCACCCATCTGTGATGGGCCGGGCACGGGTAGTACCCGTGGGCCGGGTTCATGACCCGGCTGGGGACTATACGTCATCATGTCCCCCAGTCTAGTTGTTACAGCCGTAGGCGTAACTTCTAGACTATCAAGATGCTCCCCGGACGTACCAAGAAAGACCCTTAGGGAATGATAAATATTTTAAAAAAAAAATTTGGCCGCACGTGGCGACCTGATTTAGGAAGTTCATTCCAATGACACCTCAGCCGCACGTGACGATCGGGACAAATTAAATGTAGCATTGAATATGGTCTTACGTATGACCGTGTATCCCGACACAAGAATGAATGCATTAATGGTAGTCAACTTAGTCAGTCGCTGTTAGCCCTATATTTTATGTAGTCGAACAAGAATGTAATAGGTCATCTTAGTCGTTATTGGTCTTGTATAGTAATAGGTTAGTCGGGAAAAGCGGGCTTGGACTTTAAGCTAATATTGTCTTTGTTAGGGGCTATATGCCCAAGTGAATGCCAAGCCCGACCCAAGATGAAGCCCACAAAGGCCTTAGAGCCGTGGCATATATAACCCTCTTCCACATGTGGAAGAGGGTGTTGGTTCACTTTTAGTTTCTCTCCCTAGTAAAAGTTTAAACCTTCCAATTTTCTCTCTTTTCTCTCTCTACTTTCTTCTCTTTCTCTCTCTAAATATCTCTTCTAAATCTTGTGTTATGGACTGAATGGGAATAACATTTGGTATCAAGAGCCTATAGTGGATAGGTGATTAAAGATTCGTGGTGGTGTTCTTGTTGATTTTCGTCCATTTTTTGATCTCTAAACACTCGAACCAATTTTTTTTTTGTGTTTTTTATGGTTTGATCTTGATACAAGTCTTCTACATAGTTGTGGTAGAGATTTGGTATTGTTACTTTGGCTAAAAACACAAAATTTTTGGGTGTTTGGATCATTTTTTGGCTCAAAATCACGTATTGGGTGTGTTCTGTCCGAGAAATGTGCAAAAATTGTCCTTCCATCGCAAAGTGTACTGCCATCGCAAAATGGTTCTGATATTGCGATCTGATATTGCGATCTGATATTGCGATCCAATTGAGATCCATATTGCGATCGGATATTGCGATCCATATTGCGATTTGATATTGCGATCCATATTGCGATCTGAGTTGTCTTATTGCGATCAAGACATTGCGATCAAAGGGATATTGCGATTGGATATTGCGATCGGGGCATTACGATCGATTGGTATTGCGATAGAGGACATATTGTGATTAGGTGACATTCCGATGGGTATTGCGATGGGTGATATTGCGATGGACAAATAAATTTTGTTTGAGAAATTTTTAGACTTAGCCACTATCTAGACTAGTTTCGGAACATAGTTTACACGAAGATTAAAAAAATAATAATAAAAAAAAAGAGTTAAAAATTTTAGGTCAAGTAAATTCAAATTTTTTCCCTACTAGTTTTTGGCTATTTCTAACTCAATTTCAAAATTTGGCGATTCAAAATTTTTCGGCTTACCGTTTTGTCGGACTGAGGAATTTATTGTCGGACTGAGAAATTTTTCTTGAATTTTCGAAATTTTAACCACACCTCATCAAAACAAATCCACTAAGATCTGCAATTCATTCACAAGTATTCACCATGTCTAACAACAACATCAACATTGCAACTGCTAATCAAATTCGTTTGGAACACGGTGGCAACGGTAATCCACCTGTGCTCACCGCCGGTTGCTACGTTCAATGGAGATCTCGTTTTCTCAGATTTCTCGACGGAAAAGAAAACCGAACTGCTCTTCGTCACTTCCTTGAGAATCCACCTCCAGTTTTTGAATTCAGACCAATTACCACACTGGCAGAGGATGGTACTTCATCAACTATACGAGCTATGGAGGATTTTGACACATGTTCTGCTGAGAAAAAGAAACTCCTCCAAGCTGAAGCTGATGTTGTAAACTTCATACTCACTGGAATTAAACGATATCTATTCCACAGTTGATGCATGTCCTAATGCTATGGAAATGTGGAATGCAATTCATCGATTGAAGCAAGGTGAGTCGATCAATGTTCAAGATCTCGAGACTAATCTACTTTGGGTGTTTGGAAAATTCACATCTGAAGATGATGAATCCATTGACTCATATTACTCAAGATTCTACAAAATGATGAATGAGCTTGTCAGAAATCAGTGCACCATCTCCAATCATCATGCCAATGTTCAGTTTCTACTTCAACTCAAACCGGAATGGCAAAGGTTTGTGATCTTGGTTAAACAAAGGGAAGATATCAAGACCATATCCTATCACAAAATTTATGATATCTTAAAACAACATCAGAATGAAGTGAATGAACTAAGGGCTGAAAAGGCAGAACGGTCTGCTAATTCTATTGCTTTTGTGGCTGCTACTTCAACAAAACCCGTTCCCCGTCAACAACCACCTACTCATTCCTCAAAGTCATCAAGCTCATCCACCAAACCTCTAGCTGCTGCTAAACACAAAGCAAAAACAATTGTCCCCACTCCACCTCCAAAGTATGACACCGAGTCAGATGGAGACAGTGATGATGAACAAACTTCAAGGGACAAGAAGATTGAAGAACTCATGTCTTTACTCACCACAACTTATAAGAAGATCTACAAACCTACCAACAACAACCTCAGATCATCATCCAATGCTAGATATAAGGAAGTTGATCATGCACCTAGGTATGATCATGATGCTAGGTATGATAATCAGAGGATGTTGAATCAAGTTGGGGCTAGAGATACTGTAGGCACTCCGGTTGTGCAGAAGACTGGGATTCAATGCATCAACTGCAAGGGATTTGGGCACATGGCTAGGGAATGCAAGAAGCCAAAACGGGTTAAGGACTCAGGGTATCACAAGGAAAAGATGTTGCTGTGTAAGAAAGAAGAAGCAGGAATTCCACTCATAGCAGATAAAGTTGACTGGCGTGATGACACTGATGATGAAGCCGATGATCAAGAGTTGGAGGCACATTATGTGTACATGGCAAAGATTCAAGAAGTGACCCCAGAGACTGATGATACTTCTGGACCCATCTATGATTCTGAGCCACTTGAAAAGGTACCATCACATGATAACTATAATGTGTTTGCTAATGAACGACGTCATCTTGAGCAACCCGAAAGCATCAATGACACATATGTAATGGACACGGAGGATAGCAATATCTCTACGGATTCACAGCATATGTGTAATGATGACGGAAAAGCTGTTCAGGATACTGACTCGGATGAGGACCGTGATTTGCTTGCGTCTATTATTGATTCTTTAAAACATGAAATTGAGGAAAACAAAGAGGGTAATAAACGTTTGAAGCAAGCAAACACATCCTTAGCCGAGGAGATAGACAGGCTTAAAGAGTGTGATTATGTAAAAGAAGTTGATCAACGGGTTGCAATAGCTAATGGTTTGGTATATGAACGTAAGGTGCTCAACAAACAATATTGTTCTGAAGTAACACACGAAATTCATATGTCAAAACAGAAGATATCGGAACTTGAAGAACAACTGCTGCTACATAAACTCCAAATTACTGAATTAGAGTCGATTAACAAAGAACAAACTGAGCTTTATAAAACTCGTGAAGAAAAGGATATTGAAAAAATTCTTGCTTTGGAAAAGAGAGTCGACACGTTAAACAACATTGTTTACAAAACGGGTCAGTCTATTCAAACTATGAATATGCTCAATAGAAATATGAAAACGAGTTTTGTCAAGCCTGAATATCTCAAGAAAGCACAAAGTACCAAGCCTGCTCTTTATGATATCGGTTGTTATGTTGATAATCTTGCTCTTATGCTTTCCCCTGACTGCGACGAAATCATTCGTCAACAAGAAGAAAGTCGATCAAACTTAAGTGATTTAATTAACCTTTCTGATTCTGATAATTATATTAAGTTTGTTCCTCAAAAAGAACTTTCCAAAGAACAAAAAATGTACAATAGTGTACCACCACCAAGCGATGAACCCCAAAAGAAAGTTTCTTTAAAAAGGAGTTTCAAAAAGCAATCAATTTTGTTAGAAAAACAAATTTCGGATTAAAAACGTAAATGGGATGAGAAAAGCAAAAGTGTTCAGCAATTTGAGTTTATAAAACAAGGGGTTTTAAATTTGTACAATGGTGTCGTCGACTATGAAAAAGTTTCTAGGGATACCATTTGGAATATTAAACCTAACCCACAAGTAGAAGTCGTCATTCAACAATGCATTGTTCCAACCATTGATGATCTTTCATAAAATGT
This sequence comes from Glebionis coronaria, assembly GCA_025667525.1. Taxonomy (NCBI): domain Eukaryota; kingdom Viridiplantae; phylum Streptophyta; class Magnoliopsida; order Asterales; family Asteraceae; genus Glebionis; species Glebionis coronaria. The sequence continues at coordinate 1,011,065 of JANFOE010000517.1, forward strand.
GGAAATGTTTTATAATGCTCTCACAGAGGAAATATTAACTAATTTAAGCTATGTCAAACCTCTTGAAGATGAAGTTGATTTTCTTCAAATTAAATTAAAGACACAAGAACACCAACTTTCAAACGAAATTGATCGACTTTCTAAGGAATACTTTTATGCTGACCATATGAATGCTATACTTGGTGTGTATACCGATCTTGATCAATATTGTCATGTAGCATGTCTAGTGTGAGAATCGGACACGAAATGTCGCAATCTTGAAGTAGAGCTTTCGAAACAAATTCAGTCATATAACAAACTTTCGGAAAGTTTTTCTTAACTTGAGAAACACTCCATTTCTCTTGAACTTGCTTTACAAAAAGGTGAAAAATCTCATAATCATAAAAAGTGTCAAGAAATGTCAGCTTCTTTGTTTCGTCTACTAAATGAAAAAGATTTCGAAATAAATGATTTGAAAGCTCAGGTAAAAGAAAGGGACATAGCTATAAGTGAGTTACAGAAACTCATTGAGAAAATCAAAGGAAAGTCTGTTTTGGGTAAACCATCTGCCGTTCGTCAACCGAATGCGGTTAAATGCCCTAAATCATCTATTTTGGGACAATCCCCACAGACTTTGCCTAAGATAGGAAATGATAAGAGTACAAATGTGATAGCACCAGGAATGTATAAGATGAACACTAAGCCCACTCAAACTAGAACATCGCGGTTACCTGAGGATATTAGGAAAACTAATCAATGTGTGTCTTCTTCTATAGGAGTAATCCCCACTACTAGCGTTAGCGGACCACAGCTTAAGAGCAATTGAATACAAGATAAGGTCATGCCTAACAATAGTCAAGGAAATAAGTTGGAAGTAGAAGACCACCGTAGGAATTTTAAGTTTTCTAAGAATAAAACGTCTGTAACTGCATGTAATGACAGTTTAAATGCTAAGACCTCGAATGTTGTATTTGTTTGTGTTGAATGTGGCAAATGTGTTCGTACTTTCAATCATGATGCTTGTGCTCTTAATCATAATGGCGTGAACACTAGAACTAGGAAGCCTATTCGTGTTCCCACTAGTACTAGTGAACCCACAAGAACTTTGAACCAATCCACTGATCAACCACTTAAGAAACTAAGTGCGTTAGAATCCACTACTCTACGTAAACAAAGTAGGTTAAAGAAGCTTTATGAGAACATAATTAGGACATGTACACGGGGGTATTCAAGATTTACACCACCCGGATACAAGTGGGTACCTAAGTCAACCCCTATTCTAATTGGGTCTATGAATGTTAGCTTGCCTTTAGAATCTAGGTACACTACTATTTTGGAACCCGTCTCTATCAAGGGCTCCCATTTGTCAAATGCTACATTGTTTTCTAATTCTTCTGCAGCTCATCGAAATTATCCTATTCATAATGGACTCCGGGTGCACAAAGCACATGACGGGAAATCTCAAGCTCCTCATTAACTTCGTGGATAAGTTTCTGGGTACGGTGCGGTTTGGAAATGATCAGTTTGCACCGATACTTGGATATGGCGATTTGGTTCAAGGAAATCTCACTATCAAACGGGTTTATTACGTCGAGGGACTGAATCACAATTTATTCTCAGTTGGTCAATTTTGTGATGCGGATTTGGAAGTGGCCTTTCGGAAATCTACTTGCTATGTTAGAGACTATGATGGGAATGACCTTCTGACAGGTTCTCGTGGTTCTGATCTCTACACAGTAACTCTTCAAGACACATCTTCAATAAATCCAATTTGTTTAATGGCTAAAGCCTCATCATCTCAAGCATGGTTATGGCATCAACGATTGTCACATCTCAACTTTGACACCATCAACTTGCTTTCTAAGAATGATATTGTGACCGGTCTTCCTAAGTTAAAATTCGTCAAAGACCATCTTTGTTCTTCTTGTGAGTTGGGGAAAGCAAAACGGAAGTATTTAAAATCAAAGACTACCCCAAGCTCAAAAGGACGATTAGAACTTCTACATATGGATTTATGTGGTCCCATGCGTGTAGAGAGTATTAACGGGAAAAAGTATATTCTAGTGATTGTTGATGATTACTCTAGATACACATGGACTTTCTTCTTAAGGTCCAAAGATGAAACACCAGAGGTTCTCAAAAACTTTCTCAAGATGATACAACGCAATCTTCAAGCTCAAGTCTTAACCGTAAGAACGGATAGGGGTACTGAATTTTTAAACAAGAACCTGCAATCTTACTTTCAAGAAGAAGGCATCGAACATCAAACGTCTATTGCTCGAACTCCTGAACAAAACGGCATTGTCGAAAGACGGAACCGTACTTTGGTTGAGGCTGCTCGAACAATGCTTTCTGCTTCCAAATTACCGCTATTTTTCTGGGCTGAAGCAATTGCAACTGCCTGTTATACTCAGAATCGTTCTCTCGTTATCCCTAGACATGAAAAGACACCTTACCACATCATCAATGGCAGGAAACCTACTGTAAAATTCTTTCACGTATTTGGATCTTTATGCTACATCCTTAAAGACGGTGAGAATCTCGACAAGATGAAAGAAAAAGGTGATGCATGTATTTTTGTGGGGTATGCTACATTGTCGAAAGGATATCGGGTCTATAACAAGAGAACAAAGATCATTGTCAAAACAATTCATGTGAACTTTGACGAATTTCCACAAATGGTACTTGATCACAACAGCTCAAGTCCCGTACCTCAATGTCCAGCGATGGCACCTACACAAAACAGTGTACGTCCCGTGCAAGAATGTCAACAAAGTACTCCTACAGCAGACTCGACGGATACGACACAAATGAGTGATTTGGTTGATTTATATGATCCAATGTTTGATGAATATTACTATGGAAACAATCAAGTTGTGTCAAAGCCTTCCACTGTCAATACTACTGATGCACCCGAACAAAGTCACAAAGACACAACTGCATCTACTTCAGCAACCGCTGCTCAAGAGACAATTCCAGTGGATACTCAACAAACTCAAGAAATTGTCATACAACCAACATCACCAACCATCAATGCTGAAGGAGGAAACAACAATCAAGCAGTCGATGCACAACCTGACGAAGAAGAATTTATCAATCCGTTTGGTACACCGACACACGAAGTCTTCTATTCAACATGTTGATCCGTCCAACATGCATACATTCTACCAACCATATCCATCCACTCACCATTGGACACGTGATCATCCATTGGAACAAGTTATTGGAAATCCTTCACAACCGGTTCGAACACGCAGACAACTCAAAACCGATGGCGATGTGTGTATGTATGCACTCACCATGAGTTCAACTGTACCTACAAACATCAAGCAAGCCATGACTGATCATGCGTGGATTGAATCAATGCAAGACGAAATTCATCAGTTTGAACGTCTAAATGTTTGGGAACTTGTTGACAAACCCTATGGAATGTCAATTCTAGATTTCAAATGGATATGGAAAAATAAACTGGATGAAGAACAAACCATCATCAAAAACAAATCTCGTCTTGTGGTTAAGGGATACCGTCAACAAGAAGGCATAGACTACGATGAATCATTCGCTCCAGTCACTCGTTTGGAAGCTGTCAGGATATTCCTTGCTTATGCTGCACATAAGGGCTTCACGGTTTTTCAGATGGACGTTAAAACTGCTTTTATCAACGGTCATTTGAAGGAAGAAGTGTATGTGAATCAGCCGGAAGGATTCATCGATCCTTGTCATCCTGACAAAGTCTATCGTCTCAAGAAGGCGGTATATAGACTTAAACAAGCTCCAAGGGCATGGTACGAAGAACTTTCAAACTTCTTGGTGTCCAAAGGATTCTCCAAAGGTTCTATTGATCCTACTCTCTTTACTAATAAATATGGGGATGACATAATGCTGGTGCAAGTTTATGTTGATGATAATATTTTTGGTTCTACGAACGCAAAACTTTCAAAACGTTTTGAAAAATTAATGCACAGCAGATTTGAAATGTCAATGATGGGGGAGCTAAAATTCTTTTTAGGCCTCCAGATTCATCAATCCCCACGTGGTATCTTCATTAACCAAGCTAAGTATGCTCAAGAGATACTTAAAAAGCATGGTATGACCTCATGTGCTCGCGTTGGTACACCATTGTCGACCACACCCCTAGACGCTGACTTGTACTCGTATCCCGTAGACCAAACGTGATATCGCAGTATGATTGGGTCACTTATGTACCTTACAGCCAGCAGGCCTGATATTCATCATGCCACATGCTATTGTGCACGATATCAAGCCAGACCTACTCAAAAGCACCTCAAAGAGGTTAAACGGATCTTTCGGTACCTTAAGAATACCATTCACATGGGACTCTGGTATCCGAGGGAAACCGATTTTCATCTAACAGCTTTTTCAGATTCTGATCACGCAGGTTGTCTTGATAGTCGAAAAAGCACTTCTGGTAGCATACAATTTCTAGGGGAAGACAAGCTTGTCAGCTGGTCGTCAAAGAAGCAGGATTGCACTTCGCTCTCATCAGCTGAAGCAGAATATGTGGCTCTATCCGCGTGCTGTGCTCAAGTTCTCTGGATGAGAACTCAACTCACGGTTTATGGCTTCCACTTTGATAAAATACATATGTATTGTGACTTAAAGTCAGCCATAGCCATATCTTGCAATCCGGTTCAGCACTCCCGCACCAAGCACATCGATGTCAGATATCACTTCATCAAGGAACAATTAGAACGCGGCATCGTGGAATTATACTTTGTCAGAACTGAGTACCAGCTGGCAGACCTGTTTACAAAATCTCTCTCGAAAGATAGGTTTGCGTATCTCGTTGGCCGTCTTGGTATGAAGTATATGACTCCAGAAGACTTGGAGGTTTTGGCAAATGAAGCTGCTTGATATTCTCTCACAATGACTTCTAAGCGCATCACAGCTTAGGACTCGGACCTCAACTAAGGAAAGTTTATCTCGGACGATAACTTATCCTTCTCAACGAGAAATTTATTTTTCTCGGTCATGAGCTAGTCACAAAACAATCAAAGTTTTGAGCTCATAAAAACCGGACCCGAAAGGGGAGTGTACGTTTCAGTGCGCTTTCCCTAAGCTATAGAAGAGAAGTCTTCTATCCTGATTATTTTAAAACCGTTGAACACAATTTTTCAAGAATTTCTCAAAAGGTTTTTCTAAATCTTTCAAAATTGTGTGTTCAACACTCCCTTCCTCATATGTGGTTTTTATATCTCAAAATGTCATATGTTATTTTGGTCAATATTTGAGGGGGAGCGTTTTAAAATCAAGCCTTTTAATGTTGTTGGGTACATCTCTAAGATTGTCATATTTTATGTATCCAACACATTTTGAAAATGATAATAAATCTGCCATATATTATCGGTAAAGGCATCTCAACTCCGTACCTCAACATATTTTGTGGTGTCGTTTTTTCTAAAATTTTGTCAAATTTTGTCTCAAGACACACATATATTGTTGAGGGGGAGTGACCCGACTGAAAATGTTCCATGATTCATGCGTGCACACATGTTTCTCTCCCGTCGATTTTTCGGAAAATGTCATATTTTAATCAATTGGTATCTCTAATATTATATTTTTATATTAGAGATAGGGGGAGAAAATGTGATTAAAATGTAATATATCGCAACATGTGATCTTAAAGACTCAAGTGCAACTCTTTCCTTCACATGCCAAACTATTTCGTTTATCAATGCATGTGTGTAGGGGAGCTTTTTGAAAATATAAAACTTTCAAAGTGTTAAAAAGTTTTGATTTTTATCAAGCACTTTGAATTGTTTTCAATGGTTTTATGGTTATGATCCTTACCCAAAACAACCTACTATCCACGAGTGAACGATGGAGTCAAAAGGTGGTTTAGGATAGGAAACTAAGTGTAACACCCCCAAATTTATACAACTCAATACAGCGGAAGACTCGTTGGTTTTACGGGATAGCACATTACTCACATCATAGACAACGCATAAAAATCGCGTCATTTAATAATAAAGCATTTCCATTCATAAATATCAAGTTTACATAGGTCCCAAGTCATTGTATTTCATACAAGTTTTACAAAGCATTTGAATGGAAATTATAATTTAAGTGCGGGCCATGAATTCTTGTTGTCTTCCCGAGAATTACCTTCAAGTACCTGAGATAAAACATGTTAAAAGAAAAGGTCAGCGATAACGCCGAGTGAATTCATAGAGTTTAATAAAATCCATCAATATAACATTGGTATAAAATTATTACCGAAAACCATTTTGTACAAATCCATGTAGTAGACCATAAAATAGCCAAAATCATTTTATACAAATCCTTGTCAAAATCATAATATAGGCTTTCGCCTTCAAAATCATTATACGAACCATTGTCGTTAAAAACATCATACAATACGTTTTATAACGTTGTATAGATTAAATAAAAACCGTTATATGAATATGGTTATATAAAACCAAAACACGAACATAATATCAATGATAAGACCCTGTATTACTAGTCAGGCAATATATCATAATTCAATGCTTAAAGCAGTATTTCGTTAATTTGATTATTATAAGCCGCATGACATTGTTACCTTACTACAACAAACAACGGGTAGCTAGCCCGAAACTCAATTTTCCCATCTAAATTAGCGTGTCGTCACAAAGGTCACGCTATGGAAATCTTCTCATACATAAATTCGCTTACCAATCAATGTGGCACGACGGGGATCAACCGTCAAGGCGCGAACTGGGGTGATCGTCCCCAAATAGTACTATATGCATAAGCGTCAACCAAATCCCGGTAGTTCACAATTCATGCTAATGGGACTTTTAGTGACATAACCTAACTTTAATAATCCATTTCATTTCATCTATCGGGTCATTTAATCATTCATCGGGTCATACAATCATTCGGGTCCAAATCAATAAACAGACAATCGGGATAAATGATGTCCTATTTATAAAAACTAACATGTTATCTCCCTCGCGGGTTTATAAAATATTTCATAAAAACATTTAAAAGAGTGTGAGGCTATGAACTCACGTTGATGTGGGAAGGCGGGTTATCGGCAATTCGGACGTACGGTAACGTGCTTCAAACACGGAAACCTAGACAAATAATACTCGTCTTAGACTTTTGTCCAATGACTTTATAAAAATAACAATTATGTATACATATGATGATTATATATATATGATGATCAAGTGGGTTTACATATTCTCATTTACTCAATTTAGTGTTATGTGTCGATAACTTTTATACTAGTTTACTAGTTTTACCTATTTACATATTTTAAGTCCAATAAACTTATTATAAGTCCTTTAACTTGTATTAATCCATTTTATACTTGTATTATCAGTATTTACACTATACATGTTGGGCCCAAATGGGTTAAGCCCAATAAATAAGTTTATAAGTGTTTTAGCCCATTTTGTTGTATTATTAGTCCAATAACGTTAACTTAGCCCGTTAATGTCCGTATGTTATATAGTTCGGTTTTTATCGGTTTTTACTTGTTATATATGTTTATATATCAGTATATGAGCTTTAAAAACTTTACATTAGACGGGTTTGATCGTCTAAGTTTTAATTGGAGAAAAACGTTAATTTTACGGTAATAGCTGAAAAAGTCGTAAAAATCATGTTTATAGTTTTTATACTTATAAATCTTATTCAACTACCATTTTTATAAAATGCCCATTTATTTATCCTTATACATGTTTATATAAATGTATTGTATAAGTTAGTGGGTTTTAATTCACATTTTATACTATATTTACTTGAGTGCTTATATAATACTATTATACTTTAATTTCCAAAATCTGATTTTTACTTTCACTTTCACCATTTTTATCATATCTTGAGTTCTACAAGGAGATAGAAGCTCATTTTTGGACACCATAAACTACATGATATGTGCTACAATTAACTTAGTTTTAGCTACTGCTCAATCCAACTCTAAATATCCTTAACAGTCCGTCCAAAACTGACTATTCAGATTGGTACTCTAAACTTGTTTTAGTCATATCTCACTCATTATAATGATTCCATTGTATGGAAAACTCTCACATGTGTATGAAATCGTATACTTACTGTATATTGATTCCACTTTACCATTTTATCAGTTTAACATGTGGTTAGTTACTGTTTTCATACAGCCAACAATTTAAGCAAGATTTTAGCCTTGTTTCTTATAGTTTTTCATCTTTTTAATCATATTTATCAACACCAAATCCCCACACAATATTTTTATCATCATATATCATCATAAATATATACATTTAAGAAGAAAATACATGATTACATAATCAAAATAACAAGAGGATGGGGAGAACATTCTTTATACCACCATGATGATGTAAGTTGTGATCAAGACATGGATTTTGATGGAGAAACTTGTGATAAACCAAGACCATCTTCAAGTCCACCAATCTTCAAGAACTCCTTGTAGAAAATCAGCCCCAAGACACCAACAAAACTTCTCCTTGGATGTTATAACTTGCACCAATCTTCATCTCTTTGAATGGAGATTAACATATGTTAACTATAACAAATGTTTGTGGTTAAATTTGATCAAAGTGAGGTGTTTATGGTGAGGATGGGACGACACAATTGAGAGAGAGATGAGAGAATGGAAGTTGTTTTGCATGTGTGAAATGGGAGGTATAGTTTAGCTAGTGGTTTTGTGGGAAGAGTAAGCTTCAATGTGAAGCTAAGTTACAAGTGTAACTTAGTTTTGTGTAAGTTTGACACCTAAGGGTGTTGTGGCTATGTTATGGCCGGTTATAGTGGGGGTGGGAAAAGTGTCCCACTTGTCTCATCTCCACTAATTTACGGGTACTCCTCGATTCTAGTTTCCTCGATTTGCGTGCCCTCGGGTTGTTTTACGAAAAACATTTTTATAAATTATGAATCAACGGCACAAAACGAATCTAATAAAAATTGTCTCATCAGAAACGGAGTTCAAAAACGTAAATACGTAATCCTAAGGTTTCCGGTTTAGTCGTAAAGGACGTTAAATTAAAATCGTAAGTCCTAATCTTTTCTCGTAAATTTGTGAGTTTATGAACCAACACAAATTTAAAACTCCAAAAGAATATTCACGGATAAATTTATTTTTTGAAATGTCGGACTGTCACCAAAGACGGTGTATGTGAACGTGAGCACGTAACGTAGAATCCTCCGGTTTAGACGTAGTCGATGCTACTTCAAGACGTAAATCCAAATTACTTCCCAAAAATAAGTGAGTTCATAATATAACATTAAAATAATGTTTTTAAATAATATCTGAGAATAAAATATCAACCATAAATTGACGGATTGTCACAGCATTTACCCCTAAACAGGATCTTTGTCCTCAAAGATCATCTTACTACTCGCTTCTTATAGAGTTAAATCCATGTGGGCATTTCCTCCACATTCGGTCTTTTCTCACAAGTGCAATTCATTACAATACGCGAGTTTCATCAAACATAACTACAGGAATACGATCAGGCTTAATGTTGACTTACTTTCTCTATCCATGATGTTCACGGGTTTTTGATGAATGCAACTTTTCGCCGATCTAAACTTTATCAAGAAGAATTCAGATTTTCACTTGATAGATATTTATCAAGTTCGATATACGAAACATAATTCACGCAGCTCTTGAAGTCCTAGGGTAGATCCAACTTATATGCCTTTCAAACCAATCTTTTACATCATCTCAATGGTCCCATACAACGGGGACTTATATCCCATGATCTTTCAGATCATCAATTCATTTTTCTATGGTTAAAATTTTTGGCATAACTTCGCTACCCATCTGGTACTTCAAGATCTACATTTCATATTCACATAACCTCCTGCCCACTACCGGCAGTCAATAATCAGATCCTAATTTCAACAATCATTTCAGGTCTCGTGGGTCGAGTATTTTGTAAGGTTAGGTTCGCCATCATAGGAAACCTTAAACCTAAAAGACATGTCCAACTCACAATGGGTGTATGCCGGGTGTCTTCATCCCAACTCTTGCTTACAGATGCTCTAATATTTATCCTCACAAGATTCGATCTAGATCCTAATACGATAACTGCAATGATAATCTCTACAAAGGAGAGTGATTATACGGTTCATTACCAAAGGTCAATCATTCAAGCATAAAACAACACTTATATTATTTTGTATCGTTACTTTACCTCGTCCCTTCGATTGGGGTGGTACACAGCACTCTCATCAAGATTCGTTCTTAATGACTTATGAGCAAATCTCTAGAAATTCAATGCGAAGCGAGGATCTTGATAGAGATGATCGATACAGGCACACCATGTTTACACAACTCCTTTAAATACAAAAGAGTCAATCTCTTCATCGAGAATCTATCATTAACAGGAATGATATTAGCAGATTTGGTCAGTCTGTTGACGATGACCCAAATCGAATCAAATTCAGATGATGATCTTTGCAATAACTAGACGTTTACTAATGTATGAGGCGGTGTCTGCCTTCATAATTTTCCATCAGTACAACTTCTTCAGATAAAGATACATTTAGTCAGAAATGACAGGAATATAATACTTATACTTACAAGATTCCAATATAACTACATCTCACAATCCTTCATATTTAGGCAACCATAAACGGCCTTTTAAAACATTTAACGCCATTGGCTTCTCAGTTCTAATGGTTGACATTAGTGTTGGGAATAAATTAAGGCCAGATTACTTGAACGCTGACAAGAACAACTTAAGCGTTGACAAGAGCAAAGTGAGCGCTGACAGCTGAAGCGTTGACAAGTTAAAGTCAAGCGTTGACAGATTGAAGACAAGCACTGATGGAAGATGTGAGTTACACGTTTATTATGTTCTAGAATACTTCTAGTAAGGATAGAAACGACAATGTATTTTCTATGTTTATCTTTACCTAGAATAGTTGATACGTAGCTTATTGTACAAGGCTTCTTAGTCTATAAAAGAAGGCCTTTAGGTTAATGTTTGATATCAAGTTTTCATTAAGTTTTCATTCGTAAACATCTTTCATTGTAAGCAAGTTCGACATTGATAATCAAGGTGAAAGTATTGTTTACATCTTGTGTTCTTGTTTAAGTATTAAATTCCGCATAATACTTAGATTCACAAAGCATACAACAAAGGTTTCTCTACGTGTTATACTTGATCTAATCTCGTATACACAAAGCTAATCGATCTAAGTTTGGGATCAACAAGTGGTATCAGAGCTTGTTGAGGAACTTTTGATCTTTGAAGAACACCAGAACGATATACCAACACCAAAACCCTAATTTTCTCAAAACCCTAAAAACATCATGTCTGAAGCAAACATCATGTCCTCCTCTTCATCCTTACCAAACATCAAGATTCCCATGCTTGATGCAACCAACTTTGACTTATGGAGGTTCAACTTTGAACAATATCTGGGGATCTTTGACTACACACTCTGGGACATTATTGAATATGGAAACTCATTCAATAAAGCTCAAAAGATTCTGAATGCCATTGCGACAAGAACAGCTGTTGAAGGATGTCCTGATGAAGATAAGAAAGAAAAACCTGGAGATGGTAGAGCTGTAAGTGCTGAAGATATTGCAAAGAAAAGGGCTGACATGAAAGCCCTAAATATTTTGAAAGTGTCTCTGGGACAAGAAAATCAGCACAAATATAGAAGCTATGAATCTGCTAAGGATCTTTGGGAAGCAATTGAAGTTGCATATGGTGGTAATGCAGAAACTAAGGAAGAAAAGAAAAAGCAACTTCTGCATGATTATGCTGTCTTCAAAGCTCAGCCCAATGAGAAACTGAGCAGTGTGAGAAGCAGATTGCTTGACATCACAAGCAAATTGTCCTTCATGGGGACACAAGTTGGTGATATTGACATCAATGCTACTTTTCTGAAAAGTCTTGGTGAGACATGGAAGATTGAGGCAAGAGCTATTCTTGCCAATAATACTCACAAGAGCTCTTCGTTTGATGACATCTACAACAAACTAAGATTGTTGGAAGATGAAACTCTTTCAAGCAAAGCTAGCACCAGCAACATGGCCTTCTTTTCTCATAGTGAAGGTCAATTCAATCAGCAGGACTCTTTTATGCATCCAGTTACTGGATCACCATTTGTCAGCGCTGGAACAAGTCCTGTCAACGTCTCCTTTTCAGACGCTGACACATTCATGAATGATTCACCAAGAGTTAAACCTGCTGGTTTGGATTTGGATACTGTTTGTGCTTACATTGCTTCTTTGCCCAATGGTTCAGTGATTACATATGAGGACCTTGAGCAGATAAGTGATGAACACTTGGAAGAGATGGACATCAAGTGGAACATGGCTCTTGCTAGTATAAGAGCAAATAGGTGGAATAGGAGGTTCAAGAAGAAGATGACCTTCAATGCTAAAGACACTGCTGGATTTGATAAATCCAAAGTTGAGTGCTACAACTGTCATCGCATGGGGCACTTCATGAGGGAATGCAGATCTCCTAGAAGATCTGATGCTGGTAAACCCTCAAGTCAGATTGTTAAAGCTCAAGACTCCAAAGCCATGGTTGCAGTTCAAGGAATTGATGGTACTGGATGGGATTGGAGCTATCTGGCCCAGGATGCTGAAGAGGACAAAGCTTTGATTGCTGACATTGAAGAAGAAGAGCATGTTGAATATGCTATCATGGCACACTCCTCCTCTTCATCTGATAATGAGGTATATGATGATGCTTTTTGTAGCAAAGGTTGTAGGTTAAACACTGATAGACTTAACAAAGAAGTGTTAAAACTAAAAGAGGATATGAGCACTGAAAGATGTAAATTATCCAATTACCAACTAGCTCTTACTGAAACTGAGAAAACCGTTTCTGAATACAAGAAAATGGAATTTGATTTAAAAGATAAGATAAATATCTTAAAACATGAGCTAGAGGGTAGTATGGATATTAGAAATATCATGTCAAAAGTCAATAAAGACCTACAGGCTAAGTTAGATGAGGCCATTAAGAATAAAGATAATGTTGACCTCAAGATTCAAAGATTTGATAGAGCCACCCAAGCCCTAGGAGACTGTGTAGCTAAACAAAGAGATCCTAAGGATATGACTGGGCTTGGGATGAATGAGAATGATTACTCTCTGGTTCCACCACCAGCTGGTGACTTCTATGGTGTCCTTAGAAAGGATCTATCTTGGACTGGTATACCAGAATGCCAAGAAGAGGAATTCATTCCTCCACCAAGAGTTGTCACCCCAGTTGAAGAGTATCAACAAAAACTGACTGACCTAAATGAGTGGAAGAAAGCTAACCCTACTTTATTTGTTAAGGGAGGTTTGTTGTGTGAAAGTCCCATTGAATCCCCACCCATTAAGGTTACTCACCCAGTTACTGGTAAAGCTGTTGACCTAGGCTCCAACACTGTTAGAAGACCTACCATTAAATATGCAGAGATGTATAGAAATAATAGGTCACCCAAGAGCCAAGTTAACAATCATGGAACAGGTTTCTTTGCTTCTAGACCTAAGAATGTGTCTAAGAAAGCCTGTTATACTTGTGGTAGCTTTTCACATTTGGCATACAAATGTGTCAACGCTCCCAAAGTCAGCGCTGATAGGAACAATTTCAGCGCTGATAGGAAGAAAGTCAATGTTGTTAGGAAGTCAAACGTTGTCAGACCCAGACCTTGTGTGCAGCAAAGTTCACAAGTGATTAGACCAGCCCCATTCTTTACTAGAAGGTCTAACACTCATGGACAAAGACCTTTTCAAAAGACAAATACCTGGTCAAATAGGCAATGGGTTCCTGTAGCAAACCCTAGGTTCAACGCTGATAAGGGTAAATTCAGCGTTGACAGGACAAAATCCAACGCTGACAGAAACGTGATCAGACCTAAGTATTTGCAGCCACAAGGTAAGGGGTCTAAAGCTTCTTCAAGCTTAACATGGAGACCCAAGAAAGATCAAAACCCTAATAATAATGGAATTTCAATGACTTGCAACAGGTTTAACTATATTTCAAAAGTCATTACAAAACCAATTGGGGTTAACTGGGTATTTCATCCTAAAAGGGATGAGAATGGGGTTGTTGTGAGAACTAAGTCTGTTCTTATTGAACAACCAGATGAATCCAAGTCTTCTGAGACTTGGGTTCCCAAAGAAAACTAATTTGTTTTCTTTATGTGCAGGGCATTCAAAAGCAGATCAATGACTATGGATATTGGGATAGTGGATGCTCAAGGCACATGACAGGAAAGGAAGACTATCTGACAAACTTCACTCCTATTCAAGATGGTGATAAGGTATACTTTGGAGGGGGCTACGGCACCATCACAGGAAAAGGAACCCTTCTCACCAATAATCTACGTTTTGAGAATGTCTTCCTGGTAAAAGAACTGGACTATAATCTGTTTAGTGTATCACAAGTGTGTGATAACAAAAATAAGGTTCTTTTCACTGATACTGAGTGTTTGGTGTTAAGTAAGGATTTTAAGATCCCTGATGAGAAGTATATTGAGTATAGAACACCTAGGCATAAGGACATATACAATGTGAATTTAAATGGGATTAAAGTGAATGCTAATATGTCTTGTTTTTATGCTAAGGCCTCAGTAGATGAAAGTAATTTGTGGCACAGGAGACTAGGGCACATAAACTTTAAAAATATAAATAGACTTGTGAGGCTTGGTTTAGTTGATGGTTTGCCTGAGAAGGCCTTCCACAATGACCACTCTTGTGTTGCATGTCTTAAAGGCAAGCAGCACAAGGTCTCATTCAAGTCCAAGCAGGTGCATACTAGTTCCAGACCTCTTCATATGCTTCACATGGACCTCTTTGGTCCAACTAATATAGAAAGTTTGAATGGCAAGTCATATTGTTTTGTTGTCACTGATGACTTTTCTAGGTTTACTTGGACATTCTTTCTAGCTATGAAGAGTGACACAGCTGATGTTCTTATTGAATTTATCACTCAAATTGAGAAAAGGTCTGGCAATGAGGTTAAGATGCTTAGGAGTGATAATGGTGGAGAATTTAGGAACAAGAAGCTAGATGATTTTTGTGCCAGGAAGGGAATTACTAGGCAGTTTAGTATTGCTAGAACCCCACAACAAAATGGGGTTGCTGAAAGGAAGAATAGAACCCTAATTGAAGCAGCCAGAACAATGTTGGCTGATGCTCACTTTCCCATAGCCTTTTGGGCTGAGGCTGTTAATACAACATGTTATGTGCAAAATAGAGCATTGGTTAACAAAATTCAGAACAAGACACCTTATGAGTTACTTTGGGGAAGAAAACCTAATATTGGTTTTCTCAGACCTTTTGGATGTCATGTAGTAGTCTTAGACACTAGTGATGCCATAGGGAAATTTAGTGCAAAAGGTGATGAAGGTTACTTCATGGGGTATTCAGTGCAGAGCAAGGGTTATAGGGTTTATCTTAAGGAGGACAAACGTATTGTTGAAAGAGTACATGTTAGGTTCTTAGAGAATAAACCTAGTGATCCTGAAAGTGGTCCTAATTGGTTGTTTGATTTGGAACCCTTATCTAGAACTTTAAATTATATGCCTGTCACTAATCCAGACATTATGAAGGTAACTTCAAATGTTGTGGAGGAACAAGTTGTTCATGTTTCAGGTACACAGGTTGATGAAAGGGTTGGATCACAAGCAGAAAAAGCATCTCCTACATTTGAATATGTCACAATTCCCATTTGGACTGATGCTTTTGCTGCTGCTGCTGCTGCTGGACAAGATAATGGTGGTTTCCAAATACCACCAGATACAAACATGCATGGTTCTTCAGGCGCTGAAAAAGGCAAATCAAGCGCTGACAAGAGTAATTCAGACGTTGATGGCTCAGACGTTGACAACAACAGTTCAAGCGTTGTTAGCCCAAGCGCTGACAAACAAGGTTCAGACGTTGACAACGCCTTTGCACATCTTTTCTCTTCAAATTTTGAACAAGGTGGACCTTACAATGTCCATGAAGAGATCCCTGTTGATCAAAGAGAGTCTGATGAAGAAGATATTGGCAACATGGAGCGTGAAGTTGAGGACACCAGACTTTTTGAAGGAGGAGTTCTCACTTCCACAATGAAGAATCACCCCCCATCTCAGATCATTGGTGATGTTATGACTCCAGTTCAGACAAGAAGATCCCATCAAAGTCTTGGTGGATTTATTGCCAATATACACAAGAAGGTTGATACCCCTCTTGTGCAAGCATGTTTGTTTGCATGTTTTCTGTCACAAGAAGAACCCAAGAAGATATTTGATGCTCTCAAAGAACCAAGTTGGGTGGAAGCAATGCAGGATGAGCTTCACCAATTTGCTATTCAGGATGTTTGGGAGCTGGTTGATTGTCCTAGATATGTCAGACCAATTGGGAAAAGATGGGTTCTCAGGAACAAAAGAGATGAAAGAGGTATTGTGGTCAGAAACAAGGCAAGGTTAGTGGCTCAAGGTTATACACAAGAGGAGGGGATAGACTATGAAGAAGTCTTTGCACCAGTTGCAAGGATTGAAGCTATTAGGATTTTTCTAGCCTATGCATCTTGCATGGGCTTTACAGTCTATCAAATGGATGTAAAGAGTGCATTCTTGTATGGCACCATTGTTGAAGAAGTTTATGTCATGCAACCTCCTGGTTTTGAGGATCCTGAGCATCCAGACAAAGTGTATAAAGTCAAAAAGGCTATGTATGGCCTTCATCAAGCCCCTAGAGCATGGTATGGTACTTTGTCTACCTATTTGGTGGACAATGGATTCAAGAGGGGCACCATAGATTAGACACTATTTACAAAGAAGAAAGGAAAAGATGTGTTGCTTGTGCAGGTCTATGTTGATGATATCATTTTTGGGTCTACTGATCCAAAGATGAGTGAGGATTTCTCCAAACTCATGACAGACAAATTCAAGATGAGTGCTATGGGGGAGATGAACTTCTTTCTTGGTTTATAAGTTCAGCAAAAAGAAGAGGGTATCTTCATCTCCCAAGACAAATATGTTGCTGAAATCTTGAAGAAGTTTGGCTTTTCTCCACATGAAAAGAGGGCTTCTACTCCTATGGATAGAGAACACCCTTGGGGAAAGATTGGAGATGGGAAAGATGTTGATGTCAGGCATTATAGATCCATGATTGGATCCTTGATGTATCTTACTGCTTCCAGACCTGATATCATGTTTGCTGTGTGTGCATGTGCACGCCATCAAGTGACTCCCAAAGAATGTCACCTTTATGCTGTGAAGAGGATCTTTAGGTACCTAAGATGTTTTCCTACTCTTGGTTTGTGGTACCCAAAGGATTCACCATTGGAGCTGATTGCATATTCAGATAGTGATTATGGTGGTGACAAGTTTGATAGGAAATCCACAACTGGTGGATGTCAATTTCTTGGGAGCAGATTAATATCTTGGCAATGCAAGAAACAAACAGTGGTGGCTAACTCTACAACTGAAGCAGAATATGTGGCTGCAGCAGCATGTTGTGGTCAATTGTTGTGGATTCAGAACCAGCTGTTGGATTATGGGTATAACTTCATGCATACTAAGATATTGTTGACAATAATAGTACTTTATGCATCATTAAGAATCCTGTGCATCATTCTAAAACTAAACACATAGAAATTAGACACCATTTTATAAGAGATTGCTTTGAGAAAGGTTTAATACAACCAGATAGGGTTGACACTGAGGAAAATGTGTCAGATTTATTAACTAAACCTTTTGATACTGGAAGATTTCAGTACTTGGTAACAAGTATTGGAATGGTTAATCTCACTTAAGTATGTGTTTTGGATTCTTTTTGTAAAAGTATGTACAGGATGATGCATTATTATTATTGGTCTTATTGATAATTTAGATTTTCCACTATATTTTTCTAACACTGACAAAGGTTGTTTGAACACTGATAAGTGTTTTTGCAACGTTGTCAGCAATATAATTGTCTAACGCTGACAAAGCTTCCTTCAACGCTGTTATGTGTTATCGGGGCGTTGTCAGCAACAATATTAGTTTTGTGGTTTTCAATCTAAATGTGCAGATGGTGTTAGCAGTATACCATTGGATACAGAGTTGCTTATGGATCAAAGGAGAAGCATTTGGACATGTTTTTGTTTATGGATGATGGTTGGAATGTTTCATTCCTATCTTGACATAAATTTTTTTTTTCATGCATATTTTTGGCAAACTCTTTGTATCTTGGTTTAAGGGGAGGTTTTAGGAACCTTTAGGATTTTTGGGTATCCATATGATACTCTTATCATAATTCTAGATTGTGTCCACAGGTGAGTATGGGTTAGTTTTACTAAACCATGAGGCACTGTAGCATGCATAGTATATCAACTTTGCATGCTGCCAAGACATTTTTGGCCTAGAATTGGTTGTGGTCTGATGGGAGACTTGGGAATCACTTTGTTATGGGTTTTACCTGGGAGTAACAAGGATTTTATAAGGTAACTTGGTTGTTAAGAATTTTGGTTAGCAAGGGACACTAGAGGACTGTTATGTCTATCTTGCTTATGCAAGTGTGCATAACTGGACAGTGCTTGCCGCCCTATGATAATTATCAGCTTTTGGTTATCTTCTCTAGGATAAATTACTTGTTAAGGTCATTTTTCACTTTTTAAAACAATTTTATTTTTGGACGCTGACAAGATTTTTCCAAGCGTTGTTGTGACCAAATTGGACGCTGACATGGCTTTAGGCAAACGTTGACAAGATTATAGCCGTTGGGCGTTGATGGGTTATTTTTGACCGTTGACAATCAATGGGACCTACCCAGTTGTTACTTTTTGACATATTTTCAAGCCGTAATTTTAGGAGTTGTTACTTTCATTAAATGTATGAGATAACTTATAACTTTTTCAATATTTTCATGATTAGTTTTTGAAAATCTTTGCCTATTTTTGGGCCAATCACATGCATTCATCCACTCCTATAAATTTGGCTCCTATTTTTAAACAGGGTATCTATAATTCTTGTCTAACACTTTTCTCTTATCAACCTTCATCTTCTATACTTCAATTTAACAGCTTTCATCAATGGCACCAAGATTTAACTCAGCAGAATTGGATTTGGGGTTCAAGTCTCAACACAACATGATTGCTTATCTTGTTGCTGATAATACTTTGTTCCCTCAATACACACAAATGGTGGCGTATTTGAACGCATCCCCATTAAGGTATGCTCTTTCTCATGCACCACTCATTCCAGTCACACACATTAAACAGTTTTGGAACACTGTAAGTTCCTCAACAGTTAATGGAGTGACCACATTAACCTCTATTGTTCATGGGAGATCTTGGGTGGTTACTGAGGCCTTGGTACGCCAGGCCTTGCATCTTGATGATGCTGATGGTATAACCATTCTTCCCATAACTGCAATAGAACAAGGGCTTAGGGCTTTGGGATACCCTATTCCTGATGAAGGTACTCTTAATAAGTACCATAAGCAGGAATTTCCCCCAGCCTGGAAGTACCTCATTCACATTCTCCTTCAATGTTTGAGTCCCAAATGTACTGCACACAATGAGATCAATAGATCCATTGCAACTGCTATTGTGTGTATTGCAACAGGGCAAAAATATAACTGGTCTAAAATGATTTTTGAAGGAATGTGTAAAAACAAGGGGACAAAAATGACTTTAGCTTATCCCCGTTTTCTGCAAATGATTTTTGATGATCAAAGATATTGTTCAAGGGATCACAATGATTTTTATAAAATCCCTGAACAAAAGAAAGCTATTTTTACCAAGATGAATTCACCACCTCATAGAGACCTACCTTTAACCCCAGCCATGCTTGCTGTTATTGCAGCAGCACAACCCCAACCAGACCCCCAACCTCATATTGACCCTCACCCACAACTTGAACCTATCCCTGAACCTTTACCTCACCTGACCAAATGCAAATAGACCAAGATCCCTTTGACGCTGACACATCTAATGTGGGCGTTGATGTGCCTATTTCCAACGCTGACACCCAACCATCACAATCCCAAACACCCCTTAATCAACCCACATCTACCCCTTCTTCCACACCATCTTCCACACCACCTGAATATAGGTTGATTAAACGCCAAAGGACTGCTGGAGTGTTCTCCTCTGGTGGTCCTAGCCATGAAGCAGAGAGAACCACCACCACAAGTGTGGCTGGTGACCTGGATGAGGCTGGGACTATTGGTTCTGGCTTAGAAGCTGGCCAAGGCAGTCCCACCATAATTAAGTCCTCATCCATGCCCAATGAACCTGAATTGGGAGGTCAAATTCCCATTTTGGAAGAGGGCAGACTGGAACCAATGACTCTTTTGGAATTGACGGCTGGCTGCATTAGCTTGCAAAAGCAGAATGCAGACTTAGTACAAATTGTCAGCAACCAAGGCCTTGAACTCAAGGAATTGAGGGAGAGGATTGTTGTTTTGGAGAGTGCTCATGCAAAGGGAGGTATGGAGGAGTCTTCCAAAGGGGAGGAAGATCAAAGAAATCTGAGTGATAAGAGCAGTCAAGATGGTCAATCATTGGATGTTGCTGAAGCTCTTACTACTTTGAAGGAACAAACAGGTTTTGACACGTCCTTGATCTCTCCAACCAATTTAAATTTATCATTTACAGATATGTTGATAGAGGTTACACAAGGCGCTGAGGGAAAATATTTGAGCATTGACAAGACAAGTTTGGACGCTGATAGAAGTATTTTGGGCGCTGATAGAGGAAATTTGGGCGTTGACAGATCTGCATATGGAGGTGATGTATTCCAGTCATCATCTATCATCAAGGATGTTTCTACTCAGGTATTACCATCTACCTTACCAACAATTGCACCATCAGATAAGGGTAAGGGTAAGTTGGTAGAAGAAATTGTTCCAAAGAATGCAGCTCAGGTTGAATTTGATAGAAGATTGGCTGAGCAAATGATGGAACAAGGTGAAAAGGAAAAGTCACCATTTTTTGTGACTTCTGAAGAAGAAAGTGATGGGGCTAGCTCAGATTCAAGTGTGATGATTATTGAACCAGAAAGACTTGAGTATGGTGATGAGCTTGCTAGGGAAAAGCTGAGAGATTTGAAGTTGCAGATTGATTTTGATATGCCAGAGGTGGTTCAGATGTACAATTCTTGGGAAGAAAGCTGTATGGATAATCCAAACTTGACCATTTCAGATCAGATATGGGGTTTGGAGATTCTTCTTAGAGTTCAGAAGGATTGTAAGGTGATTTTGAAGCACAAGGCAAGCAACATTCTCTCTGAGTTGAAAAGGGATAGAAGGAAGCTCTACTTTATGTTGCTCAAGTGTCATGGAGTTGGATGGACACATCAGAAGCTGAAGGCTTTGACATTTGATGAGTTGGAACATAGGGCTTATCCTATTTGGGTGAAAGTGCAGGAAGAAAACACTTTTAGACTTCTTTCAGATGAAAGAAAGGAGCAACTTACAGAAGAGATGGCAATCAAGAAAGCTATGATAGTTCCCAGACCAGTAAAGAAGGGATTTACACTTGAGTTTCCAAAAGATATGAATCAACTATATCCAAGTGAAGCAGTTATTAGAAAGAGCCTCAAGCTCTCCCCATTAGAAGCTTCAGATATGGTGCATGTGTTACCACTAGATTCCAGGAATCCAATTGTGAGTTATGATGAAGATGAATGTGGATTCTGGAAGATTGGAAGATTTGGCAAGGAGGTACACACTTTTACCACTCTCATATCTTTATTTGCAAGTTGTGATAGAGAAGACTTGGTGGACCTTTGGAGGTTGCTAGAGACCAAGTATGAGGCTGAAGCACCCACTTCAGCCAATGGAATAAAACTTTGGACCACATTCAAAAGAATGTGTGGGACAAAAGAGGAAGATCCTGAAATATGGAAGGATCTTGAAGATGACCTCAGTGGTCTTCAATGGAGGTTATATTCAGCTGCTGGTGTATACCATTTGAGTTCTACAAAGTTTGCTGAGTATTTACTTGTAGATGCTCAGTATTTCATATCCAAGGCTGTTTTGGAAAAGATGAAGGACACCCAGTTGGAGATAGACTATACAAGTGACGTGGCAAAGAATTTGATCAGATTTATTTATTACCAATATGATAAGGTTTGTCAGACTCCTCCAAGTTCTTAATGTTTATTCAGAAACTTGATCATAAGAGTGGATATCAAGTTTAGGGGAGGATTGTTGGGAATAAATTAAGGCCAGATTACTTGAACGCTGACAAGAACAACTTAAGCGTTGACAAGAGCAAAGTGAGCGCTGACAGCTGAATCGTTGACAAGTTAAAGTCAAGCGTTGACAGATTGAAGACAAGCACTGATGGAAGATGTGAGCTACACGTTTATTATGTTCTAGAATACTTCTAGTAAGGATAGAAACGACAATGTATTTTCTATGTTTATCTTTACCTAGAATAGTTGATACGTAGCTTATTGTACAAGGCTTCTTAGTCTATAAAAGAAGGCCTTTAGGTTAATGTTTGATATCAAGTTTTCATTAGGTTTTATTCGTAAACATCTTTCATTGTAAGCAAGTTCGACATTGATAATCAAGGTGAAAGTATTGTTTACATCTTGTGTTCTTGTTTAAGTATTAAATTCCGCATAATACTTAGATTCACAAAGCATACAACAAAGGTTTCTCTACGTGTTATACTTGATCTAATCTCGTATACACAAAGCTAATCGATCTAAGTTTGGGATCAACAATTAGCCGCGAACTCCTTTTATTATCTATATTATCCTTTTTACAAGCATTGTTTATTTTTATATTGTTCGGCAATTTATTTTGCACAGTCATTATTAAGAAACACATCCTAATTGGTTCTTCATATTTTCTACATAATGTGTCAGTAATTACGTTCACCTTCCTTCATATTTTCTAAGTTTCAGTTTCGTTTCAGCTATCATTTTTATCAGTTTTGCTTAATCTGACGTTTAAAGCGTCGATAATTATTACAACTAATTAAATAATAAATATTTAATTTCTATGAAACATAACGTAAAAATTTTAATTTTTCTTAGTTCGACCAATTATAAAAATGTTCAAAATAAATTTGAATTTAATTAACAAGACTTTTGTTGATTTATCGAAAATAATTAAAATAATTAATAAAATCCGTAAATGTTCGAAAAAACCTTCGTTTATTCTTTGGTAAAAAATTTCTTAGTTGAAAAGCAAAAATTGTCATTTCAAATTTTAAGTCATGGTTTAAATGGTTTCCTCAATCCCTCTCAGGTTGTCTTGAGGTATAAACAATCATTTACCCCTAAACAGTAGTTTAGTTAAATGATTTGTGTATAAGGAAATAATCCCTTAAAAATCCTTTGATACATGATTTGTCAAAACATATTTCCATTTTCTTTCTGGTAAAACCCAAAGCCTTAATGGCTCTAATTTTTGAAGAGTCGATATATTCCATTTTCTATTAATCACACGGTCAATTAATATAAAGGATTAAGCCTTAATTCACATGTTAAATATTCAAGGTACAGATTTTCATTGTTCGGCCAATTCAGGGCAATCTATAAATAATTATTAACTCATTCTTATTCTTATAAACAAACAAATAGTCCTTAATGATCACAAGCATGAATTTATCAAATTACAGCCTACACACGTGATTCACCAAATTTATGAATGCTACATGTGTATTAGTCAATCCAAACGACATCACGTGAAACTCATAATGTTCATTACAAGTTCTGGATGTAGTGATTGGAATAGATAATCTTTTTCGCGGACGCGAAGTTGATGATAACCATGCCGTGGATCAAATTTCCTGAATATACTCTAGAACCTTATAAATGATCGAACAATCTATCATCTTGGGTAGTGGATATAGATTTTAATCGTCAATTTACCTAGTTCACGGTAATTAAACAAATATAAGAAATAATAACACCATAGCTCTTCATGATGACGAGCTTGGTAGAATAAAAGCTTTCTCCGACAACTCTCTCAGTTGTACGGTAACACTTTCGATTCAAATGGTGCTGAAGTACAGTGCACACGTCACAGGTGCAGCACCAGGAATATAATCAATACCAAATTCAACTTGCCTTAATGGCGAAAGTCTAGGTAATTCACCAGCAAATACCTCCTAAAGTTTCAGATAACATAAACATCTTTTAATACATTTATTTTAAGTTCTTTCTAGATTATAATATCTATGACTAATTCACAACCATTCATGGTATAATTTCAAGTCTAAATGCAGGATATGGTCATCCATCAAGAATTATTTAAATAACTTTTGATAATCAACATCTTATCTTTTAGGGGAATTCTACTCGAGTTCCCATCAATTAAGACAATGTCGTCATGTCATAATCAATCAATTCATTCTACTGGCACTATCAACTTTCCAGTTTCATCACCGTTGATAAGATGTGAACTTCTCAAAAGACTAATAATAATTCATAATCCTTCACAAATTCAAGGATATATGGAGACACAACTATCATCAAAAGAGTAATGTCAACGCATAATTTACGCGAGAGAATTTCAATTCAGATAAAGACGAAAACATTTAACGAATATGAATATATCCTATGTTTTCATAAATTGAGTACGCATTCGAAAGCTCCTCGTATCGTTGCCCAGGTCATTCAAATGAAACCAAATCAAAAGAAATGATAGGAACGGCGATACATCCAGTCGGGTATCAACATTCGGTAATCAAATACTTTTCCTAAGAATCTCACTATGGGAGAATTGGACAAGAAAGAATTGTCAATTGTCAAATAAGACAATTTCCATAGATGAGTAAATTCGACTCAGAAGAATAGATGCTACAGGCACATATGTAGGTGTCGCTAACACTATGTCCCTATTTTTCACTTCTTGCAGATCTCATAAAAGTTAATCTTTCACAATCTTCAAAGAAAATGTAGTATTTATTATTCAGTTTTATGGTGACTACTAATCAGCCTTGCATGGTCCCTTCCAAATTGTATGTAGGCGCGCAACTATATACAATTTTAAGATTAACGATGCAATACTCAGTTCGTCAAAATTTTATCATCATGTTTATAATAAAAACATTTTCATGCTTAATTCTTAAATAAGAATCAAAAATAAATTTACAAAGATTTTCTTTGTTATGAAAACAATTAAGTTTTCCAAGGTGTTTTATAAACAACTTCATTTCGATAACGATTATTTATAAGTCTCACTTTAAATAATCTATATGGTGATGAAATCCAATTTTTCTCAAGGGATACTGTTTTAACTTATAAAAACAATTAGTGATCTGCAAAGGAGTGATGAAAAGTTGTTCACCAAGAACTAACTACAATATAATAGGAAATGAGCTTAGCCAAATAATCATGAGGTTCATGACCTCGATGACACTCAAAAAGAATAATCCACAACGTAACTCAACTTAAGATGAGTACTTGTTTAATGGTTGCATCACTAATGCGAGCATTAGGATGAAGCAATAAAAGATAGATAACATCGATACATGTAGGATTTAGCAATCAATTGTAGTCTTTTCATTAATCACAAACAAGTCAAAATTGTACCGTAACACATTATGTGTCACTATGTCATACAATTCCAAGAACTCATCCTACCAACTGATGTCTCAGTTAAGTTAGGGATTATTTTTAAAAGATACCACAATGAATACTAATCTATAAGAGTCATGGGGGTTCCACATGTCCCAAAGATCCATCGGTCCCAATTCAGAAGAAGATTTCTTCAATTTATTTCTTGGACACTGGGCATCCTCGTTATTGGACAATTGTTTAGGAACAACCCTTAACACAAACTAACAATCATTTAAAACCTTATAATTCAATCACAGGACTCAACAACTTCCTCTTAAAAATTTCTTATTCCACACAAGTTAAATTTTACTTTATTCAAGTTTTAACCAATTTTATACTCAGTTCGATATCCTACATCATTTTCCAATACTTTCAGCCTTATTTATAAACCTTAAAAGGGCAATAAAAGCTCGATATGAACAACACTTAATTTCCAATCCTATAGCTCTTACAACAACAATTATCAAATGAGTCACTAGTATGAAATGACTCATATATTCAATTAGACTTCTCGGAAAGGTACTTGTGGCATGAGGCTTTTGGGTAATGGTTCCATTGACAGCCTTAAGTGCAACATTCATCCTTTCGATTTCAATTTATGAATTGGATGACAACGAATCAGATGACATCTTTCTAGGTGGTAACATTTTGTCAAACTCCACTCTATAAGGAAAGATCGTCATGACATCGACATCAGATTTAATCTCACTAATTCTTCTTCAATATCACAATCAACTAATATCTACATTTCTACGAATATCAACCATTTGTTGGGATCATAAATATCCACAACTTGATTTAGATCTAGGATAGCTAGAATTCCTACGAGAATAGCTTCGATTAATTTACTAGGGGATTTAAGGTTCCTTGTGACAATCTACGTCGTATAAATACCTCGTATAAATATCAAAATAATCATCAAACAATCATGTAATAAAATTACATCATATATATATATATATATATAATCCAAGTTATATATATATTAAAATAACACTTCTTAGTCTGGCCTTGTCGGTAACCGGGGAATTCTTCGGCACCGTTATAGTCAAAAGATTTTTAGACATTTTGTGAAAAATGTTTATGGTTAAAAGATTTTGAAATGTTTTATTCAAAACCTTAGTTTTAAATATCTTTCGTATAACGAGAGCTCTGGTATCAAACTGTAACACCCCCAAATTTATACAACTCAATACAGCGGAAGACTCGTTGGTGTTACGGGATAGCACATTACTTACATCATAGACAACGCTTAAAAATCGCGTCGTTTAATAATAAAGCATTTCCATTCATAAATATCAAGTTTACATAGGTCCCAAGTAATTGTATTTCATACAAGTTTTACAAAGCATTTGAATGGAAATTATAATTTAAGTGCGGGCCATGAATTCTTGTTGTCTTCCCGAGAATTACCTTCAAGTACCTGAGATAAAACATGTTAAAAGAAAAGGTCAGCGATAACGCCTAGTGAATTCATAGAGTTTAATAAAATCCATCAATATAACATCGGTATAAAATTATTACCAAAAATCATTTTGTACAAATCCATGTAGTAGGCCATAAAATAGCCAAAATCATTTTATACAAATCCTTGTCAAAATCATAATATAGGCTTTCGCCTTCAAAATCATTATACGAACCATTGTCGTTAAAAACATCATACAATACGTTTTATAACGTTGTATAGATTAAATAAAAACCGTTATATGAATATGGTTATATAAAACCAAAACACGAACATAATATCAATGATAAGACCCTGTATTGCTAGTCAGGCAATATATCATAATTCAATGCTTAAAGCAGTATTTCGTTAATTTGATTATTATAAGCCGCATGACATTGTTACCTTACTACAACAAACAACGGGTAGCTAGCCCGAAACTCAATTTTCCCATCTAAATTAGCGTGTCGTCACAAAGGTCACGCTATGGAAACCTTCTCATACATAAATTCGCTTACCAATCAATGTGGCACGACGGGGATCAACCGTCAAGGCGCGAACTGGGGTTATCGTCCCCAAATAGTACTATTATATGCATAAGCGTCTACCAAATCCCGGTAGTTCACAATTCATGCTAATGGGACTTTTAGTTACATAACCTAACTTTAATAATCCATTTCATTTCATTTATCGGGTCATTTAGTCATTCATCGGGTCATACAATCATTCGGGTCCAAATCAATAAACAGACAATCGGGACAAATGATGTCCTATTTATAAAAACTAACATGTTATCTCCCTCGCGGGTTTATAAAATATTACCTAAAAACATTTAAAAGAGTGTGAGGCTATGAACTCACGTTGATGTGGGAAGGCGGGTTATCGGCAATTCGGACGTACGGTACGTGCTTCAATCACGGAAACCTAGACAAATAATACTCGTCTTAGACTTTTGTCCAATGACTTTATAAAAATAACAATTATGTATACATATGATGATTATATATATATGATGATCAAGTGGGTTTACATATTCTCATTTACTCATTTTAGTGTTATGTGTCGATAACTTTTATACTAGTTTACTAGTTTTACCTATTTACATATTTTAAGTCCAATAAACTTATTATAAGTTCTTTAACTTGTATTAATCCATTTTATACTTGTATTATCAGTATTTACACTTTACATGTTGGTCCCAAATGGGTTATACCCAATAAATAAGTTTATAAGTGTTTTAGCCCATTTTGTTGTATTATTAGTCCAATAACGTTACTTAGCCCGTTAATGTCCGTATGTTATATAGTTCGGGTTTTATCGGTTTTTACTTGTTATATATGTTTATATATCAGTATATGAGTTTTAAAAACTTCACATTAGACGGGTTTGATCGTCTAAGTCTTAATTGGCGAAAAACGTTAATTTTACGGTAATAGCCGAAAAAGTCGTAAAAATCATGTTTATAATTTTTATACTTATAAATCTTATTCAACTACCATTTTTATAAAATGCCCATTTATTTATCCTTATAAATGTTTATATAAATGTATTGTATAAGTTAGTGGGTTTTAATTCACATTTTATACTATATTTACTTGAGTACTTATATAATACTATTATACTTTAATTTCCAAAATCTGATTTTTACTTTCACTTTCACCATTTTTATCATATCTTGAGTTCTACAAGGAGATAGAAGCTCATTTTTGGACACCATAAACCAAATGATATGTTCTACAATTAACGTAGATTTAGCTACTGCTCAATCCAAATCTAAATATCCTTAACAGTCCGTCCAAAACTGACTATTCAGATTGGTACTCTAAACTTGTTTTAGTCATATCTCACTCATTATTATGATTCCATTGTATGGCCAACTCTCACGTATGTATGACATCTTATACTTACTGTATATTGATTCCACTTTGCCATTTTATCAGTTTAACATGTGGTTAGTTACTGTTTTTATACAGCCAATAATTTAAGCAAGATTTTAGCATTGTTTCTTATAGTTTTTCATCTTTTTAATCATATTTATCAACACCAAATCCCCACACAATATTTTTATCATCATATTTCATCATACATATATACATTTAAGAAGAAAATACATGATTACATAATCAAGATAACAAGAGGATGGGGAGAACATTCTTTATACCACCATGATGATGTAAGTTGTGATCAAGACATGGATTTTGATGGAGAAACTTGTGATAAACCAAGACCATCTTTAAGTCCACCAATATTCAAGAACTCCTTGTGGAAAATCAGCCCCAAGAAACCAACAAAACTTCTCTTTGGATGTTATAACTTGCACCAATCTTCATCTCTTTGAATGGAGATTAACATATGTTAATTATATCAAATGTTTGTGGTTAAATTTGATCAAAGTGAGGTGTTTATGGTGAGGATGGACGACATAATTGAGAGAGAGATTAGAGAATGGAAGTTGTTTTGTATGTGTGAAATGAGAGGTATAGTTTAGCTATTGGTTTTGTGGGAAGAGTAAGCTTCAATGTGAAGCTAAGTTACAAGTGTAACTTAGTTTTGTGTAAGTTTGACACCTAAGGGTGTTGTGGCTATGTTATGGCCGGTTATAGTGGGGGTGGGACAAGTGTCCCACTTGTCTCATCTCCACTAATTTACGGGTACTCCTCGATTCTAGTTTCCTCAATTTGTGTGCCCTCGGGTCGTTTTACGAAAAACGTTTTTATAAATTATGAATCAACGGCACAAAACGAATCTAATAAAAATTGTCTCATCAGAAACGGAGTTCGAAAACGTAAATACGTAATCCTAAGGTTTCCGGTTTAGTCGTAAAGGACGTTAAATTAAAATCGTAAGTCCTAATCTCCTCTCGTAAATTTGTGAGTTTATGAACCAACACAAATTTAAAACTCCAAAATAATATTCACGGATAAATTTATTTTCTGAAATGTCGGACTGTCACCAAAGACGGTGTATGTGAACGTGAGCACGTAACGTAGAATCCTCCGGTTTAGACGTAGTCGATGCTACTTCAAGACGTAAATCCAAATTACTTCCCAAAAATAAGTGATTTCATAATATAACATTAAAATAATGTTTTTAAATAATATCTGAGAATAAAATATCAACCATAAATTGACGGATTGTCACACTAAGTCCTATGATCCAACCAGAACCGGAGGGATCTACCCAAGGACATTCCATAGCTAGAAATAGTTGTCCTTAGGAAAGATGGAGTGGAATGAAGCTGAATGCGGACCAATTACTTAAGTTAGCACTAGAACAATCAAAACAAGGTGCTAATGATGACGTATTGGTAAGCATTGAAGGAGTTGAATATTCTATGAAACTTAGGTAGAACCCGGGTTAACACATCTTTTGAAGACAAGTGTCATGGACCCAGTGATGCGATGCACAACCCTTCCACAGCCATTCGAGTTTCTCTTAAAAGAAACTTGTCTCATTGTCACAGAGATCAACACGTATCTATTGACTTTCTCACTCCGAGTCAGTTAATATTGAAAAGGTGGCAGTCTGCTCCAGCCTCCGATTACCAAAAATGCACTTATTGAGTCTAGAGCCAAACAAGATTTATCTATCATCTCATAAGGACACAATCGAGTCCTACGCATTATCCTTGCGATACTGCCAGAACATCTGAGTGATACGATTCACAATGAAGATGGAAATCCTGCTTGAGCCAGCATCAAACAAGCTCATGGTAGGTAACTTGTGCGATTCTACACGAATCAAACTTGTGAGAACTGGAATGCAACTAAGTTTGGATTCTTAACTGATTCAAACTTGATTCCAGGTTTCTTCGCAAAATCCATGTGATCTTGCCAGAACATTCAGAGTGACACTCATTAGTGTTCACATTGACGAATGGAAAACCTTCCAGTGTCAACATCAAACAACACTGCGGTAGGTAACTCGCAAGATTCTCTATGAATCAAGCTTGTGACAAACTGGAAAGCAACAATGGTGAGATTCTTTTAGAATCAAACTTGTTCCAGGAAATCTGAATTGACGACTCTAATCAGACGGATAATTTATCCTTATGATTCACTCTTTACGTTCGCAGTCTGCTTTGAGACGGTCGAGTAAAGAGAACTGGCTACTACCGCCGGGAACCCTGTCAAGGAGGTTCTTAATCGAATCTACCTGATCACAGGTACGGTATTTAATACCGTTTAACGGTCTTCACCGACCGGAGGTAAAACGCTACCGAGTTAGGGTGAAATGTTCAAAGCCATTTCATCCGTGTCTGTATATGTTACTATATATCAAGAAGGTGGCGTAGCTGTGTAACCAATGTCGATTCAGAAGTCACAAGAGCACAAGATGGCGATAATCAAGATACTTAAGAATGGAATGTAAAAGGTCATCTTGCCACAAGAGCACAAGATGAACACTATCAAGGATAGATTGAAGATCTCAAGCAATCTAAGTCAAAAGACAAAGGCTCAAGATAAGGATCATAAGGCATGAAGGAACAATGCCGTTACAAACAAGATCAAGACCAAGATACAAGACCAAAGCAGGAAGATCTCCTCTACAAGAATGTATTCACTCAATCATCTTATGCTTTTTAAGCTTTTTAAGATGACCGATACATTGGGGGAGATTGTTAGCCCTATATTTTATGTAGTCGAACAAGAATGTAATAGGTCATCTTAGTCGTTATTGGTCTTGTATAGTAATAGGTTAGTCAGGAAAAGCGGGCTTGGACTTTAAGCTAATATTGTCTTTGTTAGGGGTTATATGCCCAAGTGAATGCCAAGCCCGACCCAAGATGAAGCCCACAAAGGCCTTAGAGCCGTGGCATATATAACCCTCTTCCACATGTGGAAGAGGGTGTTGGTTTACTTTTAGTTTCTCTCTCTAGTAAAAGTTTAAACCTTTCAACTCTCTCTCTTTTCTCTCTCTCTACTTTCTTCTCTTTCTCTCTCTAAATATCTCTTCTAAATCTTGTGTTATGGATTGAATGGGAATAACAGTCGCACGCCTGAAAAAGTGCACCATTAATGCCCACCTTTGAGCCTCATAAAACTGTCAAGAAGTGACCCGTGGGTCCCTTATGATATTTTCAGAACTGTCAGAAATCCCATCCGTTGGATGGGCGTAGTGGCTTACACGTGGCAAACATCTACGTTACCTCGAAAATTGAGGCAACCCTATATAAGAGTTGGTGTGTGCTACTGTTACACACACAGTTTATATTCATTCCGCCATTGTTATTCCCAAGCTCCTTCCTTTAATCTTTTGCCTCTTATTCCACGGATTTCCTCCGCCGCAGGTTAGATCATCACGCCTTTCACTCCCTTTTTATAAAACATGGTGAAGGATAATCCCTTTATTACGATGTCCTGAACGTGATGCCTGTGGAGAAATACATAGACTTTTTGTCTAAGTATTATATTTCCGAAAGCGTACACCCAACCTATCCAGGTGAAGGTGAAGCGATTACGGATGCACCGAGGGGAAAGATAGGCGTGTACACGCGCCTATTCGATTCGGCTAACTACCGCATCCCCTTATCCAAGTTTTTGGTAGATCTGCTTCTATATTATGACTTCCACATAACCCAACTGCACTGCATAGGGGCATGTAAAATCAATCAATTTGAGATTTCCTGCCACACATGCGGAGTAACCCCGACCGTAAATCTATTTAGGGTCTTTTACTCCCCCCAACTAGTGAATGGGTGGCTGTCGTTCAAAAAACGACCCGGGAATGCCCCCATGACGTATAGGAAGCCCTTAGACACTCCCTCAAGAGTTGGTACGACCATTACTTTTTTATTGATGAGAAAGTATTCCCTACCCCGTTCGTCCTCAAAACCAGAGTACCCAAAGACTTTCCGCCCAAATCCAAAGACTATAGTAGTAAGGATTTGAAATTCTAGATACCCACCACACAGAATTCCATAAGGGTTTGCCGGAGCACTTTCTGTGCTTAGTAGGGATAAGCCACTTCTACTATGGGAGGGAGGATATGTATCCGTGCTTTCTAACCGAACGTAGGCAGGGTAGGTCCACTTATATTTGCAGATGTAAAAAATGCCACATTTGTATTATGAAAGAACTTACTAATCCGTATACATGCATATGTTCGCAGAGATGAACCAACATGGATTATTGCGCCAAGGCGACCCAATGAAAGTTCCTGAAGGATTCCATCCGCTGAAAGAAAATGAACTCCCCCTTCTTGATGCGACCATAGACAAAACCATCCCGCTGGAAGAAACCACCGAAAAGAGATCAGAT
Organism: Glebionis coronaria; assembly: GCA_025667525.1. Lineage (NCBI taxonomy): Eukaryota > Viridiplantae > Streptophyta > Magnoliopsida > Asterales > Asteraceae > Glebionis > Glebionis coronaria. The sequence continues at coordinate 1,044,221 of JANFOE010000517.1, forward strand.
GAGGGAGAGCCCTCGATTGAGAAGTCCCCACTCGACTTCCACAACGAAGATGGTGGAGAACTGCTGCTGGAGGGCACCGTGCCGCACCAGGATGAAGAAGAAGAAGAAGATTTCACCAACCCTGCTGACAGTCGCACTAGTGAGGATGAAGAAACTACCCAAGCTTCTAGGTCCCTCAAGCCCAAATCCAGAAAAAGAAAAAGACTACCAGGAGGGTAGCAAAAAGTCTAGGGGACGGGGCGGGGAGACATAATGCTCCCTCGAAGAAGCTAAGGAAAGACCATCCGCAGTACCAGGAAGGAAGCAGCACTGCTAGGGCCCAGGTCGGCCCCTCACCGCGCGCGGATGAGCAAGTCTGGATGGCCACCCCCGTGAACGCTGTAGATCGCACCATCACAGAACCCATCACTGGCACTACGTAAGTACCTTTCTTAATAATCAAAGGATATTGATCCATAAACAAACCTAATGTGTGTTAATAACAGGGCGGATCCGTCGACCGTGGCCCAAGAGAAGGAGGTTGAAAGGGAACCCTCTCCCGTAACATCAATGAGACCTCCATCCCCTCCGGTGACCCATGCTGAGGAGCCACATCCTGAGGAACCCGACACCAGCCTACGCCTAGCATGGAATTTATCTAGCTTAACAAGGTTGGAGGCGGAGTCCGAGTGCTCTGAATTTATTGAACACATCACTCCTCAAGCACTAGCGCAAGATTTGGACGAGCTAGAGCATGAGACGTTGCTGGAGCAGTTAGATGTGTCCTCCGCACACCAGGTGACGGTTGGTGCGGCCTTGAGACGCCGCTTGATCAAGGCCTTGGCTAATGTGGGCCATGCTGACAAAAAGATAGCTCGTCGTGAAGCACTGGTGGGTAAACACGAGAAAACCATCACATCCTTGCAGGCAGCGCTGGTCGTGGCCGAGTCAACCGTAAAGGAGCAAGCCCATCACGCCAACGCCCGTGAAGAACGTATTGCCGAGCTAGAGGCCCTTTTAGCTGCATCCAACGAGAAGGTATGCTCGCATATTAATGTTCATTTGTGCACACAGAAAACCACGTTGTTTCTGTAATAACTCCAAGTGTCATATATAGGTATCCGCAGCCGAAGCTTCCACTAAAGCCGTAACCATACAAGCCTTCACTATTGCTCAAGAGCGCGACGCACTGAAGGATGAGCTAACCCAGGCGCGGACTACCTTGGATGAGCAAGCTGCAGCCGCTGAGGGCGAACTAAGCAAGATGGCCACGGACGTGCTGAAATGATGTATCCTCATTTGCTCACAGCCATAGCTGGGCGTAGATGGATGGTTGGCCAGGGAGAGCGGCTTTCCGTGAGCAAGGTGACGGAAGCTCCTCGCCTGCTACAGGCATTTGATGACGTTGTGTCCGATGGTATTGACCGTGGTAGGCATGAGGGGCTGGTCAAAGCTGCGGAGCTGATAGGCAAGAAGAAAGATGTCACTCAACATGCCTACCACAACCCTCTAGCCGCAGACAAGATGACCGCGTTAATGGATGCTCTTGCTGAAATCCAACACCCCCTCCTGGACGAGTTAGAAGCGCTAAAGGATGCTCCCAATGAGGTAATAATGTCCAAGCTCACTGCTGATCCCATCCAACTGACTTTGCCCACCTATGACTCTGCGTCAAAGGTGATGAAAGGTGAAAAACTGCTGGCCGAGGCGTTGGATGCGAACATGGCCAGGACACAAGATGGGAAGGATGCTCACGGGTAGGCCCTCCGCACCTTGTTTGAAGAATGGAAGAAGGAGATGGGGGAGTTCCTACCTCCTTTGTAATTTACATTGTAAACATTTGTACTATTTTATTCGTCTGTGTATGTATACGGCACTTTATCCTTTTTGTAACATGATTGTAAACATCTGGCATAATATTTATAAGTCCGTGGTGGTCACGGCAATTTTGATGATTTGAAACTTGCTTATATTCTGTTTAGATATCATGTATCTGTGTCGCATGACGTGTCACGTCTTACCTAGAATAAAACCAAGTCTATATTTTACTAGACGTGCGGCGTGCGTCTTTACCATGCAAAGCACTACGTGAGCGCGGCATATGGAAACTTATCACAACGTCTTGTTAGTAAGGTGTCTAGTAAGGATACATGATCCGCGTCACTGGGGTTGCATCCCTCTTATGTGACAAGTTGAATTATTAGGTTTACTTAATCCTCTTACCCCGCCTGGAGGCGTATAGTACATGTACGGTGATTGAATGAATGCATATGAATAAGAGATGGCACATTATAGTAATAACAACTAAATCTATATGACAATACTAGAATCTAAAGAATAAAAAAATTTGCACAAGAACGAGTCGTGGAGCTAGCTAGGCACCACCGCATTTTATTAGAACATTTACGTTTTTTGTTTTAACAAGAATGGGAAATCCTAAAAAACAAAAGGAACCTAGAAAATCATAAAAAACAAAACAAATAGAACACATGGATCTTCATTGAGGCCAGATATAGCGAAGTGTCCATGCGGAAGCCGTAGATTTCAAAGATAGTACCTTTTAAGATTGCAGATATTCCATGTGCGTTCCAGGTCGTGACCATCCATGTCACGTAACTTGTACGCGCCCCGTCCTAAGGCTTCCGTGACCTCATACGGTCCTTCCCACTTAGGACCCAGCTTTCCTGTATTCTCCGCTCGACTTGCCTCGTTAGCACGATAGACATAATCTCCCGGTCTAAAAGAAACACCTTTAACCTTGGCGTCATAATAAGCCTTCATCCGTGCCTTGGACTTGGCCTCATTGATAGCCGCTATCTCCCTTTTTTCCTTTAACAAATCCAGATTGATCCGAAGCTGCTCGTCGTTTGTGACAACATTAACCTCCGCTGTGCGGATGGTAGGCATTCCTATTTCTGCTGGTATGACAGCTTCAGTGCCGTAGGCCAATGCGAATGGAGTGTCCCCGTTGGCTGTTTTGATCATAGTCATATGTGCCCATAGAACATGTGGCAGTTTATCCACCCACTTGGCACTTTGTTCATCCAGGCGTGCCTTGATGCCTTCACCCAAGCTTCTATTTGCTCGTTCCACAAGACCATTTGTCTGCGGATGTTTAACAGATGCGAAGCGCCGTTTGATATTCAATGTTGCGCACCAGTCCTTGAATGGATTATCCGCAAACTGCTTCCCGTTGTCCGAGATGATTTCTCCTGTTAAGCCAAAACGGCACACGATGTTCTTCCAAACAAACTTTTTAACTTGTTTGCCTGTGATGGATTTGACTGCTTGGCCTCTATCCAGCGCGTAAAGTAGTCCATTGCGACAATCAAGAATTTAACTCCCCCCGCAGCTATGGGAAAAGGTCCTGTAATATCGATCCCCCACTTATAGAATGGCCATGGGGATGTAATGGGTGTAAGTTCCTGCTGCGGATGTCGTGGTACTGGTATGTGCACTTGGCAATCACTGCACTTGGGAATCATGTCGCGTGCATCCCTATGCCTAGTAGGTCAATAGTATCATGTGCGTAGAGCCCGGGCTACTACGGATCGGGGACCCGCGTGCATGCCGCATAACCCTTCATGTATCTCACTAATCACATAAGTAGCCTGGCGTGGCCCAACGCACCGCAACCACGGCTGTAAGAAAGATGGCTTGTAAAGAATACCTTCTCGAAGCTCGAAGTGATGTGACTTCCTTCTGATGCGCCGTGCCGCTTTTTCCTCGTCTGGAAGGGTTTCATTAGTCAAATAGTTGATGATCGGGGTCATCCATATAGGTCCATCTTCCTCAACTATAGCTGCGAATTCCCCTTCTGTTATAGATTTTTCCTTTAGTATTTCCACCAAGACTTGCTTGGATAAGTGGGCGAAACTTGTAGACGCGATCTTGCTAAGAGCGTTCGCCTTCTTGTTTTCACCTCTTGGTACCTGCTTGATAGAAAACTTGCTGAAAGCCGCGATGAGTGACTTGACTTTCTCCAAGTATCGAACCATGTTATCCTCCTTGGCTACGTATCTGATGAGACTGCTTTTATACATAGTCTCATCATCCAAAAGGGCTTAAAATGCATTAAATATCATCAAAATACCCATTTATATGCTTGTGTTTGTTGCTTGTGTATTTTAGGTACGGATATTGAGAAAATGACAAAAGATCACAAGAATCATGCAAAAACGAACACGGGAAACGAAGCCACACATTGAACCAAGCCCTAATGAAGTTTTTCCCAAGAAAACCCTTGAAGACTTGAAGAATTATGAAGAAGGGTCCTCCAATATGGAAGAATTGACACTTTATATCCTTGTATCTTCATACTTACAAGTTTAGTCCCTAAAGTTTGTCAAAATTGCAAAAAGGGCCCTCCACTTTGAAGAATTGGCAATTTTAGTCCCTCAACAAAGCTAAATTGTCAACCATTATCCTCCACAAAGTCAAGTATATCATGAAGAACTCCAAGTTACAAGAATGGCAAAATTGGTCCTTTGAAAATCCCAAAATTACCAAAAGGACCCTTGACTTTGAAGATTTGGCAAAAATGGTCCCTCATCAAACATGAATTGGCAATTTCAGTCCTCCAAAATGTCATCATACAAGTTTAGACCATTATCCTTGAAGAAAATACCAAATCAGTCCTTCAAAAATCACAAATTGGCAAGAAATACCCCTGAAATCATTTTACAAAACTTTTTGGGGCAAAAGTGTGAAAAATGAAAAGATGTTATGAAGGAAATGGGCGTTGACAGCTTTTTATACTGAAATGACAAGGAAAAGAAAGAAAGGGGGCTAAATCTGGCAGACACAATTCTTACCTAGACCAGTAGTGGGGTGACACGTTCCCCACTACCACTCCACAACCAATCTAAACCCACCATTTCTCCACATCAGCTTCCCACTCACCGTTTATATTAACTAACTTTTCAAAATAGTTAATTAATATTAAATCACGCACTAAACACCCCTTTTAAACCTCAAAACAGATCAAACTCCTTGTTCATCATGTTCTTCACAAAATTGGGCTTTTGTTATTCACTCACAATTAAACCTTAATTCTTTCCAGAATTATGATTAAGGTTACATTTAACAAAACCCAACCTTAATCTTGGCCACCTCATCATCCCACATGCTACATGGGACCTCCCCTGCTACGTCTAAGAGGAAGAAGACAAGAATGGGATAGCCATCCAACGTCCAAGAATTAAGCTTACATCATAAGCTTGTTACAAGCCCTTTGATCACTTTTCACACATGCCACCTCCACAAAACAACAAAATCAGTCACATGATTCTTCAAGAATTCAAAAAGCTACAAGGGCATTTCAGGGATTCTCTAAGCTAGGGTTTACGTTTTTATGCACTTTGTAGTCACTCTTGTAGCCTATATAAAGGCATTTAGGCTTTTCATTTACATTTGCTCTTGAATTTTCAGTTGTTCACTTTTCTTTAAATCCTTTTCAGAATTAATGAAATGTGTTTGAAATGTTGAAGAAAGCTCAAGTGCCATCATTTATATCTGCTTATTATTGTTCTTAGTTTGATAATTCTGAATCTCAAACCTGTTTTTAAGGAGGGTGCAAAAGTTTTCATTTTTCCTTTAAGCTTGATATTTTGCTAAGTTCTTGTTCAAACCTTGGAATTCTTGGGCTGTAGGGCTGATCATAGCATCCTGATATTGTGTTATCAAGGTGTGGTGAGGCTTATAACTTGGGGATAATCAAGTGTGGGGTAACAAGGTTGCATCAATCAAGGCTTTTCACTTTTCTGATTTTGATATTGTGCTTCTAACCTTGTTGAATCTTAGTAGGGTTGCTGTTAGAAGCTTGTGCTTGTTCTTGCTAGCACATAAGCTCTAACATTCATGGGTGTGGATGTACATCCATGAGTTTTGCATACTTAATCCCAAAATCTGCTTAAATCATGATTTTTGGTGATATTTGTGTGTGACTTATGTTCTTGTGTATTTTGTGGCTTAATCTTGCTTGAATCTGCTATATACATCTGTTATTGTGTTAATTTGGGCTTGGGTGGTCTTAAATCTCACTTTTGATTTGAAAAACTTGGTTTTGAAAAGTTAAAGGGGTGTTTGGGATTACCTGTTTAAGGTTAAAACCTGTTATTGTGTTGTGGAAAGTTTGTGTTTGTGCTTTGTATCTGATATACACTTGTTTGAGAGTATTTTGCTGCAAGTTATTGGACTTAAACCTTGAAATCAAACAATCTGCTATAAAATCTTTGTTATTGACTGTTTGGACCTAGGATCTTGGGAACACTTAGGGTGTATGCATGCTTAGGGCTAAAAGTGGTTTAAACAAAGTCATTATAACCTGTTTGTGAGATTTGAGTGGTTGAATCTGGCTTGTTGTTCAAGTGCATCAGCAAAAGTGAAAACTACATGTTCTTGTGTTCATCAGTAACTTTAAGTGCTTGAATCATGCTTAAAACTTTGAATCGTTGCATGAAACCTGTTTAGAATTGCTTATTTAAGTTTAATATTGCTTGTGTATGCATTTGGTTAAGTTTGGCTGGCTGAATTGTGCTCTAAGTGCTCATTAAACCTCAACTGCTTATTGTTCTAAGTCTGTGCTAGATCTGGTGCTTAATTGAATTAACTGTACAAATTGGCTTGTTGGATTGTTGATTTCTTTGTTTGTATTGACTCCTTATGATCCAATGATCATTTGGGTGCCTTGTTGAAACTTGAATCTCCAAAAAAGTCACTAAAGACAAAAAAGTCTACAAGTCAAGCAGTGGGAAAAGTTCCCACTGCTCAACACCCAAAACTAGCCCCTGCTAGTGTTAATTTGTTCTCAGCTTATCAATAAGCTATATTTGCTTATCCAGACCTGCAACAACTTATTTTTTGTGATAGATCTTCATTATTTGACCCATTTGATTAGACTGGAGCTTATTGGACTTTGACTTTGACTTTTTGCTAGAAAACAAACTTAATTGACTTTTTCATAAGTGCTTATTTGCTTTTTCCAACTTATTGAGTCAGCTTATTTGAAAACTTTTTGTTGAAATAGCTTATTTAAGTCATTTAAAAGCTTTAGAAACTTGAATCAGCTCTTGGGGTGGCCTAGAACTCAAAAACGACTATTTTGTCATTTTCTGTAGATTGCTTTTTGGATTTTCAGGCTTATTCCTTTGGCTAATTTCAAATTTCTTTTTACAGAAGTCTTATTTAGGACAAAAGAAGCTTGTGTGTCTAATTTGAGCTTATGGCATTAGCTTATAGCTTAATGGGCCAAAAAGCCCATTAAGAATAAGCTGTTTGGTATAAGCTTGCTTATTTCACACTTTCAGCTTTTGGGCCTTTCGAAAAAGTTGTTTAAAATCAAATTTTGAGTCAAGTAGTGCTTTTTGGGCCATTTTTACAAACGTTTTCTTATTGGGCCAAATTTGGCCCATTTAAGTGACTGTTTTGGGTTTAGCCCATTTTCTAGGCCCATTAAGGGTATTTAGGTAATTTCAAGTTCATTTCTGAGTTATTTAGGTTAAATTAAGCTAGTATGCAATTTTTTAGGATTTTTGGATTTTTATTAATATTTTAATATTATTTTATTATTGAAAATTAAAAGTCTGATTTTCTAAGTTTCTATATTTTTCCTAGGTTCTAGACACTTAATTAGGAATTTTACAACTTTCCAAATATTTTTAGGGTTCTTCAGTTATTTTCTAGAATTATTTTAAGTTTTTATAGCTTTTAATAGTTTTTAATTGTTTAAAAATAGTTTTTAGTGGTTTTAAAATTTTGAAAAATACTTTGTAGCTTAATTAGGTTATTTTAAAGGTTTACAAACTTTAAGATCTTGATTTTTACTTTTTATTAGTTAATATTGATGTTTAGGGCTTTAACTAGCATTAAAAAGTTAATATTTAATTAATTAAAAGGTTTTAGCAAGTTTGGATTTTTTGTAAACCCTTAGAATATTTTAGTAGATATATTGCAATTTTTTAGGAATTTTTAGAGTAAAATTTTAATTTTGGTGCTTTTACGGTTTTACGTGTACACCTTTATCGTCTTAGTGTAATCCGTCTTCGTAACCGTCTTTCTCTTCTTATCCCATTTCTATTTTTCTTTCTCATAACAATATAATCACAAAGTTAATAATTTCATTACACACACACACCAAGCCTCCTTGAGAACGAACTCATCTTAGGGTCATAACTTGTGGTTTTCCTAAATCACTTGTTAATACTGCCCTAATTGCCTTGTTTTCCTAAACAAGTGCTAATTTACAACTATCATTTTGGCGCCACTGCCGGGGAGGCGTGTTGTGTTTTGATTTGGAATTGTTGTTTTTATATACTAACCATAATAGTATTTGTATTAGTAGCACTCTACTAGTGCGTATTATCGGTTTTTGTTTTTTGTGTGAATACTATTATTATATTGTATACGTAGAACAATAAATTCACAAGTACTCCAAATACGTGAGAAATCACAACCTTGACTTGGGAGGTCATTACCCAATCATTGTATTCGAATCTCAAACCAAAGAAAAAGGCAAAAATAGATAAATACTTTCGTGAAGCTCGATTTTGAAAAATACAAACTATAAGGTGGGTATAAGGCGGATATTATAAAATATATCCTAAGGAAAAAGGCTCTTAAGTGCTTTGCGCCGCCTCGTTTCCCCGCTTGCTTGTGAGTATTTGATTTTGAGAGCTAATCGAGGGTTTTGCCGCCCAAAGTATTACTAAGTATCATATATATTTTCTTGGTTTCATTTGATTAAACCCTCTTGAACGTTTTGGTGTTCCACCAACGTTGTAATGTCATCGAAAGCGTTCACTTCACGTGATTGTTTTCATTCCTTGAGGCTTCTTTAATCAAGAGATTTGATTAAGGAGGAGATTTGTAGATTTTTGTCTACTTAATACATTCACCAAAATCCAAAAGGTTAATACAATCAAAAACCACAAAAAAATTGAAAAATACAAAACACCAAAAAGAATCTTCTTTGCTCATCCCCTTGTTGTACGTGACGTTTATGCTAATTCGTAATCAAGCAAGACGTGCACGTAAACGAAAGAACAAAACTCCCACTCCTAATCTTTCTAGTGAGGAGTCTCCTATTGACGAACCCATTGTAAGAGAAGCACCAACCATGGTGGATCGAACTATGATGGAGTTACTTCAAGCACCCACCGAGGGTTATGGAGAGGCTATTGTGATTCCCGCTATCCCTGCGGAGAATTTTGAGGTGAGAACGGGTTTGTTGTCGATGATCCAAAACAACAAATTCTGTGGTGATGAGAAGGACAATCCACACAACCATATCCGCCAATTCAATCGTCTTACCGCCACTTGCAAGTTTAAGGATGTCTCTAATGACTCGATTAAGATGATGCTTTTTCCGTATTCCATAGCGGGGCCCGCTAAAATTTGGTTAGAGAAAGAGCCACCCAATTCTATATTGACGTGGAAGGATCTCGTGTCTAAGTTTGTGAACCAATTTTTTCCGCCCTCTAAGACTACGCATTTGAAAACCGAGATTTCAAAATTTTCACAAGAGTTTAATGAAAGTTTTTCAACGGCTTGGAATAGGTTTAAGGAAATGTTACATGAATGCCCTCATCACGGTTTTTCCGACTTGCATCAAATTGACACATTTTACAATGGACTTAATGATCATGAAAGGGATTATCTTAATGCCGCCACGGGTGGTAATTTTTTGTGTAAAACGGTTGAGGAAGCTTTGGTGATAATTGAGAATAGATCTAAGGTGTATAGTCCTCGTAGCACGTCTAGTGTTCGTAAAGCTTCGTCTTCGGCTTCACCTATTTTGTCTACTACCATCGATACTTGCCAAATTGAGGCGAACTTGGAAAACAAGATTTTTGATAAGCTTAAAGGTCTTTTGATTGAGTTCAAAGTTGGAGAACCAAGTGCTCCCGCTACGGCTAAAGCGGTTGAGGTTTCATGCATGTATTGTGGTGGAGGTCATGATTTCTCCGAGTGCGTTACCAAAGGTGGTAACACTTTGAGTGCCTACGCGGCCACGGGAACTTACAACCAAAACGGTCAAGTTACCCGCTCTAATCAATTGACTCCACCGGGTTTTGGTTCAAATCAAAATGCTAACAACAACTATCGCAACAATCAAGTTGGTTTCAAAAACAATTACAACAAGGGAAACTATGGTAATCAAGGGGCTAATAATCAAGTTTCGAACAAAAATCAAAATGATTTTCAAAACAACAACAAAGGTTTGCAAACATTGAAAGATCTTCCAAATGAGTTTGTTGAATACGTTAATGGGAATGATGCTAGGTTTGACAATATTCAAAGAGAAATCATTAGCCTAAGATCCGAGTTTAAGACCGACTTGAAGAAAGAGTTGAAAAATGAGTTAGCTAATGAACTTAAGATCCATACCAACAAGATGGAAGGAAATGTAACTAGGTTACAACAAAACCAAAAAAAATGGAACAAGGGAAACATGAGATAAAACAAGAGATGATTAAGGCCGAGAAGAGGCAATCCATGTTTGAAGATAAAATCTCATCTATGTTTGAGGCAATTATGTGTAAACCGTCTTCGAGTAGTCTTCCTAGCAACACTGTATCAAACCCTAAGGGTGAGATGAAAGTGATTACCACACGTAGTGGTAAGACACTTAAGGAACCGACTCCTCAACCAATTGCTCCTACGGAGGAAGCAATTGAGGAAGAACCCGAGGTGGTGGTCCAAAAGGAGCATGTCCCAATCCCACGAAGTACCGCTAATGCCACACCTACGGTTGACCCATTACCCACATTGGAACCCGAGATTCCAAAGGCTATGCCTATGCCTCAACCCACACCACCTTTGCCTTATCCATCGAGACTTAGAAAGGAGAAACGTCAAGAGCGCGACAATTACCAATTTGAGCTTTTTATGAAAATGTTTCGTGATTTGCACTTTAATGTGAGTTTCGCCGATGCTTTGGTCATGATGCCTTGATTTGCCGCTAACTTTAAGAGTATGTTGAACAACAAGGAGAAATTGCATCAATTGTCTAGTTGTTCATCGGTTTATCTTAATCGCATACCTCAAAAAGTCGGCGATCCCGCTAATTTTTTATCCCTTGTGCAATCCAAGATATGGAAGAATGCTATGCCTTGGCCGATCTTGGTGCTAGCATTAACTTGATGCCACTTGCAATCTTCAAGTCGCTCAATCTTCCTAATCTTACTCCTTCACTAATGTCTATCGAGTTGGCCGACCATTCCACGATTCGCGCATGTGGATTGGCGGAAGACGTTTTTGTGAAACTGGGGAAGTTCTACTATCCCGTAGACTTTATCGTTTTCGATATTCCCACGGATCCTCAAGTTCCTCTCATTTTAGGTCGTTCGTTTTTAGATACGTCTATGGCTTTGATCGATGTTCATGCTAGAAAGATCACCTTACGTTTCAACGATGAGGAACTTGTTATAAACGCAACTCAAAATTCTCAACTTTCTCATGTTTATTCCGTTGCAACCATAAACCTCGTTGATATGATCGACGTTGTTTGAGAGGAATTTTCACAAGAAGTTCTAGGTTTTGGTGATGTTGAAAATAGTGGCAATCCCACTATGCTTGATCCCATTCTTGATAATTCGACACCAACCTTCACTCCATTTGAAGGTGGTGTTTTTACGTTGGAAGAATTCGATGTTCCACGTACTTGTGACGAAGACCTCGACAACGATGAGGACTTCTCGATTATCAAGGATTTTCTTAACGATCTCCTATTTCCTCCACCCGAGGAGGTTATGAGTATCGAGCCCAAATCTTCACTTGAGGAACCACCTATCCTCGAGTTGAAAGATTTACCTCCTCATCTCGAATATGTCTATTTGGAGGAGGGCGACAAGTTGCCGGTTATTATTGCGAAGGAACTTTCGGATGATGAAAAACCCGCACTTGTCGATGTTCTAAAGGATCACAAAGGGGTAATTACGTGGAAGTTATCCGACATTAAGGGGATCGATCCGAAATTTTGTACCCACAAAGTCTTAATGGAGGAGGATTACAAGCCCGCAATCCAATGTCAAAGGAGGGTGAACCCCAAAATTCACGACGTCATTAAAAAGGAAGTCCTTAAACTCCTTGACGCGGGAATGATTTACCCTATTTCTGATAGCCCTTGGGTGAGTCCTATCCATTGTGTCCCTAAAAAGGAAGGAATGACCGTTGTGCCAAACGATGCCAACGAGTTAATTCCCACGAGACTCGTGACCAGATGGAGAGTGTGCATTAACTATCGAAAGTTGAATGAAGCCACTCGTAAAGACCATTTTCCCTTGCCCTTCATGGACCAAATGTTGGAGCGTCTTGCGGGAAATGATTTCTATTGCTTTTTAGATGGTCTTTCCGGTTACTTCCAAATCCCCATCGATCCTCGTGATCAAGAAAAAACTACGTTTACGTGTCCATATGGAACGTTTGCCTATCGTAGAATGCCATTCGGACTTTGTAATGCACCGGGAACCTTTCAAAGGTGGATGATGGCTATTTTTCATGATATGATCGAGAAGACGATGGAAGTCTTCATGGATGACTTTTCCGTGTTTGGTAATTCGTTCACTTCATGTTTGTCGAATCTTGAGAGAATGTTGAAACGTTGTGAGGAAACTAACCTTGTGCTCAATTGGGAAAAATGTCATTTTATGGTTAAAAGTGGAATCGTCTTAGGGCACAAGGTCTCGAAAGCAGGGATTGAGGTAGATCAAGCTAAGGTAGACGTCATCGCCAAATTGCCTCATCCCAAAACCGTTAAGGGAGTTAGGAGTTTCCTAGGCCACGCGGGCTTTTATCGTCGATTCATCAAGGATTTTTCAAAGATCTCTCGACCTATTACACATCTTCTTGAAAAAGAGGCACGTTTTGTCTTTGACGAAGATTGTGTACGAGCCTTTGAAATCCTTAAGAGGAAACTTACCGAAGCTCCCATTCTTGTTGGTCCCAATTGGAACCTCCCCTTTGAGCTCATGTGTGATGCTAGTGATTACGCTATTGGGGTCGTATTGGGGCAACGTCATGAAAAGCACTTCTTGCCTATTCACTATGCTAGCAAGACGATGACTGAGCTCAACTTAAATACACTACAACGGAGAAGGAGTTCCTTGCCGTGGTGTACGCATTTGAGAAATTTCGACCTTATCTCGTCTTGACGAAATGCATAGTGTATACGGATCACTCGGCTATCAAGTATCTTATGGCTAAACAAGATGCAAAGCCGAGATTACTTCGTTGGATTCTCCTCCTTCAAGAATTGATCACAAAATCGTTGACAAAAAGGGAGCCGAGAATCTAGCGGCCGATCATCTTTCTCGTTTGGAAGATCCTCACCAAAGTGTTTACGAGCCCAAGGAAATCACCGAAACATTTCCACTCGAGACACTTGGTGTAGTGAATTCTAAGCTTGATTCTTCCACCCCATGGTTTGCGGACTTTACAAATTACCATGCGGGTAACTTCATCATTAAGGGTATGACGACTCAAGAAAAACGAAAATTCTTTCGTGACGTCAAGTTCTACTTTTGGAACGACCCTTACTTGTTTCGAACTTGTGAGGATCAAATCATCCGACGTTGTGTATTTGGCACCGAAGCTTCTAATATCCTTAGAGCTTGTCACGAGGGACCCACGGGTGGTCACCATGGTGCTAATATCACGGCTAAGAAGGTGTTTGATGTCGGCTTCTTTTGGCCTACTATTTACCTAGATGCACAAGATCTTGTGAATTCGTGTGACTCATGCGCACGACAAGGAAAAGCCTCACAAAAAGATGAAATGCCACAAAATATCATCCAAGTGTGTGAGATCTTTGACGTTTGGGGTATAGACTTTATGGGGCCGTTCACATCATCTCGTGGTAATAAGTATATCCTCGTTGCGGTTGACTACCTATCTAAGTGGGTGGAAGCTAAGGCTTTGCCCACCAATGATGCTCGTGTGGTAGTCAAGTTTTTGAAAAGCTTGTTTTCTCGGTTTGGAACCCCTCGCGCGATCATAAGCGATCGTGGAACCCATTATTGTAACGACCAATTCGAAAGGGTCCTAAGGAAATATGGGGTTACACATTGGCTTTCTACGGCTTATCACCCACAAACGAGTGGGTAAGTCGAGGTTTCAAACCGAGCTTTGAAGAGGATCTCGGAGAGATCCGTTGGGGAAAACCGACAATCTTGGTCGGATAAGTTGAACGATGCTTTATGGGCCTTTAGGACCGCTCATAAGATGCCCATTGGGTGCACTCCCTATAAGCTTGTGTATGGGAAAAATTGTCATTTGCCAATCGAATTGGAACACAAGGCTTATTGGGCCCTAAAGCATTGTAATGATGATATGGAGACCGCGGGAAAACACCGGAAAATTCAATTAAAGGAATTGGATGAATTAAGGGATATTGCTTATGAAAATTCATTGATTTATAAAGAAAAGACTAAAAAGTTGCATGATTCAAAAATTAAAAACAGGGTTTTTAACATTGGGGATCAAGTTTTGCTTTTTAATTCTCGTTTGAAAATCTTTTCCGGTAAGTTGAAATCCCCTTTGTCCGGTTTATTCACCGTGACTCAAGTATTTCCATATGGGACCATCGAGCTATCTCAAAATGATGGCCCCAATTTCAAGGTGAATGGACATAGGTTGAAGCACTACTTTGGCGGGGAAGTTCCATCCTTGAACTACCTCGACCAAGTCACCTTCCCCAATGATAATTAGTATTGAGGGGATCGAGTCGAGCTCATGACTCGGTAATCAAAAACGAGGTGCCTCGTGGGGGAGTCACATGCTTATCCTATGTACATATTATCGCTTTCTAATGTAGTTAACGTGTGGGGATTTGTGCCCTTCCAACCTTTGTTCCGTGGTTTTTTGTGAATTGTGAACTTTAGATGATCATGATCTTCACGATTGGAGCCTCTCGTGTTCGTTTTTTGGGAGCACTCGATCGTTCTCTTTCAAGACTTTCTCAATATCCATGATATATCCTTTGATGTTCTAACCTTAGGTTTATAGCACACTTCATAAACAGCTTTAAATTTAACGGTTACACCCTTTCCATGCTAGATTAGGCATTCGACTACGTCTCTAGTATGGGGGTGTTTGCACCCCTAGACTCGAAACATTGAGGACAATGTTTAACTTTAGTATGGGGGGGTGAATAGATACTTGCCTTGCCAAACCTTCACGATTTCTAAAGTTTATCTTTTTGTTTATCGTTTTGTTGCAAAATAAGGCTAAAAATGGCCAAATTTTAAAAATTTTCTCATGTTTTATAAGTGTTTGAAGACACGAATGTAGATTTTCCGATGGCGAAAATAAGAGTAATTTTTGACTCGACCGTGCGTGTTGAGCACTTAGCTTTGATTCCTTAACTTCACATTAGGCTAAGTCTCTCAAATGAGAACGAGAAATGATAGAGTTAATTATAAGTTACTATGCTAAACGTAGAGTACTCGTATTCTTTCAAAAACTCATGTGTTCTCGTTGTTTGCTTATTCTCCCTTCGCATGTAAATATTTTTTTCTTAATAAATATTGACTTAGCGGTTTAGTTGGGATTGTTGGGTTTCTAGTCTTTTCTAGTAGCTTCCGTGTAATTAAATTGGGAAGACATTAAGGTATCGCCAGCGTCACGGTTTTGAAGTATTGGCACCCGAATAATCAAAAGCTTCACCCAATAATAAGATTTCAAGTGCTCACCTAAATCAAGCAAACAATTTGAAGCCCCACAAGGCCGAAAAATCTATGCAAAATTGAAAGTGAATCAAGGCTTAATCTTTGAAGCTTTAAAGATCCAAAATTTACCTTAGCGTGAGCATATACGTCTTTGGCTAATAAAACTACCGATGAGGTGGATAATAAAAGGCAAGGCAAGACCGAAGTCATAATAAAAGCTTCATGGCGAAGTTGAATAAAATATGGAGGTAAACCAAAGATAATAAGGCCCTTCCGTTAGAAGGCGTATAAAATTCTTGGTAATAAGTCTCATGTTCAAAACCGTTATAAAACCGTGTTTATCGATCCTTCTTGTTGACTTAATTTTTTGACATCGTTGTCTTTTAGGAGGGGTTATTGATTTGATGATCTTGGTTACACCGTTAGGGCTCTATTTTTAGACCTAAATCTCTATTATCGCATAAGTCAAACAATAGATCCTCATGAAACATTCAAGACAAAATAGAATATAAGAGACACAACTCAGGAAAATGGGAGGATAAGTACGTCGTTAGGGCATATGAGTAGTGTTAGCATTACTAACTTATAATGACAATGATCTCGTTGCACGCTTGGCATGGAATTGGGGTGAAAATCGAGGACGATGAAATTATTTCTAACGAAGCATTCACGTGTTCTTATTCTATGAACCTAAACGTCCCATTTTGCGATGAAAATCATACATTATGTCTATATCGCAAGTAGCAATAGTAGTAGTATAGCTAGTTTGTCGTTCAATAAAGTGAATAAAAATGAATTTTGGAGGTGCTACGATACTTTATTCTAGCATTGCGTGAGGGCACGGCAATGGTTTAGTATGGAGGAGTGATGAGACTGCATTTATACATAGTTTCATCGTCCAAAAAGGGCTTAAAATGCATTAAATATCATCAAAATACCCATATATATGCTTGTGTTTGTTGCTTGTGTATTTTAGGTACGGATATTGAGTAAATGACAAAAGATCACAAGAATCATGCAAAAAAGAACACGGGAAACGAAGCCGCACATTGAACCAAGCCCTAATGAAGTTTTTCCCAAGAAAACCCTTGAAGACTTGAAGAATTATGAAGAAGGGTCCTCCAATATGGAAGAATTGACACTTTATACCCTTGTATCTTCATAATTACAAGTTTGGTCCCTAAAGTTTGTCAAAATTGCAAAAAGGGCCCTCCACTTTGAAGAATTGGCAATTTTAGTCCCTCAACAAAGCTAAATTGTCAACCATTATCCTCCACAAATTCAAATATATCATGAAGAACTCCAAGTTACAAGAATGACAAAATTGGTCCTTTGAAAATCCCAAAATTACCAAAAGGACCCTTGACTTTGAAGATTTGGAAAAAATGGTCCCTCACCAAACATGAATTGGCAATTTCAGTCCTCCAAAATGTCAATCATACAAGTTTAGACCATTATCCTTGAAGAAAGTACCAAATCAGTCCTTCAATAATCACAAATTGGCAAGAAATACCCCTGAAATCATTTTACAAAACTTTTTGGGGCAAAAGTGTGAAAAATGAAAAGTTGTTATGAAGGAAATGGGCGTTGACAGCTTTTTATACTGAAAAGACAAGGAAAAGAAAGAAAGGGGGCTAAACCTGGCAGACACAATTCTTACCTAGACCAGTAGTGGGGTGACACGTGCCCCACTACCACTCCACAACCAATCAAAACCCACCATTTCTCCACATCAGCTTCCCACTCACCGTTTATATTAACTAACTTTTCAAAAAAGTTAATTAATATTAAATCACGCGCTAAACACCCCTTTTAAACCTCAAAACAGATCAAACTCCTTGTTCATCATGTTCTTCACAAAATTGGGCTTTTGTTATTCACTCAGAATTAAACCTTAATTCTTTCCAGAATTATGATTAAGGTTACATTTAACAAAACCCAACCTTAATATTGGCCACCTCATCATCCCACATGCTACATGGGACCTCCCCTGCTACGTCTAAGAGGAAGAAGACAAGAATGGGACAGCCATCCAACGTCCAAGAATTAAGCTTACATCCTAAGCTTGTTACAAGCCCTTTGATCACTTTTCACACATGCCACCTCCACAAAACAACAAAATAAGTCACATGATTCTTCAAAAATTCAAAAAGCTACAAGGGCATTTCAGGGATTCTCCAAGTTAGTGTTTACGTTTTTATGCACTTTGTAGTCACTCTTGTAGCCTATATAAAGGCATTTAGGCTTTTCATTTACAGTTGCTCTTGAATTTTCAGTTGTTCACTTTTTTGTAAATCCTTTTCAGAATTAATGAAATGTGTTTGAAATGTTGAAGAAAGCTCAAGTGCCATCATTTATATCTGCTTATTATTATTCTTAGTTTGATAATTCTGAATCTCAAAACCTGTTTTTAAGGAGGGTGCAAAAGTTTGCATTTTTCCTTCAAGCTTGATATTTTGCTAAGTTCTTGTTCAAACCTTGGAATTCTTGGGCTATAGGGATGATCATAGCATCCTGATATTGTGTTATCAAGGTGTGGTGAGGCTTATAACTTGGGGATAATCAAGTGTGTGGTAACAAGGTTGCATCAATCAAGGCTTTTCACTTTTCTGATTTTGATATTATGCTTCTAACCTTGTTGAATCTTAGCAGGGTTGCTGTTGGAAGCTTGTGCTTGTTCTTGCTAGCACATAAGCTCTAACATTCGTGGGTGTGGATGTACATCCATGAGGTTTGCATACTTAATCCCAAAATCTGCTTAAATCTTGATTTTTGGTGATATTTGTGTGTGACTTATGTTCTTGTGTATTTTGTGGCTTAATCTTGCTTGAATTTGCTATATACATCTGTTATTGTGTTAATTTGGGCTTGGGTGGTCTTAAATCTCACTTTTGATTTGAAAAACTTGGTTTTGAAAAGTTTAAGGGGTGTTTGGGATTACCTGTTTAAGATTAAAACTTGTTATTATGTTGTGGAAAGTTTGTGTTTGTGCTTTGTATCTGATATACGCTTGTTTGAGAGTATTTTGCTGCAAGTTTGTAAAACCCGCATGCTTTTACCATGAATAGTGCCCTTAAGATCGTACGTTCTAGATTAAAACTTACCTTATTCAGTATCGATCACATTCATGTGCTATTAATCAAGTAAGTACATACGTGTATAACATGATAAGTATCGATTACGTACAAACTCATGATAGACAGTTAATAGATATTTCACGTGAACATAATTAAATCATAATCACCATATTTAAACACGAACTAATATTAATTACGTATATATATATTTATTATGAACACGAATAAATATATTTAGTCACGATCAAAAACTAATTAAATTACGTAAACTACGTAACACGTAATCACGGACATTTAAACGATTATTATTATGTATATTTAATTTAACACGACAAGTAATTATATACGTAATAATTACGTTTAACATGGGTAATTATAACTATGAAACTTACGACACTTTTAAATACGATTACGCGTACCATTTTAACAAGTCCCGTATTAAATAAATATTACAAGTGTTTAAGGGGGCTGTTTTAGACAAACTAGAAAACTAATGGGACTTGGGCTCAAGGCCCAAGTGTGTTTTGAGCCGTGTGTAACAAAAGAGACGGGGGGAGTAGTTAACATTTTTTTTAGACAACTCAAAACATTCCAAAACCCTAATCTAAATAAACAGCCGCCACATTTTTTTCTCTCTTTTTCTTCTTTGCCGCGACCTACACCAAGGAAACAAGGAGAAGAGATCGTGGGTTGATCCTAGAAGAACAAGAAATTCATTTGTTTTTGAAACCCTAAATGGTATGTAAGTATAAAACCCTAATCTCGTTTTCAATTCTTTTCCTTTGACTAATTAATTAAGAACACGAATTGTAAGAACATAAACATGGTTAAAACGAGGCTTATTAGTTTAAGGGGTGTTCGTTGGCCTGTTGTCACGCAAACCGAGAGTTTATGACTCTCGGTGATGACCTACACCACCAGCCGCAACCCTAAAAAGGGTGCTGGCCTGGTTTTGCTTGAGCAGGGGGAACAACGAGCGAGAAGGGGGAACCACTGGCTGCGGCCAGTGGTGTTTAATCCTTCTAGCAGTGGGAACCGGCTGTTGCCGGTGGCACCATCACCACTGCCAGCGGTAAACTGGCAGTGTAAGGGGGTGTTTGGATTTTGGTATTAAAACAGAATTTAAGGGGCTGTTTGGCAACGGATTTTAGAACATTTTTAAAGGGCGGTTTGGTTCGGTTTATATGTAAAAACACCACGTTTTACATGGGTTTCCACGGGTTCGTTTCACGACACATGTTAATAAATAATACACGGTTTCGGGGCATTAATTTTACGAGATTAATTATTTTAACACGTATATTAATTACAAGACAATTGAACTAATAAATCATGACTTATTATTATAAGATTAATTAAATTAATTTAACATGTTATGTAATTAATTTAATTAAAACATGGACTTAGGTTTATTATTACTAAATAATAATACATGATTTTAAGCTAAGTAATTTTATTATTTAATGCAGACTATAGTAATTAATTAATTATTAAACATGACTTATAATTAATTAATTAATTATCATGACTTAGGTCAATTATTTTACTATTAATACATAGCTAAACCTAAGTATTGTAATCATGAAAAATTAGACTAAATAATTAATTAATTATTAAAACCATGACCTATAATTAATTAATTCTCATGACTTAGGTTATTTTAATATAATTAATAATGCATGTTTTAACCTAAGTAATTATATCTTTATTTAATTAAATCAGAATATATTTAATTAAATACCTTTAACTTATAGTTATTTAAATGACATGTATAAACTATACATTATATCATTATGACTCAGAATATTAATCCGTAAATACTTAAGCTTATTTATTAGCTTATTTAACCAGCTTATATCTATTTATGGAAACTTATCTATTTTAAGCAGTAATTCTATTTTTGGAAACTTTCTATTTTTGGAAACCTGCTATTTTTGGAAAGTTACTTAATATTGCTCAGTAA
Organism: Glebionis coronaria; assembly: GCA_025667525.1. Classification (NCBI taxonomy): domain Eukaryota; kingdom Viridiplantae; phylum Streptophyta; class Magnoliopsida; order Asterales; family Asteraceae; genus Glebionis; species Glebionis coronaria. The sequence goes on from JANFOE010000517.1 coordinate 1,064,905, forward strand.
GCATAATAATACATGAAATACCAGGAATACTTAATCATATTAACCAGAATATAAGATAAACTCATATTAAAGCTTAAAACAGTAAAACATGACTTAAAACATATAAAATAAGTTAAGACAAGACATGAAACCCCGTACGTATTCAGTAATTCGATACTTATACACGTGTGTATTCATGTAGCATTAGTGATCCAGAAGTAGGAGTTTTTCTTCCGTTCGTTCACTGGACTTGAGGTACGGATTCCCGTCCTTTCAGTATGGACATTCTTTCCTTATTAGGATTTCCCCGTATGCAGCCAACTGTTTTCCCCAGTATTTTGTTTTATTGTTTTGAACTGCTTATGTTTAATTAGCATAATCTATAGCCATATACAAGCATGACCAGTTTCACCTAGTTATAGAGGTACCATAACCATAACATTGGAGGCACCAATGTTATGACTTCCCCACGGCGGAGTGATTGCTCGTGGCGTCCCTTTTTAGTTTTGGCCATATTATTATATCATGTGGGGCGTATGGGTGCATCCTAGTTACATGTTTTATTCAGTATTTCATGGTGAATGTGGTGTGTGCCTTGCATCCTTCACAAGGAGTTGATCCCTCCTACCCAAACCAGTATATTAATTAGAGGCATCCCCTCTAATCAGCATGATGAGGTCACCCCTCCAAGTATTCATGCACGTGACCTTTTCATGACCTATATGGGCTATGGTATATTTATGTTAAAACAGTTTTCATAAGATAAACATAAGGCTTTTCAAACTATAAAACCAGTTTTCTCAATACTTAACCAGTCTACTCAGAACTTAGTCTTCCGCTGTTATATGTTACATGCTTATCCTATTTCATGCTATATTGTATATCCGTGCACTGAGCGTTTTGCTCAGCCGTTACTTTCCTTTCCATGTCCCAAAACGGCAGGTACCCAAGACTCGAGCATTTGGAGGACATGCATAGGATGGAAGCTGCCATAGACTTCTTCTCCTGTTTCCTTCATATATTTATGCTTGTTTAGTCTTTCATTCAGTTCATTTACTTTCTTATGTTTTGGGCTTATGTTTGGGAACCGATGTTTGATTCCGGTTTTCCCTATGGTCATGTATGTTTTACTACATATTACCTTGCATGCTTTGATGACACGCCATAATTACGCGTGACATTCCATTTATCAAAATGGGGTGTTACAGTTATGGTATCAGAGACAAGGCTTCGACCTGTAGGCTCTAAAACTTGACATGTGACTAGTGGGTAGTCACCAGGAGCTTCCTAAGTCAACGCTTGTTATTCCACGTATTGACGTTTCAGCACCTTTCTGTTTTAACCATGACGTCTTCAGCACCTTGTTGTTTTAACCATGATGTTTTCACAAGTATTGTTTTACTAATATGGAATGAACAACCGTCATCCATACTTAGTTATGTGTCATTGTCTATGCATGACGTTCCTCGTGAACTGTGATTATGTGGACTGAACCCCAGTAGTTCACATTTTTCACATAAAATTTTTCTGTTAAGTTTTGACAATGATTTTAATTATTTATGTTTCATGCATTCAGGCATTTATATCATATGTCATCTGTTGCAGGAATTTTGACTAAGTAATGGTTGGTACAGAACTGGCCCTATTTAGTCGCATGTGCTTTTATCAAAAGTTTTAACTTTGGGACCGACCCATAGGCGTCCCCTCGCCATGTCTTTTGTTTTGGGACCGACCCATAGGCGTCCCCTCGCACAAAAAAAAAGGTTTTTATAAACTACATTACGCATTCATGCACTGTTTTCATGCATAAAATTTTTCTCATGATTTATTGGCATAAAATTTTTTTTTCATGTCCCCTCATAAGTTACTATGTTTTTATGTCAAGTATGTTTTCATACTGTCATGGTTAACTTCGGTTTCATGCTGAATATGTTATACACTCCTTTATGCTAGATCGTTTTATGTTCCTTCATGATAATTCCATTTTCATGTTGATTACGTCTTACGCCTCTTTTGTTATTTATGTTTTCACGCAAGACATTGTTGGATTTCATTAAATTCTGCTTTCATGATTGTCATGGTTGGTTTTCATTGATCATGCTGTCAGGCAAATCATCGTTGAATTTTGTGTAACCACACTTTAGCGTTTCTCTATGCAACCAGAATGATGTCTATGCTAATACTGCCAGGTTATCATGATGGTTTTCCTAACCGTTTAACCGGTTTACTTTCCTTAAATCATGACAAATGATCGAGCCCATACCGATCATTTCATGTGCATTCCATGTGTACTCCACGTACCGTATTTCATGTGTATTACATGTACCTTAATCCATGTGTATTCCACTTGCAATACTTCACGAGTATTCGCTAGTCGATTCTAAATCATCTCAGGCGTATGTTCAATTGCTGATATTCTACTAGATTGCTGATGCCGCTCATAACTTGGAGATGTTACTAAAGGTTGATGTTGCTGACGTTCGGAGACGCTACGAGATGCGGATGCTGTTCACACCCTGGAGATCCTACAAGACGAAGACAAAGGCGTCGGAGCAAAGCAATTGGACGAGAAGATGCTTCACCATCAGACGATTCCCATCGATCATTTTCCCTATTTCTTAGTACATGTCACACGTCGTTCGGCTGTCATTTCAGCCATATGAGTGCAAACCAGTACCAGCCGACCACTCAGCTGAATATTTACATGAGTCACTGTCATGAGAATGACCGTCATGGAACCGACAGACAAGATGATAGTAACCACTACTATGACAGCAACTATCCTAGAAATCGCAACCGAGGCTCCGGCCACGGACGTGATCAGACATACAAATGATCAGACATACAATCGATCCGCCAATTCTGGCATATTAACCTAATATTTGTAGTTCTAATTGTTTCACATCTCGAGACACATGTCAAGACATCAGTCAAGACACATGTCTCACGTATACTTCTGAGGACACATGTCAAGATACCAGTCAAGACATATGTCACGCTTACATTTCTCAAGACACGAGTCAAGATACATAACTCACGTTTAATTATGGTACATTTCTAAGAAATTCAGGGTACCCTCCAAGGGTATATCTATGTTGTTGTGCCATGTATTAATCAGGCCACAAGAATTTCAATACCATTATCGGCGCATCAGTGAGAACTGTCACGTTGCCGATGTCACTTTCATTTCTTTCACCATAGTTCATATATTCATAACCATGAAGGACGCCTTTCGTATTCCCACGCATACGAAGGTTTTCCTTCAGCTTAATGATAAGATCCAAGCTGCTAACGCATTTCCTCGGATAGACACGAGATGAATTTTATCCTAATTATGGACTATGAACATCACACCATGCTACGATTCATAATTATGTACAGTAATGTTCAGGCTCCTGAATACATTCAGCTTGATTTTCCATCAGGAAAATCCGTACAAATTATCTACACTTACAAGCAGGCTCATTGTTAGCCATGGTCGCTAAAATTTTCTAGCTGTCAGTAAGACACGACTACTTAAGTCCTTTTACGCATAGCCAGTTGATTATTCCAAAATCTTCCTATACATTCCAGAAGAACCTACAAGGAGAAGAACGATGCCATGAGATTATGTGTCGACTACCGTCGACTTAAACAAATCACCATTCATGACCATTATTCTCCTCCACGTATTGACAACATGTCCAATCGACCTTAGGGTGTTAATCACCTTTCCAAGATTGAACTCATGATCATGCTGCCAATAGTGACGGGTGAAAGAGCAGGACATGTCCATGACTGCTATTCATGCACGACTCGGTTATGCTAGATTTATGATTTTGAATTAGTCTCATCAATGCTCCAACAGCATTATGGATCTAATAAATTGAGTTTCCATGAACTCCTAAGCAAATTCATCAGCGTTTTCATTGAGGATAACCTGATTTCCTTTAAGCCTAGAGAAGAACAGGAGGACCATATCTACACTATGTTGCAAATTCTTGACAAGAGAAATTTTACCCTAGAAATTTTTTTTTTTCCAATATCAATTCTGTTTGATTACAGTGACACGCTGAGTCACATGGGTTTCTACGGTTGATCTTACCATGAATCGGCTGATGCATAAAGGAGAGAACCCTACACTACATTAGGTGTTCTAGAAAATCCTACGCTAGGAGAAGTCTAGATTCAGAGACTCAGAGTTTCGCAAACTCCTAGGTATCAAGTTCTACGAAGCAAGATACAGTTACGTTCATATCTAGGTACTTGACATAACAACAGGTTAAGATAGGACACCAACAAACTGGGATGTTTTCATCATATGAAATGGTGAATCGAAAAGGGACAAGATCTCCATGGATTTTAGTTACCAGATTTCAGCAAACTCAGAAGAAGCATGATGCTAGCTGGGTTATTGTCAACAGTTTGATCAAGTCTGCAGAATCCTTACATCCGTACGGATTTCAGAACCAACAGATTGAACGAACATGTTCCAGCCAAGGCTCATCCGATCACTTGGCAATCCCTCAGCTATCGGGTCAGACAAAGATTCGTAATTGTACTCCTAACTTACTTCACGTCTTCATTCTAATTCCACGACTTGCTTTCGCGCTCACGTGCATGACACTATTCGCGTTCATGATCGTATTTTGGCTTACGATTTTACGTTCATTTCTTTTCTCATTCTAGGAAGTTTGCAAGAACTTGTGAGACCAGACCCAAGTTTAGTATAACTCTCCATCATCAGATAGACGTTTCACGTCATATTCCACGTCTCACCTTGTAGCGTTTGGCGTTACCGCCATTATATTCTATGATCACGATATGTCTCACATGTCATGTTCATTCCACGTTCCTCATATCATGATCAAGATATGTTACACGTATGATGGATCACGATATGTTTACTCATTCTACACTCGCCATATCTCCACGTAGCACGTTCAAAATTTTTCACGTATCACGTTCAAAATTTTTCACGTACTACGTTTCTTTATGTCTCGCGCATCGTTTCTAATTATCAGTTAAGTCAGATGGTCTTGCATCGTAACGTTTCAGCTACCCTTGCACGTTAACTCTTATTTTTCCTCGATCGAATTTAGGGGATCTACCTTCCGTTGATAACCAAGAATTTCTTAGTATTCCAAGTCAAGGTCAGGAGGACCAAGATTTATCATTAGTGTCAGGATCTTCTGAAGGAACCATTCCAAGAAGGAGGCCACTTGGAAACGGACAAGTTCATCCAGACTTCTTATCCATTTTCTCTTATCGGTTAGATATGTCATTTCAGTCACGTCACGTTCCATGTCTTTTCAAGACATGTCACGTTCCACGTTCCCTTCTACCATGTCACCTTCATTTCCGTTATTTTGCATACCTTTCCAGTTTGATTCGGGTATGTTTTGCTTCCAGTTACTTTATCTATAATTCGGGGACGAATTATTCTTTTTAGGGGGGAAGAATTGTAAAACCCGCATGCTTTTACCATGAATAGTGCCCTTAAGATCGTACGTTCTAGATTAAAACTTACCTTATTCAGTATCGATCACATTCATGTGCTATTAATCAAGTAAGTACATACGTGTATAACATGATAAGTATCGATTACGTACAAACTCATGATAGACAGTTAATAGATATTTCACATGAACATAATTAAATCATAATCACCATATTAAAACACGAACTAATATTAATTACGTATATATATATTTATTATGAACACGAATAAATATATTTAGTCACGATCAAAACTAATTAAATTACGTAAACTACGTAACACGTAATCACGGACATTTAAACGATTATTATTATGTATATTTAATTTAACACGACAAGTAATTATATACGTAATAATTACGTTTAACACGGGTAATTATAACTATGAAACTTACGACACTTTTAAATACGATTACGCGTACCATTTTAACAAGTCGCGTATTAAATAAATATTACAAGTGTTTAAGGGGGCTGTTTTAGATAAACTAGAAAACTAATGGGACTTGGGCCTTGTTTTGAGCCGTGTGTAGCAAAAGAGACGGGGGGAGTAGTTAACATTTTTTTTAGACAACTCAAAACATTCCAAAACCCTAATCTAAATAAACAGCCGCCACATTTTTTCTCTCTTTTTCTTCTTTGCCGCGACCTACACCAAGGAAACAAGGAGAAGAGATCGTGGGTTGATCCTAGAAGAACAAGAAATTCATTTGTTTTTGAAACCCTAAATGGTATGTAAGTATAAAACCCTAATCTCGTTTTCAATTCTTTTCCTTTGACTAATTAATTAAGAACACGAATTGTAAGAACATAAACATGGTTAAAACGAGGCTTATTAGTTTAAGGGGTGTTCGTTGGCCTGTTGTCACGCAAACCGAGAGTTTATGACTCTCGGTAATGACCTACACCACCAGCCGCAACCCTAAAAAGGGTGCTGGCCTGGTTTTGCTTGAGCAGGGGGAATAGCGAGCGAGCACGGGGAACCACTGGCTGCGGCCAGTGGTGTTTAATCCTTCTAGCAGTGGGAACCGGCTGTTGCCGGTGGCACCATCACCACTGCCAGCGGTAAACTGGCAGTGTAAGGGGGGTGTTTGGATTTTGGTATTAAAACAGAATTTAAGGGGCTGTTTGGCAACGGATTTTAGAACATTTTTAAAGGGCGGTTTGGTTCGGTTTATATGTAAAAACACCACGTTTTACATGGGTTTCCACGGGTTCGTTTCACGACACATGTTAATAAATAATACACGGTTTCGGGGCATTAATTTTACGAGATTAATTATTTTAACACGTATATTAATTACAAGACAATTGAACTAATAAATCATGACTTATTATTATAAGATTAATTAAATTAATTTAACATGTTATGTAATTAATTTAATTAAAACATGGACTTAGGTTTATTATTACTAAATAATAATACATGATTTTAACCTAAGTAATTTTATTATTTAATGCAGACTATAGTAATTAATTAATTATTAAACATGACTTATAATTAATTAATTATCATGACTTAGGTCAATTATTTTACTATTAATACATAGCTAAACCTAAGTATTGTAATCATGAAAAATTAGACTAAATAATTAATTAATTATTAAAACCATGACCTATAATTAATTAATTCTCATGACTTAGGTTATTTTAATATAATTAATAATGCATGTTTTAACCTAAGTAATTATATCTTTATTTAATTAAATCACAATATATTTAATTAAATACCTTTAACTTATAGCTATTTAAATGACATGCATAAACTATACATTATATCATTATGACTCAGAATATTAATCCGTAAACACTTAAGCTTATTTATTAGCTTATTTAACCAGCTTATATCTATTTATGGAAACTTATCTATTTTAAGCAGTAATTCTATTTTTGGAAACTTTCTATTTTTGGAAACCTGCTATTTTTGGAAAGTTACTTAATATTGCTCAGTAAGCATAATAATACATGAAATACCAGGAATACTTAATCAGATTAACCAGAATATAAGATAAACTCATATTAAAGCTTAAAACAGTAAAACATGACTTAAAACATATAAAATAAGTTAAGACAAGACATGAAACCCCGTACGTATTCAGTAATTCGATACTTATACACGTGTGTATTCATGTAGCATTAGTGATCCAGAAGTAGGAGTTTTTCTTCCGTTCGTTCACTGGACTTGAGGTACGGATTCCCGTCCTTTCAGTATGGACATTCTTTCCTTATTAGGATTTCCCCGTATGCAGCCAACTGTTTTCCCCAGTATTTTGTTTTATTGTTTTGAACTGCTTATGTTTAATTAGCATAATCTATAGCCATATACAAGCATGACCAGTTTCACCTAGTTATGGAGGTACCATAAACATAACATTGGAGGCACCAATGTTATGACTTCCCCACGGCGGAGTGATTGCTCGTGGCGTCCCTTTTTAGTTTTGGCCATATTATTATATCATGTAGGGCGTATGGGTGCATCCTAGTTACATGTTTTATTCAGTATTTCATGGTGAATGTGGTGTGTGCCTTGCATCCTTCACAAGGAGTTGATCCCTCCTACCCAAACCAGTATATTAATTAGAGGCATCCCCTCTAATCAGCATGATGAGATCACCCCTCCAAGTATTCATGCACGTGACCTTTTCATGACCTATATGGGCTATGGTATATTTATGTTAAAACAGTTTTCATAAGATAAACATAAGGCTTTTCAAACTATAAAACCAGTTTTCTCAATACTTAACCAGTCTACTCAGAACTTAGTCTTCCGCTGTTATATGTTACATGCTTATCCTATTTCATGCTATATTGTATATCCGTGCATTGAGCGTTTTGCTCAGCCGTTACTTTCCTTTCCATGTCCCAAAACGGCAGGTACCCAAGACTCGAGCATTTGGAGGACATGCATAGGATGGAAGCTGCCATAGACTTATTCTCCTGTTTCCTTCATATATTTATGCTTGTTTAGTCTTTCATTCAGTTCATTTACTTTCTTATGTTTTGGGCTTATGTTTGGGAACCGATGTTTGATTCCGGTTTTCCCAATGGTCATGTATGTTTTACTACATATTACCTTGCATGCTTTGATGACACGCCATAATTACGCGTGACATTCCATTTATCAAAATGGGGTGTTACAAAGTTATTGGACTTAAACCTTGAAATCAAACAATCTGCTATAAAATCTTTGTTATTGACTGTTTTGACCTAGGATCTTGGGAACACTTAGGGTGTATGCATGCTTAGGGCTAAAAGTGGTTTAAACAAAGTCATTATAACCTGTTTGTGAGATTTGAGTGGTTGAATCTGGCTTGTTGGTCAAGTGCATCAGCAAAAGTGAAAACTGCATGTTCTTGTGTTCATCAGTAACTTTAAGTGCTTGAATCTTGCTTAAAACTTTGAATCATTGCATGAAACCTGTTTAGACTTGCTTATTTAAGTTTAATATAGCTTGTGTATGCATTTGGTTAAGTTTGGTTGGCTGAATTGTGCTCTAAGTGCTCATTGAACCTCAACTGCTTATTGTTCTAAGTCTGTGCTATATCTGGTGCTTAATTGAATTAACTGTACAAATTGGCTTGTTGGATTGTTGATTTCTTTGTTTGTATTGACTCCTTATGATCCAATGATCATTTGGGTGCCTTGTTGAAACTTGAATCTCCAAAAAAGTCACTAAAGACAAAAAAGTCTACAAGTCAAGCAGTGGGAAAAGTTCCCACTGCTCAACACCCAAAACTAGCCTCTGCTAGTGTTAATTTGTTCTCAGCTTATCAATAAGCTATATTTGCTTATCCAGACCTGCAACAACTTTTTTTTGTGATAGATCTTCATTATTTGACCCATTTGATTAGACTGGAGCTTATTGGACTTTGACTTTGACTTTTTGCTAGAAAACTAACTTAATTGACTTTTTCATAAGTACTTATTTGCTTTTTCCAGCTTATTGAGTCAGCTTATTTGAAAACTTTTTTGTTGAAATAGCTTATTTAAGTCATTTAAAAGCTCTAGAAACTCGAATCAGTTCTTCGGGTGGCCTAGAACTCAAAAGCGACTATTTTGTCGTTTTCTGTAGATTGCTTTTTGCATTTTCAGGCTTATTCCTTTGGCTTATTTCAAATTTCTTTTTACAGAAGTCTTATTTAGGACAAAATAAGCTTGTGTGTCTAATTTGAGCTTATGGCATTAGCTTATAGCTTAATGGGCCAAAAAGCCTATTAAGAATAAGCTGTTTGGTATAAGCTTGCTTATTTCACACTTTCAGCTTTTGGGACTTTGGAAAAAGTTGTTTAAAATCAAATTTTGAGTCAAGTAGTGCTTTTTGGGCCATTTTTACAAACTTTTTCTTATTGGGCCAAATTTGGCCCATTTAAGTGACTGTTTTGGGTTTAGCCCATTTTCTAGGCCCATTAAGAGTATTTAGGTAATTTCAAGTTCATTTCTGAGTTATTTAGGTTAAATTAAGCTAGTTTGCAACTTTTTAGAATTTTTTAGGATTTTTGGATTTTTATTAATATTTTAATATTATTTTATTATTAAAAATTAAAAGTCTGATTTTCTAAGTTTCTATATTTTTCCTAGGTTCTAGACACTTAATTAGGAATTTTACAACTTTCCAAATATTTTTAGGGTTCTTCAATTATTTTCTAGAATTATTTTAGGTTTTTATAGCTTTTAATAGTTTTTAATTGTTTAAAAATAGTTTTTAGTGGTTTTAAAATATTGAAAAATACTTTGTAGCTTAATTAGGTTATTTTAAAGGTTTACAAACTTTAAGATCTTGATTTGGACTTTTTATTAGTTAATATTGATTTTTAAGGCTTTAACTAGCATTAAAAAGTTAATATTTAATTAATTAAAAGGTTTTAGCAAGTTTGGATTTTTTGTAAACCCTTAGAATATTTTAGTGGATTTATTGCAATTTTTTAGGAATTTTTAGAGTAAAATTTTAATTTTGGTGCTTTTACGGTTTTACGTGTACGCCTTTATCGTCTTAGTGTAATCCGTCTTCGTAACCGTCTTTCTCTTCTTATCCCATTTCTATTTTTCTTTCTCATAACAATATAATCACAAAGTTAATCATTTCATTACACACACACCAAGCCTCCTTGAGAACGAACTCATCTTAGGGTCATAACTTGTGGTTTTCCTAAATCACTTGTTAATACTTGCCCTAATTGCCTTGTTTTCCTATACAAGTGCTAATTTACAACTATCAGTATCCCCCTAGAATGTGGTTCGCGACAAGCCATGAGTCCATGTAGGCCTCAAGGTTGCGGACTCCCATTCTAGCGGCGATTTTTAAACCCGCAATCAACGCTTCATATTATGCCTCATTATTGGTGGCTGTGAACTCAAAGCGCAAGGCGTACGTAAACTCCATTCCTTCTGGATTCGTAAGGATGAGACCAGCTCTTGATCCATCTGTGCACGAAGATCCGTCCGTAAATAATACCCATGGTTCTGCTGGAGTTTCCTCTCGTTGTACGATTGGTCCCTCCTCATCCGACTTCTCTATCAAGAAATCTGCCAAGATTTGGCCTTTAACAGCCGTCCTTGGTCTATAAGATATGTTATGTTCTCCCAATAGAATGCTCCACTTCTGTAGCCTACCGGCCACATCTAGTCTGGAGATGACTTGTTTTATTTGTTGATCAGTAATCACCACAATTGGGTGCGCCTGAAAGTACCGTCGTAACCATTTCATAGCAAACACTAATGCCAAAACCAATTTTTCCATGAAAGAATAATTCAACTCCGGCCCTTGTAGTGTTCTACTTAGTAGACCGGAGTTTGGACTGTGTCCCTATCCGTCATGAGTACCGCACTTATTGCTCCATGTGTGGCTGACATATACATGATGAGCTCCTCCTTGGGCCGGGGGGCCACTAGCATGGGGAGAGATGCAAGGTGTTACTTGAGTTGACCAAAGGCTTCCTCAGCTTCCTTTGTCCACCGGAAGTCTTCCTTCTTGATGCACTTCTTGAGCGTTTTGAATAGGGGGAGTGACTTCTCCGCGGATTTTGATAAGAACCTGTTCAGCCAGGCCAACTTCCCGTTTAAGGATTGCACCTTTTTCCGTGTCTGAGGAGATGGTAACTGTATTACTGCGTCCGTCTTTTCTGGGCAAGGCTTGATGCCATTTGGATCAATCATATATCCAAGGAACATTCCTTCCGTTGCCCCAAACGTGCATTTCTTTGGATTTAGTTTCATGTTAATCCTCCTCAATGTGTCAAACGTCTCTTGGACGTCTCGGAGAAGTGCATCCTCCGTATGACTTTTGATGACTAAATCATCAACATAGACCTCCAGGTTACGGCCTATCTGTGAGTCGAAGGCTTTGTCAACAAGCCGCTGATATGTTGCCCCGACATTCTTTAGTCCGAATGGCATTTTTGTATAACAGTATACGCCTTGACTAGTATGGAACGCCGTCTTCTCTGCGTCCTCTTCCGCCATCTGGATCTGGTGGTATCCTTTGTATGCATCTAAGAAACACTTAAATGGATATCCACATAGGGATTCCACCTTCCAATCAATCTCCGGTAACGGATAGCAGTCCTGCGGACAGGCTTTGTTCAGATCAGTGAAATCCATGCACATGCGCAGCTCCCATCATGCTTTTTGACCATGACCGGGTTGGATAACCATTCGTGGTAGTATACCTCACGCATGATACATGCATCCACCAATTTCCGTACTTCATCCAATATTACTTGGCTACGTTCGGGTGCCTGACCGCGCTTCTTTTGCTTAACGGGAGGATATCCCTGGCGAATTTGGAGCTTATGTTCTGCTAGCGCACGCGGTACGCCCGTCATATGCTTGGGCTCCCATGCGAATACATCTAAATTTGATTTCAAGAGAGAGCACATGGCCCTCTTGCCGCTATCCGAGAGTGTTCCCCCTATGGATACCTCTTGTTCCGGGTAGTCAGGATGGATTGCCACCTTCCAATTAGGAGGTGGTGATCCGTCCTTGGGGGAAACAGGTGGAGCCGGTGTTGTCACGGCATGACACTCGGATGCTGGTATGATTGTGTTATAGATAGTGACAATTCCTCCTTCCACAGGGAATTAACATCCCGTGTACCGTGGAGGGTACTGCCCGTATGGCCAGGAAACCTGGTCTGCCTATGATCCCATTGTATGGAGAGTGTGAGCGTATCACCATAAAGTTCATCCACGCCATGGTGGAGTGCTCTTCATTCCCAATGGTTACGAGCAGATGCAGCTGTCCTATTGGCCAGATGGTGTCTCCACTAAAACCGGTGAGCGACGCCGTGGCCGGTACTAATTGGCTTCTTATTTCTGATTTTAACTATACGAAACAGTGTTCGTATAGTACTTCTGCTGATGACCCTCCATCCACATACATACGACGAACATTGTGTGTTCCAATGCTTATCTCAATAGTGAGAGGCGCATCGGTCACATCACTTGCCGTGATGGGAGGGAATGAGATTTCTCTGCCGCGTGAAAATTTTTGACTAATTTTCTGCCTTGTGCGGCGCTGCCTGGATTGGATCATGTATATAGTTGAAGGTTTGTCCTTTTGGGGATCCTTCTTGTCATACTTCTTGTTGTCTTTTCCATCCTTCCAATCCTTTATCAAATGCTTGAGTTTGCCTGACTTGATCAGTGACTCAATTTGCTTCTTGAGCTCGATACATTCCTCTGTGCCGTGGCCCTTGTCGTTGTGGAATTCGCAAAAGCGATTTCCTTGATGACGGTCCAGCGGGGTCGTCATTGGGGGAGATCTCGGGAATTTGGCCCCTTCTGTAAACAGGATCTCCCGGTAGGACATCTTTAGAGGGGTAAATTTGTCCTCCGACCGCCCTCCTTTGTTTTGGCTCTTGTAATCTGAGCCCCTCCCACTGCTCTGGTTGTTTTGACCGCCCGACTGTCTCCTGGACTGATCATTCGATCGGTAGCTGTTTCCTTTTGAAGGGTAAGCCGCGGCTACCGCGGTTTCTCCCTCTATGAAGTTTCTAACCCTTTCCTAAGGTCATCATACCTCTCCGGATGCTTGTCATTGAGACGTCTGATTAATTCCCTGTCTGTTATGGCGTGCATATAATCGGAAATTTTCAGAAGTTCCGGCATTGTCTTTGTGCGTGTTCACTCGTCATTGAAGCGTTCAGTGAAGGCCTCCGTAGATTCCCCCGGTCGTTGCTTGACGGTTGCCAATGAGACCGGGGGTCCCTATTATACTTCTTTCGCTGAGTATAATTATTCTTGAACGCAGTACGTAGTTCAGTGAAGCTATCAATTCTTCGCGGAGGAAGTCCCTCAAACCAATCACGAGCATTGCCGATCAGGGTTGAATTGAACATTTGGCACCATATACGCATGGGCCATCGTTCAATTTTCGCCTGCGTGTCAAAATCTTTAGGTGATCATCCGGGTCACCAGTCCCATCATAAGTCTTGACACACGCCGGCATGCGACGCTTTGTATCCTCGGAGTAATTCCTTATGCGGAGAGTAAAAGGATCTTCCATGGGATCAGCCCATGGACGGGTGAGATTAGGGTCACACCACGGGCGGGAAAGATCTTCTGCTTCCGCCTCTCGATAATAGGGGCCGCCATAGTACACTTCATTGTTTGGTGGCGGTGGAGGAGTACGCCTAGGTCGGCGACGCTTGGGCGGATGGTCATCCGAATCCTCTCTTGATGGACCGGGAGAAGGGGGAGGTGCCCCATCCTTTGGATGAGGACCACTCTTGTGAGAAGAGCTTGGAGCCTTCTTCCCGGTATTCATCCTATCCCACACGCTTGTGCGGCGATTAGTTCTGGTTAGCTCCAGATCTGGTCGTTCGGGTGAACCGTCGGACCTCTCTTCCTCCTCACGGGATTGTAGTAGTTCCTGCATGAGTCGATCCCCTATGCGTTCAAACACGTTCCTAGGTTGGGGAGTTTCCTCAAAGAGGTTCCACTCCTAGGGTCGTGCCCTTCACTTCCTCTGAATTTGAGGAGAGGTGCCTGGTCCGGCGTTGCCAAAGTTGAGCCTAGATTGGAGGTCCCTCCCTAGGTCCAACCTTGATGCAATTCCTGGGACGATCCTCTCGAATTTCTGCGTGAGAACTCGAGTGAGATCTTCCTCACTGAGTGGTTCGACCTCTACTTCTTCCTTAGTCGATGGCCTGTGCGGCTCCTTGTTAGGGGGTTTAGGCGCACTCCCTGGATCAGGGTTATCCAAGGTCGAAGTAGGTGGTGGGGTGACAACGAACGTGCTTGACATACACATGGACTGAAGACCACTTCGATTGTTTGGTCCGCCGGCTTGGTTGCTAGGGGATCGATTGGGAATGAGTATCCCTTCCCATGGGGACTTCCGATTCCCAGGATTTGTGTTCCTGGGGTTTCCTTGCAGATGTCCCTTCGTCATTAAGAAATCGAGATGAGATTTGCTCTAGCTTAGTGTAATGGTCCCACGGATGGCGCCAACTTGTTGATACAAAAGTTGGGTGATCCTTGTTACACCCGAATTAGGCTTAATTCGGGTTGACTGTACTCCGCCTCCTGCACCAAGTGAATTATCTGGTTGGGATCCTGCACACTAAAACAGCACGAGTTAGGCTTACCGTGGGAATGTTTCCCACGATTAGACTCCGGCGTGAGAGTATGTAATCGGTTAGGGTTATGAGAATCGGATGAGATGTGAGTGTGTAGAATGTAATACCTTTGTGGAACCCTTGGGGGTTCCTTATATAGGTAGTGAAACCCTAATGGGCTTTCACTGATGCTTCGGCCCCAAAGAAAGGATAAACACCATAATTAGATTGATTGTTATCTTCTAATTATGGTGAGTGAATATCCTCTCCTTCGGGATAAATCCTAATCATAGTAGGAGTATGATTCTGTCTAACCCTTATACCGGCCATGCCGGGCCGTAGGCCGCACACATGTGTGCGGTTACTGTTCATCTGAGCCCATAGGCTTAAATAACATTAATCCCACCCATCCGTGATGAGCCGGGCACGGGTAGTACCCGTGGGCCGGGTTCATGACCCGGCTAGGGACTATACGTCATCAAAATAAATAAGTGTTGATTACATAAAAAAAACTTATTTTATATCTTCTTTCAAAAACGACTCCTACACCCTACCCTTATTTTACCGAATACAACCAACTATCTAACTATATAGTAGATTTCCAAGTCCTTTTTCAATATATACCGACCAAAAGAAATGTAAGACTCAACACAAAAAATTTCATTATCCCAAAAGAGATCTCAAGTTATTTCAATAGACTTAAAACCAAAAACACCATTTTAAAACGGACACGTGAAATAGGAAACTCGAATAATACGCTACAACGGAGGTTGAATATCTAAAAAAAAAGCGAGCTAGCCACCCTCCTAAGGATACAATCGTTAATTGTAGGGGATCATACATATATAGGCATATTAGGATACATATACTCAAATCCGTCCAACATCTACTATACAAGCATGTATTAATCCTCTTTCATGCAATCATACTTAGGAATCCATTGAAGTTGTGGTACTTGTATAACTATGTTGGCCACCATACTTATACAATTACCCTTTCTCCAATGCACTCCCTCCTACGATGACACTTATAAGAATCAATACAACACATAACACATAAATCCATCAACTCACCTAAGCACATAACCACATAAACAATAAGGTCAAAAACTCCAACTAATAAAATAACATAGTCAAACTCTTGGAATACAGAAAATCCATAGTCTAGCTAAAACAGCATAGACAAAATCCAAAGCGAAAACATAATCAGTTATAAGTCATGTCGCCCATCAGAATGGAAACACCTTAAAATCCTTCCTACCCATGTACTTCTTGTAACTCGAACCACCACATGATTCTTAGAGAATATGACATAAACATCAAAAGAAAAATAATATACCTCAGGTACATAAAATAACTAAACAAAAGACAGAAACTACCTTGTACCAAATTATGTACTATAATGTACAATTTAAGCAAAATAAAACAATGACTAGCGTGGACGATTATGGTTCAACACGCACTAGTCACAACCCGAAAAGAAAATAACATGTGGCTAAGTATGAACTACTATGATTCAACCCATACTAGTCAAAACTTAACACACATCGCAAGTAAAAACCATTAACATCAAGAAAAACTTCAATTAATATCAAATGCACACATACTCCTACGACGCCTATATGCGAGGACCCTTAAGCTATAGACTAGGCTACGAGACTAGGCAACCTAATTCTCTATAACCATTGTCTCTGATACCATTCTGTCACACCCCACTATGGCGGAATATGGGGCACGGCGTATGGATATCATCACAACAATAGTGTGTATATAGAGAGAACTATATGAACTAGAAATGTCATAAAAGGTGACACAAATGTCATGACAATATCTCAACAATGCAGGAGTCTAGGTAAGTAGATAAAAGTCCCACCTCTTACCAAAGACAAACAAATAAAACAAGCATCAACATAAAGGTACTCGTAGTATCACTTATTTAATCAGACAAAAGATATCTATGAAGGAACGGGGATCTCCTTCTAAATGCATTCCTACGCGAATCTAATCCTAGCCACTTATGTTCTCACGCTTAACCACATTAACACCTGAAAGAGACACTAAAACACGTCAACAGTAATGTTGGTGAGAGTCATAGGTTTATACTCCAATGCTAAAATCAAGTTATGAGCTGTGAATAATAACCATCAACCAAAGAACATATGGACAATATGCTACAATTATGTATTCACAACTAACATTCAAGATTAACCATTCACCACAATTCCAAGGCTCCCAGCCTTACCAATCACCATGGTCCCATAGGCGCCCATACACCTATGAACCAATCCCAAGGCCCCGCCTTGTCAACATCCCCTTGGTACCAATTCAAACCACAATAACTAAGACGGTACATGTCCCCTGATCCAAATCATAAACACAATCAAGAAACACATAGCAGTTAATCACATAAGTGTACACACAAGTCCATCACAAACCATAAAAACATTCACAACATTAGTTACAAAACCATAGAGTGTCTCTTCCATCCCATCTGGAATTTAAATCATAAAAAGACATGGGACTATGAAATCACCTGATTGAGCTTCTCTAACAATCCACGCACTAGCAAAAAGCTAACAAAGAAATGCACCCAATCAATATATGAACCAAATACTAAATGATTCATCAACCTATGATGGATATCTAACATTATCCCATATATATACCGCGTTTATATGCTATAAGCATTCCATTTCCCGTCCCTAACAAGTCCTTAACTTAGTTAAACTTGATACATATCCCGTTTACTTTTCTCCCAAAACAGTCCCGGTTTTTAGTCATCAAACTATAAGCCAAAAGCTAACCTAACTAAACCCATGATCTCTGTAAAAGAAACCCAATGCCCTTACATGTTTTAGCTAACTCCTCGCTTTTGACCCAACCTTAAAGATACTGTTAAGGCCTTGATATATATATATATATATATATATATATATATATATATATATATATATATATATATATATATATATATATATATATATATATATATATATATATATATATATATATATATATATATATATATATATATATATATATATATATATATATATATATATATATATTGTAGAATATTGATAACCTATGAATCTATGAAGTGGGTTGATGTTTTCTAGTGAGAGAAACTAGAGAGAGAAAGTGAGAGAAAATGTGTGTGATTTTATTAATATGAAATCCAAAATGAAACAACAACCAACCCCTTTCCTTAGTGGAAAGGGGTATTTATATTCCAAGCGTAACATTGGGCTTGGGCCGGTCCATGACAAGCCCATGGACCGGTTCTTACTTAAGTTAATAAGCAACTAATAACTAATTACTAACTACGAGCTATTACAACATAAATCATATTGTGGAGTGACCGATACTTCTAATATACGTTAAAACGTATTTCTAACAATCTCCCCCTAAGGGAGGTCACTCCACGTTACAAAGTTCTAAACCTAGCATACTATACTAAGTCTTCGTTCTTTAGCTCGTAGTCTTTTCTTCTTTTCTTTCTTTTGTTGTGAATATGTTGATTTGATCTTTTTGGCTTTGACTTGAGAGCATTGTTCTTTGGCCTTTCACGTGCGATCTTTGCCTTTCTTGTGAACTTTGCCTACTCGTGACTTCATGTTCCACACACTTACATCTTTTTGTTGAATTCTTGAAAGCTTCAGAGTTTGGTACAGCGGAAGACTTCATCTTGTACTTTCTTGAATTTTTGCTGAACTTTGTTGCAAAAGACATAAGCATGTGGGAACGACTTTTACAGGTACACCGCAACACCACCGTCTTCACTGGTACACAGCAACGCCACCGTCTTCTACAGGTACACAGCAACGCCACCGTCTTTAACAGGTACACAGCAACGACACGAATAAAATGGCTTTGAACATTTTATTCTAATTCGGTAGCATTTTACCTCCGGTCAGTGAAGACCGTTGGACGATATTAGATATCGTACCCGTGACGGATAGTTTCAATTAAGTAACTTCCTGACAGGATTTCGCGGGTAAACCCGTTCTCTTTATTCGACCGTCCAAAGCTGACAGCGAACATAAAGAGTGAATCACTTGGATAAATTATCCTTGTGATTTGAAGCCGTCAATTCATGAAACCTGGAACAAGTGAATTTCAATTAAGATTTTTACCATCGTTGCTTTCCAGTTGTCACGAGCTCAATTCATAAAGAATCTTGCACGTTACCTACCAAGTGCTGTTTGATGTTGACACTAGAAGGATTTCCACTCGTCACTGTGGTCAATAAAGAGTCACTCTGAGTGTTCTGGCAAGATCATATGATAATGCGAAGAGGCCTGGAACGAGTTTAAGTTCAATTAAGAATTAAACCACTGTTACCTTCCAGTTTTTCACAAGATTGGTTCTAAAAGAACCGCACGTGTAACCTACCATGAGCTTGTTTGATGTTGGCTCAAGCAGGATTTCCATCTTCATTGTAATACTTGCGTATTACTCGGATGTTCTGGCAATATTACAGGAATATTGCGTAGGACTCATGAAAATCTCTTACTTTTCACAGTGTGTGAGAAAGCAAGGAATAAATGGAAAGTGTCCTAATGAGACTTTTGATGATCTCTTGGCTCTAGACTCGATTGTGCGTTTTGATTTAGTGAGCGATGGCTGGAGAGGAGTGCCACCTTTTCAATACCAGTCTATTCGGAGTGAATAAACCAATAGATAACGTGTTGATCTCCGTGTGATTAAAACAAATACCTTTTGAGAGATATTTGAGTTAGCTGGGGAAGGGTTGTGCATTGCATCACTGGGTCCATGATGTCTTTCTTCAATACCGAGAATCATTAGCAAAAATGACCTCAATAGCATATGTATTGACCCGGTTTCTGCCTAAAGTTGTAAGGAGGGCTTCTTTCTTTACACCCTTTATCTTTACATTTCTTTTTCATTCTTCAACCCCTTCAATGCTTACCAATACGTCATCACTAGCACCTTGTTGTGATTGTTCCAGTGCTAGCTTAAGTACCTGGTCGGCATTCAGCTACTTTCACATTCTTTCTCCATCTTTCCTAGGACTTCTAATTCTATCTAGGGAATTGTCCTTGGGAAGATTCCATCGGTTCTGATGAATCATTGGACTAAACCTATTCCTACCACCCTTTTGTCACCACATCCGTCGTGAATTAAGCGTGTTTTGGGAAGGAATTGCCACCATGAAAAATCATTGAAAAATCACATAAGATACTTGTGATATTAAAATCAAAAGTTTTGTACCTTAGGTGTTTTGTTCATCAAAAACGCTCCCCCTTAACACGTGCTTAGCACATATTAAGTTGGAATATCGTTAAGTCTTTTTCATCTTTTAGCCAAGTATCATTTAAATCTCCTTAATCCCATTCTCTCCCCTTATCCAAAATGTTAACCATTAATATTTGGGATATTGAATGGATTAACCGGTCTTTGGGTAAAAAATGAAATTGATGTTTGGCCATAGAACAAGTTATTGCTCCCCCTTAAATTAATAAGGGATAGTTGTAGTGCTTTAGTATGATATATTTTGAAAGATTTAGAATCTCGTGAGAAATTCTTGAAAAATTATCATACCTTAACACTACGACAAGCAATTAAAGCACATTATTCACAAATATACATATTCACAAATAATACCAATATAGAGTGACCTGAAATGTACGACCCATTAGATGGATCGTTGCAGTGTCCTGTAGTGCACTCCATATGGTCTACCACCCACGAATCTTTCCAAGCTCCTCATCAATCTACGTTCACGGAGCTTTTGATCGATCTTCTTGATCACGTACTTTGCCATCTGCCGGTAACCTGGATGCCAATCCTCCGTCATTTCTGGCAAAGTCCCACCCGAGTTCAGATGCTCCAACTTTCCTCTGACTTGTAGAAGAGTCCCATCACTGTACTTATGGAGCTCACCTACCCTCATAAACTTCATTAAACCTCGACTGTTCAAGTAGAAAATGCCGTAATTCGGGACAGAAATGCCGGTATAGGGACATCTTTCTACATGTTGAGGTAGCACTTTATTCACTGGACGGGTTAGGTTGAGCTTCCTTTGATAGCTTTCGACTCCCAACTGAAGGTCTTCAACTCGTGTCTTGATGACAACGCTTCGTGTGAACATACGAAGTGATGTATTCAAAGCAATGAGGTCTTCACGAGGAATATGTGTGAGTTGATCTCTGGTCATCAGAAGCAGCATATCTTCGATATCCTCAAGGCGAATGATGGAAAAGTCTCCCTGCTGGATTTTGTATTCCCTGTCATCCTCCCTTTTCAAACGAATCTCCATCACATGATAATAGCCATTCTTGGCTTCAGTTTTCATTCCTAAGATGCTGGAGATGCGGATGTCGGATCTAACATTGCTTCCAGAATTGACCAAGCAGCAACCCCTGTACGCCCTTCGGACTCGTTCGTCCCAATGAGATGCACCTATGACAGCATACATATCATAATTACGATTTATCTTAGGGACCCAGAGGCGATTTACCTTTTCCTCGATAAAGGGTATTGTCCCCCAGTTGGCAGCTTTCAGCAAGGTCAGGGAGGTTGCGTACTTTGATGACCCCTTCAGTAGATACACAAGATCATTGGTGACGAAGAAGTCAAGAGCAATCTGATTATCTTGAGCAGGATCCATTGGAGGTGGAGCTCTTTCTGATTCATGGAGTCCTGGCCGTTGAACGGTATTCAGAGCCTTCAGGATCTCATCGACATAATATTCGAACTCCATTTGGGTCAACCGGGTTTTGGCGCGAAGTCTTGTATCCTTCAGTACTTTCTTCACCAAAGATGGAGTAACCGAAGTCTTATACTCATGAGCAAGAAATGCACATAAGTCAATCGGACTTCGGATACGAAGATACAAGACATCTTTGTCGGTGTCGGTGATCGGATCAAACTGCGCCGCTGCCGTGATCCAAGCCTGTGGTGGAGCAGTCTCGTCGATTTCCAACGTGTCCGCCCAGTCCCTTGTGCTTGGTTCAGGAATAGTAGATTGTGGGTTTTGTTGCAGAGGAGTAGAGACGTGAACATCTGCTTGTTCTGATTCAGGCATTTCAGTAGTGTCATGGATGGGTGAGTGTTGTGCTGCTTCAGGTTTGGTTACCGACTCTGCAATCACAGGAGCAACAACAATAGAACTAACAGGGTTAGTGGTAACAGGTATTGATGCATGGATAAATGTACCAGGAATAGATGACCCTGTAGTGGCATTCACATCATGGCGCCACTTCGATCGTCTGGATTCCGTGGATGTAGATTTTTCCTTTGGTGATGCATCTTTCTTGGATTTGGTGCCAGACTTAACAGGTTTCTTTGAGCTGGCACCCTTATCCCCTTTCTTAGGCTGTTCACCTTTATCCGCATTGCTCCCCTTAACACTCTCCTGGTGACCATCACCACCATCATTACCATCATTATCATCATCATCTGCATCCTCATCATCATCGTCCTCATCCTCATCCTCATCATCATTTTCATCATCCTTATCATTATCATCATCCTCATCATTCTGATCCTCATCATCCTCATCATCATCATCATTCTTATCTTCTTCTTCTTCTTCTTCCTCCTCCTCTTCTCCACCTGTACCCTCTTCTTCTTCACTCTCTTCCCGTTCTTCCTCAGGGAGAATGTGGTAGGGTACCACACTTCCAAATGTCTTGAACAACTTATCATCCTCCATGATCGCGTCGTTCAGGGATTTGTATAGAGCCCGTTGAATCCTCGATTTATCAAACGATCCAAGTTCCACCATACGAGCCTTAAGGATCTTTTTCAGTTCAAAATCCGTCAAGTCATATGCGATCTTGTAGGCGGCTTCTGAAGGATTGGATGATTTGATCATCAAGTTGTCAGCAGCAAGCGTCTTCAAATCATCACGCAGTTTAGGCATTAGGGATTCAACGGAGTCTTTCACTCTCTGCTCAATAGTAGCTTCAAGAGCTTCTTTTTGCTCTTTAAGGTCATCCTTAATAGCTTTAAGTCTCGTAATTCGTGCTTGATGCCTATCAGCTTCAGCCTTTTTAACCCGAGCAAGTTCTTCTGCATGAGCTTTACGTGTAAATTCCATGTCTGCAGCGAACTTAGCAATCAAATCTTCTTGAGCTTTCTTTGATGCCTCTTCACTTTGAGCTCGTCTACGTAACTCTTGGCGAAGTTCATCCATTTCTCTCTTGTGATTATCCACATGTTTATCCAACATCTCGGCCATCACTATTGCTGCCATTGCAGACGTTGCAGAGCTGCTCTGGGTTGATGGAATAGGCTCGGTTGTAACTGCGGTACTAAGGATGGGCTTTATCGGTGGTGGAGGAAATGGTGTTGAAACCGGTCTGGTTGGTAAGGGTTGAGTTGGTTGAAGTTGAGTTACCAAAGGTTGAGTAGACTCTTTGTCAATACCAGCTGAAACAGGGATTGATGGCTCCTTCGAAGTGGAGTAATGTTCAGGGGACCCAAACTCATCAACGTCATCTGGTTCCACGTACTCATCCTCGACATCTACCCTTGCACCTGAACCACTACCGCCAGTATCTTTCCTACTCCTTTGAATGGCTATCTTCATCATTTGTTTCTCAGTTTTATCAAGAGTAGGATCAACAATGCCTTCTTCGTCACGTAAACGCATCTCATCAGCCTTACCCTTTCCCTTCTTACCCTCTGTCTTCTTCTTTTTGGCTTTGGATTCAGGTAAATCTGCTTGCTTCCGTTTACCTTTGCTCTTAACCGTGGTGGAAGAGTCTTCACCTGCTAGAATACTTGCGCGTTGATTCTCAATTTCTGTTAGCAAGTTCTTGTAATCATCAGATGCAATAAGCTCATCGGTCAGAAGGTGATTGGGAATGGGACCAGGAATAACCGTATTCGAATGAGTCTCCTGCCTTAAGTCTACCAAATCATCATCATCGATCGTGTGTTGACGTCTGCCTGCACGCTTATCAATGGATGCATCGTTTTCCATAAAGTAATGTATGATCAGCTTAATAAACCTAGGATACTGGTAACATTTAACCTTACCCTTCGTGTTTGTGAAGAGTTGAAAAGTAAACTCCTCCCATAGCAATGATGCATAATCAATACCCATACCTTTGAACATACCATAAAACATCTTGATGATTGGTGGACGAACAGCATCAAACCCAGTTGTTTTGGGTGTTAAACATCGGCTTAGAATCCCAAAAATAGCTTTCCATGGTTGACCAACTTTGGCAATAGTAAACTCAGACGGGGTTCGTATGTCAAGACATCCAATGGCGGTGAACATCTCCATGATCTGGTCCTTAGTTGGGTTGGCTGAGTATGATGGTAGACCTTTGAGTATCGGTCGAAAGCCAAAGATTTTCCTGAAGTCTGACACAGTAAGCGTCTGCTGCTTGTTATCCAACGAAAAAGTGATTTTGTTCGACGTCCTCTCTTTGGTAGCCCAGAACTCGTAAAGGTAGTCATAAGGCACTGATGCACTTCTCCTTAGCGCATGCTTGAGATGAGATTTATCAAGCAAGGCTGTACCTACCTTAAATCCATTATGGGTAGAGTGAGATACTTCCTTCAAACGGAAGTTGTTTGGAATAAACTTTAGAGATTTGGCTTCAGCAATGGCGGCGGCTCTGTTGTCTTGTAGTTGTTGTACGGTAGGGTTAGTCATCGTCTCTGCTTAAGATAAAACACAAAAGTTGATACAAACAAGTATGAATATCATTATGACTTTAAACCTAAGCATTGTACATATGACATAATCCCTTAAGCTTTGAAACCATTCAAACATCTTCTATTCGGAATAATCACTCAATTCGGAATAATTGATCTATGCTGAATAAGAATGCTATGCGGAATATTAATTCTATTCGGAACATTTAGCCTATGCGGAATAAAATCCCTATTCTGAATAAAGGCCTATTCGGAACATTTGGCTATGCTGAATAAAATCTCTATTCGGAACATTAGGCTATGCGGAATAAAATCCTATTCGGAACATTTGGCTTGTGCGGAATAAATTTCTATTCGGAACATTAGGCTATGCGGAATAAATCTCTATTCGGAACATTAGGCCTATGCGGAATAAAAACTCTATTCGGAACATTTTGTCTATGCGGAATAAAAACTCTATTCGGAACATCGGGCCTATGCGGAATAAGAATCCTATTCGGAAAGACTTTGCCTATGCGGAATAAATTCCCTATTCGGAACATTTTGTCTATGCGGAATAAAATCCTATTCGGAACATTTGGGCCTTATGCGGAATAAAATCCTATTCGGAAAGACTTTGCCTATTCGGAAAACAGCTTCTATGCGGAAAGATTTACCATGCGGAAAGTACTTTCTATTCGGAAAACATTCCCTATTCGGAAAATCATCCTATTCTGAAAGTTCAATCAGTGACGATTTTTTAATTTAGGCATGAAATCGTTTGAAGCAAGTGTTCTAAAGGCCAAATCAGGTCATTAGATCTAACCCGAATACAACCCAAGCAAAACCCCAAATTAATTAACCCTAATTAAGCAGTAATTTGATTTCGATTGTTTTCAATTTAAACAGTTAATTAACTTGTTGTGCATGAATGATTAAACCGATTGATTACCTTTTTGAAGAACTGATCTAGAAGATGTTGGATTTTTTAGGTGTTTGTATTTGATTTCGTGTGTTTCGAGTGTGTTTGAATCAATGGCGGCAAAGGATAGAGTAAACAGTGAAAGAATAGAAAAAACGGGGGGGGGGGGGGGGAGGTTTTGACTAGGTCAAATTTTCCACAAGTTAGACATATTGTCAACTTTGCCCCCTCAATTATCTTTTTGCTTCATTCAACATGCTTTTATTTACCAAGTTTTAATACTTGTCACTTTGACCCTATCTTATGTTAACTACCCGAGCCTTAGTGATTAACTTATCTTAACACAAGCACAAAACTATCCACGACAAACTTATAAGCAACAACAATACAAATGCCAAAGCAATCCAACCATTAACCATTAAGCTTTTTGAATATCTTTTTGATGTGAAAGATGATATAACATTTTCTCCCCCTTAAACGATGACCCGTTTTCTATTTAAAGAGCTGTAGTCATTGTTTAACGAGGCACATGATGATGAAAAACATTTCCCAATTGATATCTTGAAAAAGTTTGATTCGTGGTGTCAATAAGATTTCTCTTATTTTAACAAATTAATGCACTGAGACGTACACTAATTCGTGTTAGACCAAGTTGTAAAGTAAACTTGATCCCTTTGCATGATTTGGCTTGTAAATCACGCCCGAGAAAATTAATTCCCGTTGTGAGCCAACGTTTTCCAAGGAAATACGTGACTTTAATATGAAAACCGGGTTGCAGTCAGAAATAACTACAAGCCATAATGGGCATGTTTTAAATCATTTCAACTTTTATACTGACTCTATTTATGGCACCGTGTCAATATTAATCGACATTTCTAAGGCCGTAAATATTACCGTACTAAAAGACATGCCCGTTTTAAACGAAAAATATTTTTGGTTTTTCTTGATTTTATAATTTTTATGGTTTTTCTTGGTTTTATATTTTTTATGGTTTTTCTTGGTTTTATATTTTTTATGGTTTTTCTTGGTTTTATATTTTTGTATTTTCTTTTGTGGTTTATATATTTACTATAATATACATGATCACGAACAAAGGATACTCTGAATAGTTTACCACGACTATTCAGCTGATTCTTCTGCCAACTCTTTGAGAGTCGCTGGAGTGAATGATTTCATGCCAAGCTTATCAATCAAGAACTCGATTCGTCCTCGATCTAAGGCTTTGGTGAACATATCCGCCAGCTGGTACTCAGTAATGACAAAATACAGCTCGATCACTCCGTTCTCCACCTGCTCCTTAATGAAATGGTAGCGAATGTCTATGTGCTTGGCCCGGGAGTGTTGAACATAGTTGCAGCAAAGGGCAATGGCGCTCTTGTTGTCACAATACATCGGGATTTTGTTAAATCCAAGACCGTAGTCAGTTAATTGTGATCTCATCCAAAGGACTTGAGCACAACAACCGGACATGGCGATGTATTCAGCCTCCGTGCTAGAAATTGCAGCGCTTTTCTGCCTTTTTGAAGACCAGCTAATCAATCTATCTCCTAGGAGTTGCACAGATCCAGAAGTGCTACGCCTCGTGTCTTGACATCCAGCATGATCGGCATCTGCGTATGATATTAAAGCAATCGAGGAATCTTTCGGATACCATAGACCACGATGAAGTGTTCCTTTTAGATACCGAAAGATCCTTTTCACAACATGTAGGTGCTTTTCGGTAGGCCGAGCCTGATACCGGGCACACATGCATACAGCAAATTGCAAATCAGGCCTGCTAGCAGTCAGATATAGAAGGGTGCCGATCATCCCACGGTAAAGTTTTGGATCGACAATAGTCCCATTCCTATCTTCATCTAACTTGGATTTCTCCATCATTGGAGTGTCTACGGGGTCACAATTCTCAAAGTTATATTTCTTAAGAGATTCTAGAGCATATTTGGATTGATTAATAAAGATGCCTCTGGGATTCTAAGAAATCTGTAATCCTAAGAAAAATGAAATTTTTCCGATCATCGACATCTGAAAGCGTGTGGACATTATCTTCTCAAATCGATTTGACAATTCTATGTTAGTGGCAGCAAATATTATATCATCAACATAAATTTGTACCAGAAGCATGTCGTTGCCTTCCTTGAGAGTGAATAGAGTGGGGTCCACTTTGCCTTTGGAGAAGCCTTCCGACATGAGATATGTTGACAGGAGATCATACCACGCGCGTGGAGCTTGTTTCAACCCATAGAGAGCCTTCTTAAGCTTGTACACATGATTAGGAGACTCCGTACTGACGAACCCATCCGGTTGACTAACATAAACTTCTTCCCTTAGTTCACCGTTCAAAAATGCCGTCTTCACATCCATTTGATAGACAATCATGTTCATATGAGCAGCAAACGCAAGGAATAGTCTAATCGCCTCCAATCTAGCCACAGGAGCAAAAGATTCCTCAAAGTCTATACCCAAGGCTTGTTTATATCCTCTAGCGACCAATCTAGCTTTATTCTTCAATACCGCACCCATCTCATCAAGTTTAACCTTATAAACCCATAACAAAGTAAGGATGTTAACCTTGTCAGGGCGAGGAACCAATTCCCATACTTCAAGTCGTTGGAATTCGTTTAGTTCCTCCTGCATAGCTTCAATCCAAGATGATTGGGTCATAGCCTGCTGCCAATTTTTGGGTTCAACTTCAGAGAGAAATGCATCAAAGTAACAATATAGTGCACTCTCTTGTAATTGATGGCGTGTAGAGACTGGTCGATCTAGATCTCCAATAACATTCCTAATTGGGTGATCTTTTGTCCATTTAGTGCTATGGTTTTCAATCCTAGGTGGTCTGGAGTGAACAATAGAAGGAGCTTCTTCTGAGGTAGACGCGGCTGAAGGGTTTTCAGGGATCGCTACACCAAAGAAAGGAAGCTCTTGCAAGTGAGCATATTCCAAGTCGTGATCAGTAGAATCCTCTTCCACATCATTAGGCACAAGTAGGGGTGATGATTCAGGTGTAGTTTGAGAATCACTTGGTGAAGGTGCATCCGGTTCAATGTGAATTGTAGATGCATTAGATAAAGGTTCATTAACTTGAGCAACCACTTCAGGTATTGGAGCAATTACTACAGGTGCTGGAACTTCATCAGTCGAGGGATCGAAGAATTCATCAAACAACGGTTGAAACAGTTTATCCCACTCGGGCCTTGTTGGTGGTAAAAATGATATAGAAGTAGGATTATTGGGAACTAATCCGGAACTAATAGCACCGGTTCCCATCTCATGAAGCGCGGGTTCAGAGCTGTGTTGCTCAGAAGCCATTGCTGTCAGCTCGTCGAAATCTGCGTCCATAGTTTCTACAATCTTGCCAAGACGACGGTTATAGATTCGGTATGCTCTTTTGGACGGTGAGTAACCAATGAAAATACCTATATCGGCTTTCGGTTGAAGCTTACCCAAGTTCTCACTATTGATGTTTGGATAACACAGAGCACCAAACACATGGAAAAATGAAACATCGGGTTTACGGTCATGTAAAAGCTCATAAGGTGTTTTTCCATGGCGTTTCCGAAGGATAGAACGGTTTTGGGTGAAACACGCAGTAGAAATAGCCTCTGCCCACAAGAACAATGGAGCGTTCGCATAAATAAGCATGGTCCTAGCAGCTTCCATAAGTGTACGATTCCGTCTTTCAACGACACCGTTTTGTTGTGGAGTGCGTGCAGCGGATGTTTCATGTGATATACCAACTCCTTCATAATAATCACGAAGAGTCTGGTTGACGAACTCTGTACCATTGTCTGTACGAATACGGCGGACAGTGGTATTCAAACGTACCTGAATGAACTTCAGAAAAGTGATGATAGCCTTCGGTGCTTCATCCTTTGTACGTAGAAATCTAACCCATGTAAACCTGGAAAAATCATCCACAATGACAAGAATGAATTTCTTACCGCTCACACTTTCAGTTCTCATCGGCCCACAAAGATCCATATGCAAAAGATGAAGTTTTTCTTGATTGGTGTCTTCAGCTTTGGGTTTGTAAGATTTCTTGGTGCTTTTCCCCCTTGAACACGCGGAACATAAATGGTCCTTGTGAAATTTAAGCTTTGGAAGACCACGAACTAATTCGTTTTTAGCCAGATGATTAATAGCATCAAAATTAAGATGAGATAATCTGCGATGCCATAACCATGACTTGGTCTTAGAAGCTTTAGAGAGAAGACATACTGGAGAAGCGGCCATCATGTCTTGTAAGGACAAAGTATAAAGATTTGCACCACGAGATCCCTTCAACAAATCTTTTCCTTCCAAGTTGCGGATGAAACAAGTGTGTTGTCGAAAAGCAACCTCAAGGTTGGAATCACAAAACTGTCCTACTGAGAATAAGTTGTGACCAAGACCTTCTACATAGTATACCCTAGAAATCGTCACGTTTCCAATCTGATATTCACCATACCCCATAATCTTTGCTATATGATCATTCCCGAATTTAACCGTACCAAGAAACTTGCTGACGAAATTTCGGAGCATCGAGCGATTTCTGGTCATATGTTTTGAACAACCGGAGTCCAAATACCACAGGATGATTTGGACCACCTGAAAATATCACCACACAAAGACAATGTAGAGGTATCGGAATCTGAGTGTTCCTTGTTATTAGCAGGTACAGATTTAATAATCTTAGATTTGCTAACTCTAGGTTTCTTAGATTTCCTAGCCTTCTTCTTCTTAATTGGTGGTGTAGATTCTAGTTGGCTTAAATCCTGAGGTATTTCTTCACTGATAGGCACTATAGTGGGGGCTGACCTAATTAAAGGGCGCTGTTTCCATACTTGAGTGCGAGTGTTCCTAACTAAAGGACGCTCAGACCTAACCTCAGTGGATGCATTCCTAGTTAAAGGGCACATTTTTCCATCTAATGTAAAGGTCCTACCAGTGGGATGCCATTGCCAGCCAACTTGGGCACGAGTTCTACCCGTTGGCTTCCATTCAAGACCATTCTTAATAGCATTCATTTCATTAACGTGATCAATCAGACACAAATCATGACGCTGGGAAAACATACATTCATTACAATTCCAACAATTTAAATCAGAATTCACGAATGGTTTAGGCTGCTGCACAGGCGCAGAGCTTTTAGTCTTAACATGATTCTTTTTATTTAAAACTGAACTAGCATTCCTATTGTGAACTTCTACTTTCTTCTTTGTGGCACTACTAGTGGAGGGCTTGATCTTAGATTTCTTGAGTGGCGATCCTTTAGCCTTAGTAGTCTCTTTTAATCCTGTAGAAGGCAAATTGGGAACATTAGCAACAGATTTTAAATGTGTCTTACTTGATTGTGCCAATGACGGTTTCGCTCCTGGAGTCTTATTAAATGGAGTGACAGCAATGGGCCTATTATTAAGTAGTGCAGTACCTGGTGTACCTATGTATTGCAAATATGCCAAGCAATATTGAACTCGCTTAATATATTCATGAGCCGAATAATAGTCGCTACTTGAGGGATCTAAGGCATAAAGATCGTCTAAAATATCCCTAAGAAGATCGACATGCTTAATGGCATTCCTCATATAATCATCATAGGTAACCGGGTTTCTCTTGTGAAGCGGGTTCTTATAAAGCACTACTGACTTGGTTGTTGGAGCACTAGTGGACGGTGCAGAGTCGGTAGCTAAGTTATCAACAACTTCTTGTCGGGTGAGAAGAAGTGTCTCCTTTAACTCAGCCAAAACCATATTTTTGTCTATGAGCAGGATGTTCAAATCAGAGATTTCCTCGCACTTTTGGTTCAGTTGTTCAACATAATATTGTTGCTGTGCCGCATTAAAAGCGAAGCGTTCTTCTAGTGAACCATAAAGAGCGGATAGTCCCTGTCTTGTCCGATCCATCTCCCCTAGAACAGACGAAAGTCTAATTTCTAAGACTTGGTTTTTAGACTCTGCAGCCTCTAGTTCCATTTTGAGTGTTTCATTTGATGACACATCTCTCTTCAATCTCATTATCTCTTCCTCTAATGTCTTAACAATTGCAATCATCTTGTCACTATTCTCAACACCGTTTTCACAAACATTTGATATCAAAAGATTCTCATTTTGAGTTTGTTGTTTTAATTCTAAAGATATACAATGTTGTTCTAGTTGATTAAAGCGTTTTGAAAGTAAATTGTAAGAATCTTGTAGCTTTAAAAACTCAGCGTTAGATTCGTGACAAGAATGATTATCTACCTCATTTACAGTATCAGCAACATTTACAGAAAGATCACAAACATCATCACAAATATCATTACAAATATTCACAGCATCACAATTAATCATAGCGGATGTAAGCTCATTCGAATAATTAACATTTACAGTAGTAAGCACATCACACGAGATTACTGCAGACAAGAATCGGTCATATTCGGTTAAAATCTTTTCTTTTTCAACTAGTTGTAGTTCGTAAGCGGTGTCCATTTCATAAAACACTTTTTGAACTTCACCAATTTCAAAAACAAGATTTTCCTTAAGAGATGCAAAAATTCCTTTTAGACTTTCGACAAACTGATTGATCTCAGTTTTAAACACCTCGTTCATATGTTCGAAAGCCCATTCTCCGGCGTTTAAGCCATTTGAAGTCGTACGTTCCAAAATGACCTTGTCAAAATTAGTAAAGTATTGATTAATCTCTTGCAAGTTTAACCATACAGTGCTAACTGGTGGAAGATCCTTTGGAATTTCCTTAGGACCTTCCATATTGACAAGTGTAGGAAAAGTACTAGGGTTTTCTTCATCTAATATGTAGGTTGGTGTTGTTATGAGATCTTTGTCCATATGGAATCGAATTCTAAAATCCGTTTTTGCAAGCTCCTTATTCAATTTAAAATAATCACACTCGGGATATTTTGCAGAATTATATGACCGATCCTCATCAACTAGATCCTTACTTGTTTGATCATTGGGAAAAACAATTGGGTCTAAAGCCAATCCTAATTGAGTTGCATTATAAAGTCTAGGACTATGTCTTAAAGCTTGTTTTGCATACCGTGGATTAGGGGGAAGGCCTTTTTGACGTGATAAGTTAAATTCTCTAAATGAAGCATCAAATAAGTGAACTAGTTGAGAAGCAGCGTATTGTCTTAACAGCAAGTAATCTAGACTTCTAATCTTATTAGTGGCATTAATCTCCATTTCATTCTTCTTAGACTCTAGTGATTCAAAATCCGTTTGAAGTTTTTGAAAATTAGTGACCACTAACTCTTTTTCTTGAAGTTCATTAGACAGATTTGCTCTTAAGTTTTCTATTTCTTGCAAGTGACCCATTTGTTTGTTTCTAAAGTGATCATACTCGGGATTAGTTAGAACACTAGACGAAGGCACTAGTTCCAAGGTTTGAACTTTCTCATTGCTTAAGGCAAGCTCATCAGACAAATTCTTATTCTTAGCTAAGGTTTCTAAGAGTGCAGCATTCATTTGGCTAAGTAATGTAGCAGGAACCATGACCAAATCTTGTTGAGCAGGAGTAGGCGTATGCGAACTGGGTCCCGGTTGTGATTCACTCAAAGTCTGGGGACTCACATTGATATTGCTATCATTGTTTGTCTCCTCGTTTGAAGGACTCACCACCGAAGATTCATTCAAATCAGCACTCTCTTGCACAACTTGAGGTGGTTGAATACTAGCATCAGTGGTATTATCGGTGGTATTAATAAGTACCTCAGATCTCTTTTCTGGCCCTAAGCTGGAGATAGTTGCCATGAGAGCAGCCTTTGCAGATTGAAAGTCATCACAGTCGGAGTCATACGCATCAAGATCATCGGCTTGGTAAGCTGCATTCTGCGTAGTGACGACGTCTTGTTCAGCAATCCCTGGGTCAGCAAGAAATGCAAGCTCCTCTTCATCAAGTTCCCTTCCTTGCGCCTGAGCATTTACCAGATAGATCTTTTCTGCAAACCACTGTCCATCCCTTCTCCTCTTGGGTTTCTTACAATCCCTGGACATATGACCCTCTTCCTTGCAGTTGTAGCATGTAATCATTCTCAACTTGCCTGTATTAGCCCGTGGAGGATTGTTGACCATTGGAGCAGGAGCAGGATTAATCGTGCGAGCATTGGTTAAAGTGGAAGGTCTCCCCTGATATGGTTGAATTGGCTGAACCATGACCCTGCCATTCTCAATAGTAGCCTGTTGACGAGAATTGGATGAATTCCTCAACTGATTGTTGGTAGGAGCTGATCCTCTGTATCCTCGTTTGCTTAAAGTTCTTGTGAGATACGCAGACATAGTAGTTAGCACTTCAACTGGGTCAGCTCCTTGTTGGAATACAGGAACGGGGACTTCCTCATCATCACAATACAATGCTTGATCTGGATGAGCTGCATAATCAGTAGAAGGAATACTCATTTGATCAGGGTAGCTTGTTGGATATGCTGCATTCTCTTGATAAGAAGAATATGAAGGCTGAGCATAAGGTGCAACATTAGCTGGATGATGTTGTGAAGCATACTGTGGTGAAGGCGTATTGAACCGATATTGTTGCTGATGTGAGGTGGGTGGTTGCGGTAGAATCGAGTATTGTGGGAAGGTTGGTGTCATGTAAGGTGATGGATGATAGGCTTGATGACCCAAGATATAAGGTGTGTTGTTGTGTGACAAGCTTGGTTGATTCGCCATCAAAGCTAAGGAATCTGGGTACATACCGCGAGGAGAACGGTGCATAATCACATGCTTCTCATGTTGCTGAAGAAAAGCATAGATTTGATCTAAGTTGCACTTATGCAAATCCCGGGTTAACTTCACATCGGTAATATACTCACCCCATTCAGCTTGAGGTAAAGTATTCAAGAACTTGGTGTTAACCTGGAATGGAGCAATCACCAGATTGTATACATTCAGATCATTCATTAGAGTAGTGAATCTGAAGTAATAATCGTGTAGTGTTTCCCCTGGGCTGTACGTGAATCTATCAAACAGATCATACAGCTGACACTCCCTTTCCTGTTTGGTGAGAGACGTTCCTTGTAACAACACCTTTAGACGTTCCCACAAATCTTTAGCAACCGTATATTGACTAACCATACGATAAATATCATGCGGAAGAGCTTGGAGAAGTGTCTGTAGAGCCTTTTCATCAGCATCAGCAATGAGTTGTTGTGCCGGTGTGAGTTCTTCATATTCTCTTGGTCGAGACACGTTATTTGCCACAATGGTACCATAGTCGAGTGGACCATTCAAAAT
This sequence comes from Glebionis coronaria, assembly GCA_025667525.1. NCBI lineage: Eukaryota > Viridiplantae > Streptophyta > Magnoliopsida > Asterales > Asteraceae > Glebionis > Glebionis coronaria. The sequence continues at coordinate 1,099,663 of JANFOE010000517.1, forward strand.
CGATTTAACCATAAGCCTTCCGTATGTTGGTTTGCCCTTCAAGTATTGCATCATACGGCCCTGCCATGCCTCAAACACCTCTTTAATAAGCATCGGTGGAGGACTATCAGTCCCCGTTATGATCGAGATATCCGTAAGAGATGTCATCTGAGGCATTAATGAACTTGGATTCATTGTGATCACTTAACAGACTCAAAGATTATCGGTTGATCGAGCAGTGAAGAAAGGTTGAGAATTTGTGTTGTGTTGGTTGAACTCAAGATTAAATCCACTAAAGATCGTCGAAAAAACTCAAATACCCCTTGAACTTGCTTATACGGAATAACCCAAAATCAGAATAAACCTTATTCGGAATAATGCCTATTCGGAATAATCCTAATCCTATGCTGAAAATGCCCTATTCGGAATAAACTCTATGCTGAATAACCCTTATGCGGAAAACCCCTTATGCGGAATATTTTCTTCAATTCGGAATATCTTGGCAATTTGGCTTATTCGGAAAAACACCTCCTATTCGGAATGATGGGCAATTCGGAATATTTCTCCTATTCGGAAAAATTTTGGCTATTCGGAAAAATGTTGTCTATTTGGAAAGAATTTTGGCTATTCGGAAAGTCTTTGCTATTCGGAAAGATTTCTGCTATTCGGAAAAATTGCTGCTATTCGGAAAAAACCTTCTATACTGAAAATCCTCCTATTTGGAAATCCTATTCGGAATAAACTGTCTATACTGAAAATCCTCCTATTCGGAATCCTATTCGGAATAAACTTTCTATACTGAAAATCCTCCTATTCGGAATCCTATTCGGAAAGTTCTGGAAAAAAATGTTTCCGAGACTTAAAAAACAGCTTTTAACTCCGATTTTTGATCCAAAACCACAAAAAGTTTTATGATTTTTACCAAAATAAGCTAAACCCAATCCTTATCAATCAATCCCAATAACAAAAACACCAAAAACAACAAGATTCAAGATTGATTTTTTCTAAAGATCACTAATTGATTCAAAAACTAAAAAAGCAACACAATCCTTACCTTAAATCACCCCATAGCTCTGATACCAAATGTAGAATATTGATAACCTATGAATCTATGAAGTGGGTTGATGTTTTCTAGTGAGAGAAACTAGAGAGAGAAAGTGAGAGAAAATGTGTGTGATTTTATTAATATGAAATCCAAAATGAAACAACAACCAACCCCTTTCCTTAGTGGAAAGGGGTATTTATATTCCAAGCCTAACATTGGGCTTGGGCCGGTCCATGACAAGCCCATGGACCGGTTCTTACTTAAGTTAATAAGCAACTAATAACTAATTACTAACTACGAGCTATTACAACATAAATCATATTGTGGAGTGACCGATACTTCTAATATACGTTAAAACGTATTTCTAACATATATATATATATATATATATATATATATATACTTCTGTCTATCCAGATTTTACTGATCTTGAACATACAAAAAGTTCGTTATGATTAGGGGGTCGTACCCTAACCCATTTGCTTAGCCCTTCTCCAGATCTCTTATCTAATATATAAAACAACTCCCACGTTTATTAGAGGGTTCAATTTTACTTCTAAGTACCCCAATCACCTTAAAACACAAATTGAAAATCCGTTGTCCCAAAAACTGTTTTGACCTCCGCCTGTTGTAACCTGCTTATGACCCACCTCCCTACCTCCAATTTAGTTCTCGTTTCTTGCATTAGAAAATCAACTCAATTACCTTTTCAGGGGTACTTGGATCGCATCATGAATGTTCCTATAACTCTAGATAGGATCAAAGTAATAGACCAAAATTATGCCCAGTTTTTAAAAACGATTTTCTCATAATTAATCTAATTAATCATACATAAACCCTAATTAAAACCTAAAAACGATTTCCAATGATAAAAACCCATTAATTAAATTATTATTTACAGATCACTAACAAACCCTAATCAAAAATTATGAATCTCAAACCCTAATCCATCATAATAGGTTACAAATACGTAAATTAACGTTAATCAACCTAGTTTAATTACGTACCTTTAAATCCTGAGCATAAATTCGACTATTCTTGATCATCTATTGCTATTTGACTGAATTAGAGTTTAATTTAAGGTTTATGGGTCGTTTTTGGGGTCTTGGGGTGTTTATATATGCTTTGGTAACCTCCTGATCAAGTTTAGGCCCAATTAGGACTCCTATATGGTAACTATCTTTTTTATTAAAATATTCTGCTATGGGGCCCACAATTCCGACTCCCCTTCATTATATTATTAATTTAATTTTTATTAACTTATAATTACCATTAGTTAACATCTAGACCCTTCCGGATCAAAACTGGACACCTATTCGCTAATTTTTCGACTTTCTACGTAATTTCCGAACTAACCGTCATTTCCAAAAGTTTCTAATTATGGAAAGTATCTATAAAACTTATCCTAACCATATAATATGTACTTAATACATACATACAACATACGATACGTACACAAAACCTTGTAAAAACGATATCCGAACTTTCCCGCAGTTAATTTCTGAACTCATTTCATTTCATTTCATTTCATTTCCAACAGTACCATGATTTACAAATCATGTACCTCATTTCGTCCATTCTCATCCCCAAAATCACACATATAAACACATAAATCACATAAATCACATAGTCACACAAAATACCCAAAAAATAAGACTAAGTGACGAACCTCAAAAACCGGGGTTGTCACAGAAATGGTTCAAAATTCCAAACCGAGACCGAACCAAAATGGTTTGGTTCGCTTTAGTCCTGGGTCCGGTCCGGTCCCATTAGGCATAATGGACAAGTTTTGGGTAAGACCGAACCGGACCGAACCGACCAGACCGAAGACCGAATTCTTTCAAAAGCTCGGACCGAAGAACGGACCGAAATTGTTCAGTCCGGTTCGCTTCAGTCCGATCCGGTCTGGTTTTCTGGTTCAGGTCGATTTTTAATCGGCCGTGCTCACCAATAATACTACCTAATAGATAAAAAAGTAAAAAATAAATAATACTAGCATTTAATAAATATTAAAAAAAGTTTATATGGTAATAAGTACAGTAGTCCGTAACAAAACGATTTTACCAAAAACATAGTATCACTTTTTTCCTCAATTCGTTCCTCTTCTTCATCACTTTTTCATTTCCCCACATAAAATCAATCACTTTCATATAAACTTCAAATTGATTGATACGTGCTCAAGATCAAGTACATGTGGTGTTCACAAGAGACCAAGTCTTTCATTATTTCCATTTGATTTTGCTTTCTCTCATGCACGGTTATGATCATTTCATGCACGTTAGAATTTAGTTGCTAGTCTCATGCTTTTTGGTTCACCCACTCACTTGTTTTCCCATGTTTTCTTTAGTTCCTTAAATGTATCACATGCATTATGTAACTGCTTCTTATTTCCTATATATAGTACTGTAACTCTTTTTATAGAAAGGAAGAAAATGAATGAAAATTAGAGTCTAGTTTCTCTCTAGTATTTTTTGGAGTTTTGCCCGCTCTAAGGGCCTTATCCCTTCCGCTTCTTAATCTATTTCTTGGGAGATTGACCATCTATAATTCGGTCTTTATCAATGGTGCTTTCATCGGCTTACTCGATACCTCCAACATCTAAACCACCCACAAACATCCAAGATAAATTATCCGCCTTAAATGCAAAAGTCGATGCTCTCGTTAATATTCTCCAAGCCCGCCTCGGAATCACCCCACTTCACACCACCGTTACAACATGTCATATGTTAAACTTCACGGATATTGATGTCACCTCGAAACCACATTCCACCTCTAACACCATAACAGACAACACCAAGACTACATCTACGCCCATCAACACCGAGATCACAATTCAAATTCCTCTATTTCCGTTGCCACTCAGAAATCGTGTTACATCCATCCCTAACACCGAGACCAAGGTTACAACCCAAACTCCCTGTTTAATTTCGAACATTGATCGCAGATCATCAGAAAAACAAACAAGCAAATCGAGCATCCATCCGGTAGTTGAATAAACCTACGACCACGACATGCGCATCAACGACATGTTAGCCATCTTTGGTTGCGTGAACTCATTTTTTCAAGATCACCCATGCCATCCACCAAAGTATGTTTTTCTTCATCCCGAACCGAAACAACCTTGGAAGCCACATGATATAGGAGATAATACCATGAGTCTTGAGGACAAGACTCGTTTTGAGGTGCGGAGTATTGATACGTGCTCAAGATCAAGTACATATTGTGTTCACAAGAGACCAAGTCTTTCATTATTTCCATTTGATTTTGCTTTCTCTCATGCACGTTTATGATCATTTCAGGCACGTTAGAATTTAGTTGCTAGTCTCATGCATTTAGTTCACCCACTCACTTGTTTTCCCATGTTTTCTTTAGTTCCTTAAATGTAGCACATGCATTATGTAACTGCTTCTTATTTCCTATATATAGTACTGTAACTCTTTTTATATAAAGGAAGAAAATGAATGAAAATTAGAGTCTAATTCTCTCTAGTATTTTTTGAGTTTTGCCCGCTCTAAGGGCCTTATCCCTTCCGCTTCTTAATCTATTTCTTGGGAGATTGACCATCTATAATTAGGTCTTTATCATTGATCAACGGTTATTAGGGTTTCACATTCGAGTGAGTTAATCGGTGGTTTGGGTTTCGAATCGGAGTGAGCTAATCGATCGGATTCAGTGTATGTATCATATTCAGTTTGTTAATTATTGTTGTGATTGATTAATTAGGGTTTGTTAATGGTTGTTTAGATTTCCTTTAGGTTTTAATTGATTGTGTGAGCACCTGCTTATTATAGAAGAATATGTTAGGTTAGATATGATGAGTATCAAATGTGTGAGTGAGTTGTGCCGACCACGAAGGTTGAAACTTGACTCGATTTGATCAAATGAGTATTAGTTTTTGTATAATAGGAATTTATAATTAGGGATGTACATGAACCAATAGAACCAATAGGTTTTTCTTGCTTCCTCGCATTCACTGATTCTACTCCCTTACGTTATCAGCTCAACATTCTCTCATTTTATTTTTATATCTTCAGTTTTTGTATGCCCCTACTTCTTACATCTGATTATATGTATACAGGGATGGATGGTGTGAGCAGTTCATGGATGTAAGCGATATGATAAGAGATGAAGATCTATTGATGCATAAAACAAATAACCATGGAAATGGCGCCCCTCCTCCATTTTACCTAACTAGACGTAACGTCCAGCAGTCAAAAACTTTATTAAAAGGGCTAGGAATTCGTCAGTCAAAAACTTGATTAAAAGGGCTAGGAATTCGTCAGTCAAAAACTCGGAAGTTCTTTAGGATTGTGGAATTCGTTTCTTGTGTGTGCTGTCACTAGACCGGTACATATAATGTTGATATTTGTTGATAATCATCGTGTTTGCCTTATGTCTTAAAAAAACCTTAATTACTTAAGGAGATTCAATTGTCGTTTGCAGCTTCGGAGACTATGTGTCTGATCAGGTCGTTGCTCCAGTCCGTGAAACTTGTGCTCAGACATTAGGAGCAGTCCTCAAGTACATGCCTCCTTTGTAAGTCCACGAGACACTGAATGTTTTGCTGAAAATGCAGGTAAATATCATGTCAGACTTTCATGTTGTTAATTACAAGCTTGGTTCCCAATTACTGAATGCTTATTTTGTAATTTCTACTATATCTAATTGGTTCATGCTGCTGATTTCTTCTGCTCATTCTTCCAACGTAGACCAGAATGAGAGATTCGCCACGACAGTCTTCTGGGCATCAAATATTTGGTAGCTATGCGTTAGGTACTGTTTTTATGGCCACAAAAATCATATTACTTTTTCTTGACTATCTGCATGAAGCATGTCAAGTTCAGTTGATGTTCTTGTTAGGATTCTTGTCGTATTGAGTCAATTGAGCTAGTGCTGATATGATGGCTGTTTCAAAGAGGAAATGCTTCCTGATTTGCTTGGATGTGTCCTTCCTGCTTGTAACGTGTCTTGAGGATCCCGGCGATGATGTAAGAGCAGTTGCTTCATATGCCTTAATTCCCACTGCACGCACCATTGTTTCACTTAGTGGACAAATGTTGCATTCTATTGTGATGCTACTGTGGGACATCTTGCTTGACATGGACGATTTGAGCCCATCCACTAGCAGGTAATGTTTTTTATTTTGTTAGTTTTAACTTTTTTATTGAGAATTTGAGTTTTGTATTGAACAGTTATCATTACTTGAATATGGAATGTTAGAAACATATTTATATGGTACTAACGAACATTTTGCATATATTGTAGAGTGATGAATCTACTAGCGGAGGTATATTCCCAGGAAGAGATTATTTCTAGGATGTTCTCTGCCCATGAAGGAAATCAAGGACTTGACTTGAATGAGATTGTTTCCACTGATGATATTGCACGCACAGTGAATTTTCAAGAAAATCCCTATATGCTTTCAACATTAGCTACACGGTTATGGCCATTTATGAGGCATAGTATCACATCTGTTCGTTATTCAGCCATTCGAACATTGGTAAGCTTTTCTCTCCTTTCATCTACATCTTGATTTTCCAAATGCTTTTATCTAGATCAACAGACCCAAGTTTGTAACATAAACATATACACCATTCTGGTAGTTTTTATCTAGGATGCACAGAAACGCCATCAAGATGTCGTATCATGTATCCGAAACGTTTCAGAAACGCAGGGAAACGCCGGGGAAACGTCCCTGGGAAAAGTAGAAACGTTTCCTCATCTAGGGTTCGTTTCCTTATCTAAGAAACGTTTGGGGAAACGTTTCGAGTCCAAAAACCCACGTTTCCCATGGCCAAAATGTAATAGATCTTTTTTTTCTTTTTTCTGATAAGAATGGAGAATCTGATGGTGAAAGAAGAAGATGAGAGGTTGGAGGAAGAGAAAGTGGTAAAAAAAGCTATTTATTGTGTTGTGTAGGAACACGTGAGTAGTAAGTACATAAGTATTTGTTTATCCTATGCACTGACATCACACACAACATATTTGATTTGATTTTGCTTTGTACGTAGTAAGCATAAAATATGTTAACCATTATTTATTAGAAGTGATATTGCTTTTTGGTTTTTAAATTGATCTTACTAATTGTCTTTAGCACTTTTTATTTCTTTCCAATCTGTTTTCTCTTTTGCGCAGAACAACCAAATATATTATGGTCTTATTTTAAGTTCTTTGATAGTTAATGGTTAGTAAAAGGTTTATTAGTGAACAAATTTATTATGGTCGTATCCGTCCACATCCGCATTTCCGTTTCCGTCCCCGTGCAACCTAGGTTTTTATAGCTAAATTATACGTGCAGGAGCGGCTGCTTGAAGCTGAATACCGAAGAAGTATTTCTATATCTTCTAGCACCTTTTGGCCTTCTTTCATACTGGTTGATACCCTTAGAATTGTTTTCCAAAATCTTCTTCTTGAATCGAATCCGGAAATTTTACATTGCTCAAAGAGGGTCTGGAGGCTGCTTCTTGAGGTCAGTGATTTGTCGATGATGCATGGTTTTTATAGATGGTAATTGCAATTAATTTTGTTATTGAAATGTCTTGAATTTGTTAAGATCTTACATGGCATCTGTTAGAAATACGTTTTTAACGTATATTAGAAGTATCGGTCACTCCACAATATTATTTATGTTGTAATAGCTCGTAGTTAATGTTGCTTATTAAGTTAAGTAAGAAACCGACCCATGGGCTTGTCATGGGTCGGCCCAAGCCCAAATAATGGCCTTGGATATAAATACCCCTTTCCACCATGGAAAGGGGTTGGTTGTTGATCATTTCTACATTTCATTTGAATAAAATACACATAGTTTCTCTCTCACTTTCTCTCTCTAGTTTCTCTCTCTAGAAATCTTCAACCCACTTCATAGATTCATAGGTTATCAATATTCTACATTTGGTATCAGAGCTATGGGGTGATTTAAGGTAATGATTTGTGTTGTTTTTTAGTTTTTGATTGTATTAGTGTTCTTTAAGTATTAGTTTTTACTTATTATTGTAGAAATCACAAAACTTTTTGGGTTATTTGGTAAAAATCTGGGTTTATTTCATCATTTTTTGATCGACTGTTACTCGAACAAACCTTCTGTTTCCCAGTAAAGTTCCGCACCAAAAAGTTCCGGATCAAAAAGTTCCGGATCAAAAAGTTCCGAACCAAAAGTTCCGGATCAAGGAAAGTTCCGGATCAAGGAAAGTTCCGGATCAAGACAAAGTTCCGGATGAAAAAGTTCCGAACCAAAAGTTCCGGATCAAGGAAAGTTTCGGATCAAAAGAAAGTTCCGGATCAAAGGAAAGTTCCAGATCAAAGGAAAGTTCCGGATCAAGGGAAAGTTCCGGATCAAGGGAAAGTTCCGGATCAAGGGAAAGTTCCGGACCAAAGGAAAGTTCCGGATCAAGAAAAGTTCCGAATCAATCTTCCGAACCAAAAGTTCCGGATCAAGGAGTTCCAAGCCAAAATCTTCCGAATCAACACTTCCGAATCAACAAAAGTTCCGGATCAAGGGATATTTTACTTGTTTTTTTTGACGATTTTTTAGAGGATTTAATCTTGGTTTCTTACAACAAAAACTCAACACAATTCACAAGCTTTACTTCACTGCTCGATCAACTGATAATCTTTGTCTCTTTGAAGTGATCAAAATGAATCCGAATTCGTTAATGCCTCAGATGACATCACTTACGGACATTTCCGTCATTACGGGAACGGATAATCGCCCTCCAATGCTCATTAAAGAAGTTTTTGAAGCATGGCAAGGCCGTATGATGTCATACCTTAAGGGAAAACCGACATATGGGAGGCTTATGGTTAAGTCAATTCTAAATGGTCCACTTGACTATGGTACCATCGTGGTTAACAATGTGACTCGACCAAGGGAGTTTGAAGAACTTACACCAGCTCAACAACTTGTTGCCGATGCAGACGAAAAGGCTCTTCAAACCATTCTCCAAGCTCTTCCACATGACATCTATCGAATGGTAAGTCAGTATACGGTGGCAAAGGATTTATGGGAACGTCTAAAGGTGTTGCTACAAGGTACGTCTCTTACCAAATAGGAAAGGGAATGTCAGTTGTATGATCTGTTTGATAGATTCACGTACAGCCCAGGGGAAACGCTTCACGATTATTACTTTAGGTTCACTACTCTCATGAATGATCTGAATGTATACAATCTCGTGATTGCTCCATTCCAGGTTAACACCAAATTTTTGAATACTTTACCTCAAGCTGAATGGGGTGAGTATATTACCGATGTCAAGTTAACCAGGGATTTGCATAAGTGCAATTTGGATCAACTCTATGCTTTTCTTCAGCAACATGAGAAACACGTGATCATGCACCGTTCGCCTCGAGGTATGTACCCTGATTCTTTAGCTTTGATGGCGAATCAACCAAGCTTGTCACACAACAACACTCCTTATATCTTGGGACACCAGGCCTATCATCCATCACCTTACATGACTCTAAGCTTCCCCCAATATTCGATTCTACCGCAACCACCCACCTCACATCAGCAACAAGATCGGTTTAATGCACCTTCACCACACTATGCTTCACAACATCACCCAGCAAGCATTGCACCTTATGCTCAGTCTTCATATTCTTCTTATCAAGAGAATGCAGCATATCCATGAAGCTACTCTGACCACATGGGTATTCCTTCTAGTGCTTATGCAGCTCAACAAGACCAAGCACTGTATTGTGATAATGATGAAGTCCCCATTCTTGAATTCAAACAAGGAACTGACCCAGTTGAAGTGTTAGCCACTATGTCTGCTTATCTCACAAGGACTTTAAGCAAACGAGGATTTAGAGGACCAGCTCCTACTAACAATCAGCTGAGGAATTCATCCAATTCTCGCCAACAAGCTACTATTGAGAATGGCAGGGTAATGGTTCAACCTATTCAACCTTATCAGGGGAGACCTACTACATCAACTACCAATGCACGCACGGTCAATCCTGCTCCAATGGTCAACACTCCTCCACGGGCTAATTCCACAGGCAAGTTGAGAATGATTACATGCTACAACTGTAAGGAAGAAGGTCACATGTCCAGGGATTGCAAAAAACCCAAGAGGAGAAGGGATGGTTAATGGTTTGCAGAGAAGATTTATCTGGTAAACGCTCAGGCACAAGGAAGGGAACTTGATGAAGAGGAGCTTGCATTTCTTGCTGATCCAGGGATTGCTAAACAAGACGTTGTCACCACACAGAATGCAGCATACCAAGCAGATGATCTTGATGCGTATGATTCAGACTGTGATGAACTTCAATCTGCACAGGCAGCTCTTATGGCGACTATCTCCAGCTTAGGGCCAGAAAAAAGATCTAAGGTACTTATTAATACCACTGATAATACCACTGATACTTGTATTCAACCACATCAAGTTGTGCAAGAGAGTGCTGATTCGAATGAGTCTTCGGTGGTGAGTCTTTCAAATGAGGAGACAATCAATGATAGTAATATCAATGTGAGTCCTCAGACTTTGAGTGAATCACAACCGGGAGCCATTTCAAATACGCATACTCCTACTCAACAAGATTTGGTCATGGTTCCTGCTACATTACTTAGCCAAATGAATGCTGCACTATTAGAAACCATAGCTAAGAATAAGAATTTGTCTGATGAGCTTGCCTTATGCAATGAGAAAGTTCAAACTTTGGAATTAGTTCCTTCGTCTAGTGTTCTAACAAATCCCGAATATGATCATTTTCGAAACAAACAAATGGGTCATTTGCAAGAAATTGAAACCTTAAGAGCAGATCTTTCTAAAGAACTTAGAGAAAAAGAGTTAGTGGTCACTAATTTTCAAAAACTTCAAACGGATTTTGAGTTACTCGAGTCTAAAAAGAATGAAATGGAGATTAATGCTGCTAATAAGATTAGAAGTCTAGATTATTTGCTTTTAAGACAATACGCTGCTTCTCAACTAGTGCACTTATTTGATGCTTCGTTTATAGAATTTAACTTATCACGTCAAAAAGGCCTTCCCCCTAACCCACGGTATGCAGAACAAGCTTTTATCCATAGTCCAAGACTTTATAATGCAACCCAATTAGGATTGGTCTTAGACCCGATTGTTATTTTTGATGATCGCACAAGTAAGGATCTAGTTGATGAGGATCGGTCATACAACTTTGTAAAATATCCCGATTGTGATTATTTTAAAATAAATCAGGAGCTTGCTAAAACGGATTTTAGAATTCGCTTCCATATGGACAAAGATCTCATTACAGCACCAACCTACATGTTAAATGAAGAAAACCCTAGTACACTTCCTACACTTGTCAAAATGGAAGGTCCTAAGGAAATTCTAAAGGATCTTCCACCTGTTAGCACTGTATGGTTAAACTTGCAAGAGATTAATCAATACTTTACTAATTTTGACAAGGTCATTTTGGAATGTACGACTTCAAATGGCCTAAACGCCGGAGAATGGGCTTTCGAACACATGAACGAGATGTTTAAGAATGAGATCAATCCGTTTGTCGAAAGTCTAAAAGGAAGTTTTGCATCTCTTAAGGAAAATCTTGAGTTTGAAATTGGAGAAGTTCAAAAAGTGTTTTATGAAATGGACACCGCTTACGAACTTCAATTAATTGAAAAGGAAAAGATTTTATCCGAATATGACCGATTCTTGTCCGAAGTAATTTCGTGTGATGTGCTTACTATTGTGAATCTTAATTATTCGAATGAGCTTACATCCGCTATGATTAAATGTGATGCTGTGAATATATGTGATGATGTTTGTGATCTCTCTGTAAATGTTGTTGATACTGTAAATGAGGTAGATAATCATTCTTGTCACGAATCTAACGCTGAATTTTTAAAGCTACAAGATTCTTACAATTTACTTTCAAAACGCTTTAATCAACTTGAACAACATTGTATATCCTTAGAATTAAAACAACAAACTCAAAATGAGGATCTTTTGATAACAAATGGTTGTGAAAACGGTGTTGAGACGAGTGACAAGATGATTGCAATAGTTAAGGCATTAGAGGAAGAGATTATGAGATTAAAGAGAGATGTGTCATCAAATGAAACACTAAAATTGGAACTAGAGGTCGCAGAGTCTAAAAACCAGGACTTAGAAATTAGACTTTCGTCTATTCTAGGGGAGATGGATCAGGCAAGACAGGGACTATCCGCTCTTTATGGTTCAATAGAAGAACGCTTAGCTTTTAATGCAGCACAGCAACAATCTTATGTTGAACAACTGAACCAAAAGTGTGAGGAAATCTCTGACTTAAACATCCTGCTCATTGACAAAAACATGGTTTTGGCCGAGTTAAAGGAGACACTTCTTCTCACCCGACAAGAAGCTGTTAATAACTTAGCTACCAACTCTGCACCGTCCTCTAGTGCTCCAACAACCAAGTCAGTAGTGCTTTATAAGAACCCGCTCCATAAGAAAAACCCGGTTACCTACGATGATTATATGAGGAATGCAATTAAGCATGTAGATCTTGTTAGGGATATTTTAGACGATCTTTATGCCTTAGATCCCTCAAGTAGCTACTATTATTCAGCTCATGAATATATTAAGCGAGTTCAATACTGCTTAGCATATTTGCAATACATAGGTAAACCAGGTTCTGCACTACTCACTAATCGACCCATTGCTGTAACTCCATTCAATAAGACCCCAGGAGCAAAACCGTCATTGGCACCATCAAGTAAGTCACCTTTAAAATCTGTTGCTAATGTTCCCACTTTGCCTTCTACAGGATTAAAAGAGACTACTAAGGCTAAAGGATCGCCACTCAAGAAAGATAAGATCAAGCCCTCCACTAGTAGTACCAAAAAGAAGAAAGTAGAAGCTCACCATAGGAATGTTATGTCAGATTTAAATAAAAAGAATCATGTTGCTAAGACTAAAAGCTCTGCGCCTGTGCAGAAGCCTAAACCATTTGTGAATTCTGATTTGAAATGTTGGAATTGTAATGAATGTATGTTTTCCCAACGTCATGATTTGTGTCTTATTGATCATGTGAATGAGATGAATGCCATTAGGAATGATCTTGAATGGAAGCCAACTGGTAGAACTCGTGCCCATGTTGGCTGGCAATGGCGTCCCACTGGACGGACCTTTACATTAGATGGAAAAATGTGCCCTTTAACTAGGAATGCATCCATTGAGGTTAGGTCTGAGCGTCCTTTAGTTAGGCACACTAGCACTAAAGTATGGAAACAGCGCCCTTTAATTAGGTCAGCCCCCACTATAGTGCCTATCAGTGAAGAAATACCTCAGGATTTAAGCCAACTAGAATCTACACCACCAACTAGGAAGAAGAAGGCTAGGAAATCTAAGAAACCTAAAGTTAGCAAATCTAAGATTATTAAATATGTACCTGCTAATAACAAGGAACATTCAGATTCCGATACCTCTACATTGTCCTCGTCTGGTGATATTTTTAGGTGGTCCAAATCATCCTCTGGTATTTGGACTCCGGTTGTTCAAAGCATATGACTGGAGATCGCTCGATGCTCCGAAATTTCGTCAGCAAGTTTCTTGGAACGGTTAAATTCGGTAATGATCATATTGCAAAGATAATGGGGTATGGTGAATATCAGATTGGAAACGTTACGATTTCAATGGTATACTATGTAGAAGGTCTTGGTTATAATTTATTTTCAGTAGGACAGTTTTGTGATTCCAACCTAGAGGTTGCTTTTAGACAACATACTTGTTTCATCCGCAACTTGGAAGGAAAAGACTTGTTGAAGGGATCTCGTGGTGCAAATCTTTATACGTTGTCCCTACAAGACATGATGGCCGCCTCTCCAGTATGTCTTCTCTCTAAAGCATCTAAGACCAAGTCATGGTTATGGCATCGCAGATTATCTCATCTCAACTTTGATGCTATTAATCATCTGGCTAAAAACGAATTAGTTCGTGGTCTTCCAAAGCTCAAATTTCACAAGGACCATTTATGTTCCGCGTGTTCAAGGGGGAAAAGTACCAAGAAATCATACAAGCCCAAAGCTGAAGACACCAATCAAGAAAAACTTCATCTTTTGCATAGGATCTTTGTGGGCCAATGAGAACTGAAAGTGTGAGCGGTAAGAAATTCATTCTTGTTATTGTGGATGATTTCTCCAGGTTTACATGGGTAAGATTTTTACGTACAAAGGATGAAGCACCGAAGGCTATCATCACTTTTCTGAAATTCATTCAGGTACGTTTGAATACTACTGTCCGCCATATTCGTACAGATAATGGAACAGAGTTCGTCAACCAGACTCTTCGTGATTACTATGAAGAAGTTGGTATCTCACATGAAACATCCGTTGCACGTACTCCACAACAAAACGGTGTCGTTGAAAGACGGAATCGTACGCTTATGGAAGTTGCTAGGACTATGCTGATTTATGCGAACGCTCCATTGTTCTTGTGGGCAGAAGCTATATCTACTGCATGTTTCACCCAAAACCGCTCTATCATTCGGAAACGCCATGGAAAAACACCTTACGAGCTTCTACATGATCGTAAACCCGATGTTTCATTCTTTCATGTGTTTGGTGCTCTTTGTTATCCAAACATTAATAGTGAGAACTTGGGCAAACTTCAACCGAAAGCCGATATAGGTATTTTCATTGGTTACTCACCTTCCAAGAAAGCATACCGAATTTATAACCGTCGTCTTGGTAAGATCGTAGAAACTATGGATGCAGATTTCGATGAGCTGACAGCGATGGCTTCTGAGCAACGTAGCTCTGAACCCGCGCTTCATGAGATGGGAACCGGTGCTATTAGTTCCGGATTAGTTCCCAATAATCCTACTTCTACATCATTTTTACCACCTACAAGGCCCGAGTGGGATAAACTGTTTCAACCGTTGTTTGATGAATTCTTTGATCCCCCGAATGATGAAGTTCCAGCACCTGTAGTGATCGCTCCAATCCCTGAAGTGGTTGCTCAAGCTAATGAAGCTTTATCAAATGCATCTTCAATTAACATTGAACCGGATGCACCTTTACCAAGTGATTCTCAAACTACACCTGAATCGTCACCCTTACTTGTGCCTAATGATGTGGAAGAGGATTCTATTGATCACGATTTGGAATATGCTCACCTACAAGAGCTTCCTTTCTTTGGTGTACCGATACCTGAAAACCCTTCAGCCGCGTCTACCTCAGAAGAAGCTCCTTCAATTGTTCACTCCAGACCACCACGGATTGAAAATCATAGCACCAAATGGACAAAAGATCACCCAATTAGGAATGTCATTGGAGATCTAGATCGACCAGTCTCTACACGCCATAAATTACAAGAGAGTGCACTCTATTGCTATTTTGATGCATTTCTCTTCGAAGTTGAACCTAAAAACTGGCAACATGCTATGACTCAATCATCTTGGATTGAAGCCATGCAGGAGGAACTAAATGAATTCCAAAGACTTGAAGTATGGGAATTAGTTCCTCTCCCTGACAAGGTTAACATCCTTACTTTGTTGTGGGTTTATAAGGTAAAACTCGATGAGATGGGTGCAGTATTGAAGAATAAGGCTAGATTGGTTGCTAGAGGATATAAACAAGCCTTGGGTATAGACTTTGAAGAATCTTTTGCTCCTGTTGCAAGATTGGAGGCTATTAGACTATTCCTTGCGTATGCTGCTCATATGAACATGATCGTCTATCAAATGGATGTAAAGACGGCATTTTTGAACGGTGAACTAAGGGAAGAAGTCTATGTTAGTCAGCCGGATGGGTTCGTTAGCACGGAGTTTCCTAATCATGTGTACAAGCTTAAGAAGGCTCTCTATGGGTTGAAACAAGCTCCACGCGCGTGGTATGATCTCCTTTCAACATATCTCATTTCGGAAGGCTTCTCCAAAGGCAAGGTGGACCCCACTCTATTCACTCTCAAGGAGGACAACGACATGATTCTGGTACAAATTTATGTTGATGATATAATATTTGCTGCCTCTAACATAGAATTGTCCAAACGCTTTGAGAAGATAATGTCCACACGCTTTCAGATGTCAATGATGGGAAAAAATTCATTTTTCTTAGGATTACAAATTTCTCAGAATCCCAGAGGCATCTTTATTAATCAATCCAAATATGCTCTAGAATCTTTAAAGAAATATAACTTTGAAAATTGTGACCCCGTGGACACTCCAATGGTGGAGAAATCCAAGTTAGATGAAGATAGGAATGGGACTATTATCGATCCAAAACTTTACCGTGGGATGATCGGCACCCTTCTCTATCTGACTGCTAGCAGGCCTGATTTGCAATTTGCCGTATGCATATGTGCCCGGTATCAGGCTCGGCCTACCGAAAAGCACCTACATGTTGTTAAAAGGATCTTTCGGTATCTAAAAGGAACACTTCATCGTGGTCTATGGTATCCGAAAGATTCCTCTATTGCTTTAATATCATACGCAGATGCCGATCATGCTGGATGTCAAGACACGAGGCGTAGCACTTCTGGATCTGTGCAACTCCTTGGAGACAGATTGATTAGTTGGTTTTCAAAAAGGCAGAAAAGCGCTGCAATTTCTAGCACGGAGGCTGAATACATCGCCATGTCTGGTTGTTGTGCTCAAGTCCTTTGGATGAGATCACAATTAACTGACTACGGTTTGGGTTTCAACAAAATCCCGATGTATTGTGACAACAAGAGCGCCATTGCCCTTTGCTGCAACTACGTTCAACACTCCCGGGCCAAGCACATAGACATTCGCTACCATTTCATTAAAGAGCAGGTGGAGAACGGAGTGATCGAGCTGTATTTTTTCACTACTGAGTATCAGCTGGCAGATATGTTCACCAAAGCCTTAGATCGAGGACGAATCGAGTTTTTGATCGACAAGCTTGGCATGAAATCATTCACTCCAGCGACTCTCAAAGAATTGGCAGAAGAATCAGCTGAATAGTGGTGGTAAACTATTCAGGCGTATCCTTTGTTCGTGATCATGTATATTATCGTAAATATATAAACCACAAAAAGAAAAATACAAAAATATAAAACCAAGAAAAACCATAAAAAAATATAAAACCTACAAAAACCATAAAAATTATAAAATCAAGAAAAACCAAAAATATTTTTTTTAAATCGGGCATGTCTTTTAGTACGGTAATATTTACGGCTTTAGAAATGTCGATCAATATTGACACGGCGCCATAAATAGAGTCCGTATAAAAGTTGTATATTTTTAAAACATGCCCATTATGGCTTGTAGTTATTTCAGACTGCAACCCGGTTTTCATATTAAAGTCACGTATTTCCTTGGAAAATGTTGGCTCACAACGGGAATTAATTTTCTCGGGCATGATTTACAAGCCAAATCATGCAAAGGGATCAAGTTTACTTTACAACTTGGTCTAACACGAGTTAGTGTACGTCTCAGTGCATTAATTTGTCAAAAATAAGAGAAATCTTATTGCCACCACGAATCAATCTTTTCAAGATATTAATTGGAAATGTTTTCATCAATATTTGACTCTTTAAACAATGACTACGGCTCTTTAAATAGAAAACGGGTCATCGTTTAAAGGGGAGAAAATATTAAATCATCTTCGTCATCAAAACGATTTTTAAAAGTGTTTGAAATTGGCTAAATGGTTAATGAGTGGTCTTGCTTCAGAATACGACTTGTGCTCGCTCAATGAGTTAGCACTTGCTTTAGATCTCGGAGAACAAGGTTTTTGAACTTCCGAATGAAGAACTTCCGGATGAACAAGGTTTTTGAACTTCCGAATGAAGAAGTTCCGAACGAACTTACGAATGAAGAAGTTCCGAACGAACTTCCGAACGAAGTTCCGGATGAAGAAGTTCCGGATGAACTTCCGAATGAAGAAGTTCCGGATGAACTTCCGAATGAAGAAGTTCCAGATGAACTTCCGAATGAAGAAGTTCCGAATGAAGGAGTTCCGAATGAAGAAGTTCCGAACGAACTTCCGAATGAAGAAGTTCCGACCGAACTTCCGAATGAAGAAGTTCCGAACGAACTTCCGAATGAAGAAGTTTCGAACGAACTTCCGAATGAAGAGTTCCGAACGAACTTCCGAATGAAGAGTTCCGAACGAACTTCCGAATGAAGAGTTCCGAACGAAGTTCCGAATGAAGAGTTCCGAATGAAGAGTTCCGAATGAAGAGTTCCGAATGAAGAGTTCCGAATGAAGAGTTCCGAATGAAGAGCTGTTGGATTGATAGTTGTTTGCTTGTTATAATTACTTGTTGAAATGTGTTATGCTTAGAAGTTATAATGATATATATCTATATATTTTTGTGCATCAACCTTTTATGTCTTATCTTAAGCAGATACGATGATTAATCCAACAGTACAAGCACTCCAAGATTCTAGAGCAGCCGCAATTGCCGTAGATTGATCAAAAGCTCCGTGAACGTAGATTGATGAGGAGCTTAGAAAGATTCGTTGGTGGTAGACCATATGGAGTGCACCACAAGTTACTGCAACGATCCATCTAATGGATCGTACATCTCAGGTCTACTCTATATTGGTTTTTAATTGTGAATATGTAAATTTGTGAATATTGTGCTTCTACGGCTTGATGTAGTGTTAAGGTATGATAATTTTTCAAGAATTTCTCACGAGATTCTAAATCTTTCAAAATATGTCATACTAAAGCACTACAACTATCCCTTATTAATTTAAGGGGGAGCATTCACATGTTCTATGGCCAAACATCAATTTCATTTTTACCCAAGACCGGTTAATCCATTCAATATCCCAAATATTAATGGTTAACATTTTGGATAAGGGGAGAAAATGGGATTAAGGAGACTTAAATGATACTTGGCTAAAAGATGAAAAAGACTTAACGATAATCCAACTTAATATGTGTAAAGCACGTGTTAAGGGGGAGCGTTTTTTATGAACAAAACACCTAAGGTACAAAACTTTTGATTTCAACATCACAAGTACCTTAAGTGATTTTCAATGATTTTTCATGGTGGCTATACTTTCCCAAACACGCTTAATTCACGACGAATGTGGTGACAAAAGGGTGGTAGGAATAGGTTTTAGTCCAATGATTCATCAGAGCCGATGGAATCTTCCCAAGGACAATTCCCTAGATAGAATTAGAAGTCCTAGGAAAGATGGAGAAAGATTGTGAACGTAGCTGAGTACCGACTAATTACTGATGCTAGCACTGGAACAATCACAACAAGGTGCTAGTGATGAGGTATTGGTAAGTACTGAAGGGGTTGAAGAATGAAAAAGAAATGTAAAGATAAAGGGTGTAAAGAAAGAAGCCCTCCTTACAACTTTAGGCAGAAAGCGAGTCAATACATATGCTATTGAGATCATTTTTGTTAATTATTCTCGATATTGAAGAAAGACATCATGGACCCAGTGATGCAATGCACAACCCTTCCCAGCTAACTCAAATATCTCTCAAAAGGTATATGTTTTAATCACACGGAGATCAACACGTTATCTATTGGTTTATTCACTCCGAATAGACTGATATTGAAAAGGTGGCACTCCTCTCCAGCCATCGCTCACTAAATCAAAACGCACTATCGAGTCTAGAGCCACGAGATCATCAAAAGTCTCATTAGGACACTTTCCATTTATTCCTTTCTTTCTCACACACTGTGAAAAGTATGAGATTTTTATGAGTCCTACGCAATATTCTTGTAATATTGCCAGAACATCCGAGTAATACGCAAGTATTACAATGAAGATGGAAATCCTGCTTGAGCCAACATCAAACAAGCTCATGGTAGGTTACACGTGCGGTTCTTTAAGAACCAATCTTGTGGAAAACTGGAAAGAAACAGTGGTTTAATTCTTAATTGAACTTAAACTCGTTCCAGGCCTCTACGCATGATCATACGATCTTGCCAGAACACTCAGAGTGACTCTTTATTGATCACAGTGACGAGTGGAAATCCTTCTAGTGTTAACATCAAACAGCACTTGGTAGGTGACGTGCAAGATTCTTTATGAATTGAGCTCGTGATAACTGGAAAGCAACGATGGTGAAAATCTTAATTGAAATTCACTTGTTCCAGGTTTCATGAATTGACGACTTCAATCATAAGGATTTTTAATCCAAATGATTCACTCTTTATGTTCACAGTCAGCTTTGGAGGGTCGAATAAAGAGAACGGGTTTACCCGCGAAATCCTGTCAGGAAGTTACTTAATTGAAACTATCCGTCACGGATACGATATCTAATATCGTCCAACGGTCTTCACCGACCGGAGGTAAAATGCTACCGAATTAGAATAAAATGTCAAAGCCATTTTATTCGTGTCGTTGTTGTGTACCTGTTGAAGACGGTGGCGTTGCTGTGTACCTGTTGAAGACGGTGGCGTTGTTGTGTACCAGTTGAAGACGGTGGCGTTGCGGTGAACCAGTTGAAGTCGTTCCCACATGCTTATGTTTTTCTGCATCAAAGTTCAGCAAAAATTCAAGAAAGTACAAAATGAAGTCTTCCGTTGTACCAAACTCTGAAGCTTTCGAGAATTTAACAAAGGACATAAGTGTGTGGAACATGGAGTCACGAGGAGGCAAGATTCACAAGAAGGCAAAGATCGCACGTGAAAGGCCAAAAGAACAATGCTCTCAAGCCAAAGCCTAAAAGATCAAATCAACATATTCACAACAAAAAGAAAGAAGAAAAGACTACGAGCTGAAGAACGAAGACTTAGTATAGTATGCTAGGTTTAGAACTTTGTAAACGTGGAGTGACCTCCCTTAGGGGGAGATTGTTAGAAATACGTTTTTAACGTATATTAGAAGTATCGGTCACTCCACAATATTATTTATGTTGTAATAGCTCGTAGTTAATGTTGCTTATTAAGTTAAGTAAGAAACCGACCCATGGGCTTGTCATGGGTCGGCCCAAGCCCAAATAATGGCCTTGGATATAATACCCCTTTCCACCATGGAAAGGGGTTGGTTGTTGACCATTTCTACATTTCATTTGAATAAAATACACATAGTTTCTCTCTCATTTTCTCTCTCTAGTTTCTCTCTCTAGAAATCTTCAACCCACTTCATAGATTCATAGGTTATCAATATTCTACAGCATCTTGCATAGAGCTTATAACTACACCTTATGGATCACCACTTGATGCTACAAAAATGTTTTGGCCTCTTGCACTTCCTAGAAAAAGTCATTTTAAAGCTGCAGCAAATATGAGCTGTAAAGCTTGAAAACGGTCATTACACAAACATCGTCTCAGACTCTGTAGAAGGAAGTTTTTCTCATGATAGAAATGGATATTCTTCGATGAGTTCGGTTAAAATAATAGTAGGTGCAGATGGTGAAATTTCGGTTACAAATACTCAAATAGTTACGTCATGAGCACTAGGAATTTTAGCATCCAAATTGCACGAGACTCCCAATCAGTATATTTTTTATCCTTTATGGAAACTCATTACCTCTTTATCTGGAGTTCAACGCCAGGTGGCTTCATTGGTGCTATATTCTTGGTTTAAAGAGATGAAAAGCAGAGGTCTTTCCAGAAGCAACTATGAAGCCCTTAAGAGGAGGCTGTTGGAGTTACTGACATGTACAGACACCTGGTTCCCCACAAAAAGTTCGAGACTTCCTTATATTGAACTTTCTAAAACATATGAGACAATGAGAAACGAGGCATCTCAACTCGTTAGTGTACTTGAATCATGTGGCATGCCCACACCCATGGATGTGGATAACTTGACTCCTGATGACGCGATGTAATTTGCATCAAAATTGCATGTGCCAAGTAATGATGGTGCTTCTGGGGGAGATTCAGTTGGGAAGAACAGTATTGATGAAGTAGAGTCTATAAGCAGCGACTTTTGACCACTTTCGGCTACCTAAAATGTGTTCAGGTTTGTTTCCATTTTATTCTTTTAATGAATTTAAGCATATCTGTATTCTCTAACGTATTCAAAATTTATAGAGCAATTTGTAACGGCCTTGGGTGCTGCTACAGTTGTTTTGATGTCTAAGCTTCCTGCAAAGCTTAATCCGATTATATTACCTTTGATGGCTTCAGTTAAGAGAGAGCAGGTATTCTTGTTATACAGATTTATCTAAGTTTAGTTACTGGATCCGTATATGTTAGTTTATAAATACGTTTCTTCATTTTGAAGGAGGAAGCACTACAAACTATGAGAACTGAGGCTCTTGCAGAGCTTATATATCATTGTGTTTTACGCATGGCTGGTCCCAGTGACAAATTAGTTATTAATTTTTTTTTGATATATTTTGTTTTTAATTTTTTTGAAAATACTTTATGTTGAGATGTGGTTGAAATAATAAATATATTTGAATTTTTGATATATTTTGTTATTAATTTTTTTTTTGTCTTGACACTTATAGTGACAGATTACATGTGTCAGAAATAGTTTCGACTTGTCGTGACACTATTAAGTGTCAAAAAAGGGTGTCACTATATACTTTTACCAGCAGAAATTTAGCCCACACATTTTATAACTGTAGGTGAAAGAAAAAGTCTTTTAGTGACACGTTTTTAGACATTTACTGACACTTTTGTCTGTCATTAAAAGACCTTTTTCTTGTAGTGAACGCAGGATACATGCACACATACTATCCTATTCTGTTTATCACCTGTTTCTAGCATTTTTACTTAACTCACACATATGGGGAGGACACACATTAGCACACACACCATGCACAAATATACTTCACAGCCATGATTTTATGTTAAAACTCATTTACTGGTTTATAGTATCTTCAAATCATGTAACACGTTAAAAACATGCACCCACACAAAATCCCATTCGTTCCCTTGTTGTTAACAGCCAGTACACACTCAAGAAAACATTTACATTCAACACGCAGATAACTAGTGCATTTACATTCTTGTTTCCTGTAGCTTAACATCACATACCACTACAAGAAAATCAATGTTTAGAGTCGGACGAAATTTAGGGTCGAAATTTTCGACCCTAAATTAAGGTATGGGCCCACACATTTTCAACCCAAAAGAGCCTAAAAAGGCTGGTCAAAAAGCAGGTGAGACCCACCAAATTTAGGGTCGAAATTTCGACCCTAAATTAAAAGTTTTAAATAATTTTAATTTATTTATTATATAATTTATTTTTAATAATTAAAAACAATTTTAAAAGAATTAAATTTTAAATTTAATAATTTAGGGTCGAAATTTCGACCCTAAATATAAATTTTAAAATAATTTTAATTTATGTATTATATATTATATTTTTAATAACTAAAAATAATTTTTAAAAAAATTATTTTTAATATTTAAAACTTTAGGGTCGAATTTTCGACCCTAAATTTAAAATTTTAAAAATTTTTCCCGAAAAATTTAAAATTTCACACGAAAATTTTTCACGAAAAATTTAAAATATTCGCGGTTTATATTTAGGGTCGAAATTTCGACCCTAAATTATTAAATATATTTTAAATTTTTTTTTTTTAAGTGTTAATGCTTTTAAAATATTAATATATGTATATATTTAGATAATGCAGTAATAGTTAAAAATAATTAAGTCTAAGCAGAACTAAAGCTGTGCAAATAACTTAGCAACTATAAGAACATAACAAGTTCATCAATTACACCACAAATCTAGAAAGATCAAGCTGGTTATCACTATGAAAAACCAACTAGACTACAAATGACTGTACCCATTGTTTTAGTGCTTTCATTAGTCCCACTATTGATGGTACTAGTTTTAGTGCTTTCATTATGTACCCATTGTGAACAGGAAGATGATAATAGATGTATGTGTGCCATCCATATTGGGTAGTTGTTTTGCTATTTAATGGTTTGTAGTTTGCCTCCAATTATCACTCATCTCAGTTTTCCAATACTAAAAAAACAACAATAATGGTCTGGTTAGGAAGGTTAGAAGAATTAAAAGAAGTTGCTGGTTCAGATAATTGGACTGATCGAATGGTAGCATATTTTGAACAATCTGCCGAAGCGGACAAACGTTTTGGTCTGAAACTTGAACGTTTACATGAGGTTTTAGATGAAGCTGTTGAAGAAAGACAACAGTTTATCCAGGAATTAGAACGTGCTGGAGATATATATATCTTAAAGAAATGCGCTAAAGTATTGAAAGATACTCAAAAGAAGGATAAGAAAACCTCAAGTCGGTTGGAAGGTTTAATTAAAGATACAGCAGCAAGAATGACTGAGAAGGAGGAATTCGTTAAGAAAATGAAGGATCAATAAATAAGCATTCGTAAATGCTTAGAAGGAGCCTTTATTTATGAGTTTGAGCAAAGTTTGATGAAGGAACCAAACACTCCTAAACATAATTTTATTCGTCACGGACACTTAAACACGCGCTTAATTAAACATTGATATTACAACGATATTAGACTCGTAAACACGGAAAAAACACATCACAAACTAGTTCAAACTAAGGTTCCCCATGTCATCGTAAAGGTCGTGAAGTAGTGCAGCTGAATCCAATGTGTGCCTATCGGAGTTGCGGTACAACTCTATCGTACGCTCAAGTACCCTATTGACTCATATCATGTAATACGATACCCTATTGGCTCATATCATGCAATACGATACCCTATTGACTCATATCATGTAATACGATACCCTATTGGCTCATATCATGTAATACGATCCCCTATTGACTCATATCATGCAATACGATACCCTGTTGACTCATATCATGTAATACGCTACCCTATTGGCTCATATCATGTAATACGATACCCTATTGACTCATATCATATAAAATGTTTAGGGTCAAAATTTTCGACCCTAAACTTAAATAGATTTTCGACCCTAATTTATTAAATTAAAAAAAAAAAACGTTTTCACAAACTTTTTAAAATGTACGCGTGGATATTAAATAAAAAAAAAAGACTTTTCACAATGATTTATAAATTACACGTGGATATTATTTAGGGTCGAAAATTTCGACCCTAAATTACAAAGTATTTCGACCCTAAATTTTGGTCAAAATGTTTTTTAAAAAGTGGTGGGCCCCTTTTTTTCGACCCTAAATTACAAAGGGTATTTCGACCCTAGTTTTTTTAGGGTCAAAAAGTTAGGGTCGACCACTTAGGGTCGAATATTTCGACCCTAAATATTAGGGTCGAAATCCCTTTGTATTTAGGGTCGAAAATTTCGACCCTAAACCCACATTTTGTTGTAGTGATACGCTCATATACACAACCCTTATATTCCTTAAACGAGGGAAACACATGTTCCTGCTATACACCATACACACTTGCATTTATTTTGAAGAACTTGCAAACACATGCACACATATATTTTATGCAGCCATGATTCCATGTTAGTCTCATTTACTTGTTCCTTATGCATGCATGCACGCAGACAACATCTCCCATACACACACGCGTACCACTATTACAAAGAAGAAGTTACTGCTACTCGTATAACTATACACACATGACCCAACCTCTGGCATGATTTCATGTCATTCTCATTCTTTCGATCGTTTATAGACTTTTCCCTTTGTTTTTATGTTTATGCCAAGGAGATAGCGCCAAGTTTCTAATAATACCGATAGCTCCTTGTATACTCGTGACCTAGCTGGACTAAAATTTTCATCTTGACTACTCTCTTTTTAGCTACGATTTCAACGTACCCAATTTATTCATTATTGAATTTTTAACCACCTATTATTATTCGATAGGGTTTTATGTATTGAGTACTCGAATACTACGTGACCTTACCACCCCGTCTACATATCTGTTCACGACCTAACCAAATGAGTTGAACCCGTGTTCAAAAAGTACCAGGAAAATGTTTGGTTTTTAGCAAGCACATATATATACTCTAGGTTTTAGAAAGAAGGGTGGAGCAAACGAGATAGGACTTACGAGGATGGGTGTGTGGGTGATGATACGTGTGTCAAACTAGCTAGACAAACAACCCCGAGCGTTACTAACAAACCAACTCCAACACCAACCGTTCTATACGTGTTGCTTATGACCAACTACTTCTAACCCACTTGCACCAACTCTACAAGGTATTAAGTATTTTGGTTGTATGTTTTCCAGGGAATGATGTGGTTGTGAAGAAACTAACAAAGGGTGTATTTCTTTTATAAGCACAAAAGTGGAACTGAAGCTTTCTAGTAGACTAGACTAGAGCATTTCAGAAACGGAATGTGTGGAATGTGTGTTGGCTGGTAGCCTTTAACTTGTTCAGGGGATGGAGACAGGAGGAAGGAGCTCGGCATATGTGTTGGCATGAGGTGAATATTAGATTGTTGGGATTTTGAGCAAAGAAGGTACAGTTACTCTTTGCCCTTTTTGGTTAAAGTACTACTGTGAATATTAAAATGGGGAAAAAGCAATGAATTGTTTAAATTAACATGGAAAGTAAAAGTAGTATTAGGTGTTTAGTGATTATATTGTGTTGTTGAGTGTTTTAGGAAGGACAATTAAAATAGTTTGAACCGCATATGGATGGTCTCAAGGTTACGGCTCGTGTGGGGAGATATTCTTATGCGCGTAATTTGTTTATGACTCGTATGCTCAAAAGTGAAAATAATAATATATGAATAAATAGCTTCGTGAAATAATCTTCATTTAACGTTAACTACGTACGTACACATTTTGCATAAAGTTAGACGGGAAAATTCAATAGACTTACACGTCTAACCCATTAACTCGGATTTAAGTTAATTAAAAGAGTCGAATTTTTGCGATTGTTACATTCGATACCCGTTAAAATTAGTTTCTCCTGAAACTCAAATGTCGATATCGTTAGTCGGATCAAAAGATAAGAGGTAGTTCTTTAATATATTTTTACGACTTTGTTTACATTCCTTAGCGTTCAAAATGTTACACATTCTTTAGCTTTAAAATTATTGTAACCACACTGAGATCAGATTGAATAGAATTTTTCTTTCAAATTGTACATGAACATATGATGCCCCTTAGTGATTTTTAATAGTAGTGTTTTTTCTTTGAACGTCGAATCCCCTCAACTATATTGGTTTTGGTAATTGAAATGTTTCATCAATACTTTTCTCGTCATCTTGCGTATTATTTCTAATCTAAAGAGTCGCGTGTTGTCATTTTCCACATAGATGACGCGTAACAATACTTTCTACTCTTGTAAAGTCTCGAACTATGTCATCCTGATGACTATAGTTTTACTAGTATCCTCTCAATCATTGTGTGTTTATTCTTAATCCTCCCAAGGATATCAACACACATTTTCAATTCCGTTATCTATAGTTTTGTTTAGTTCCGTTCACCTTGATCATCTATTTGGTAGTGATATCAAAGGTTCTCGAATCGGTTTCCCAAAGGTCTAGAATAAATGACCATCTCGACTCACGGTTGTTGAGACTTTTCTCCCTTTTATAGGGCATTTCCATATAGGTCAATTTCATTAGTCAACCAGTTTAAATCATTTCCTCGTATGGTAGGAGAAGGAGTGGTATATGTCAACTACTCTCACTAGTAAATCCTTTTGGTTCTTTTTCTTGGAAAAAGATTATATTCATCTCGAACATATTGCTCCCAGATTTTGTTTTTTTAAATTATAATGAGGTCTCGATACCCGTTAAATTCGGCTTTGCTCCTAAGGCGTCTCATCGTCATTTCTACCAAAGGTTTTCTTGAGTTCAACCATTATATAGTAGCGTTACGATACCCGCCACATTGATTTTTACTCAAGAGGTGTTTCCTCCCCTACATCAATATCTATAGTTTGTCGCTCACTTAGGTTTCTCTCCACTAAAGTCTATTTGAATTCACTTGTTGTAGAATCTCATTGGTTTCTTTCGGTAGCCCTCGTAATATTCTCCGCATCTCACACGAGCTCGTACGGTGTAGTAGCGAAATAATGGACGTAAAAAATTTGCTTCCAAGGTGTAAGCGGCGCGTTCTAATTTAGA